>VZTG01008547.1:862826-1088571 GCA_013397845.1 Melanocharis versteri | reverse complement strand
GGTTTTACTACACTATGCATAGTAATATCATATTTTAAGATGTGATTTCCTCAGTTTTATTCTTCTCCTAAGCTATTACTCATCTTGACTGCATTTGTATATTATTCATGAGGACAAACTTGAGCTTTGTGGAAGGAAGATTATCTTGGGAATTCCCATGTCCAAAAGTGCATGTTATTTAACAACGTGTTTAGACAACATCAGCTTCAATCTAAAAGGATTTTGTATTGTTTTTTGTTTGTGTTGTCTGTTACTTGGGACACACAAGCACAGTCACACACAAGCATACCAGCACAACAACCTGGAGGGGAAAAAGGGAAAACCCCAGGCTGAAATAAAGGTAATGGAAGCTTTTTTTGGAGGTAGTATTGTCAAATACAAAAGTGGTTAAAGAGGAGCAGGAGGAAAATATTTAAATGTAACTACATCCATTTCTACCAGCTAATAAAGAGTATTTTCTTTCCCTAGTGGGAAAATAGAGGACAACTTCCTTTAGCACTAGTTTCTATAGTGACAATATCCTCAAAATCCTCTTTATGCACTCAAAAATAGCTTGATATTACAGTGTAGAAATGGAGCTTAATCAGAGTTTTCTCTCCTCTAGAAAACAGTTAATGATCTGAAAAACAGGAATTTAAATTGCATGGAACATTAAATTCTTCTAATTTGGTAACTGAACTCTTGTTTGCTCCTGCTGATGAGGAGAGTGATGTCAAATGCCATCCTTCCCAGCCTCGTACGCCATCTGAGGTCCATGATGTCTACTGTGCTTTTGTGTTTGAGCCCACAGGTGCTACATCTACCTATTCCTTAATTTTTTATTGGTCTAGGTGCAACTGAGCCCTCTGGTTTTCCTTGTGATCTGTGGCAGCTCTTCTCAGCTCAGACACTTGTGAGCTGGACATGGCTCTGGGGCAGACAGGTTGTGGCACAGCTCCCTTCTGAGCCCACAAATCTGCCTTCATAGCTAGATACAAACTCACAGCCCTCTGTCCTCTTCTACCCTCACAACATCCTTTTCTTCAAATGGCATCTCCTGCTGGTCATCACCCCTTTCTTCCGCCTCTCTGCAGCCATTTTCTCTTTCTCAGCTGCTCCCACAGCCAAACCACCAGTGAAAGCATGTCCCTTTTCTTACTCTCTTGCCCTGAAATTCCTTTTTGTTTCTGTCAGCCCCTGCTCTGTGTGCTCTGCTTTCCTCCTTGGGAATTTTTCAAACATCTACCACTCCTATCTCCAGATAAGGACCAAACTGCTATTTTTTTTTTATCTGACTGGAGAGTTCATCCAAACCCTAAATATTTCAGTTAACTTCTGTCTTCCATTAACTATAGCCTCATCTTTCAGACAGACTGGGCAGTAAATTACAAAGGACTTAGGTAGTTCATGGCTGATTCATTACACACTGAGGCATTAAATATTGAGTAATTTTACATAATTAAAAGAATTCCTAAATTCATGCAAGCAGGTTCCTCAGCCAGTCACAGCTAATTATCCTTCAGTGACTGATGAATAGCAGCACTAAAAAAAAGATCAGCATCTTCCCAGGATTGCACTAGCAAGTGAACGTGTCTGTCATGATGCAGCCATTCAACAGTGTGCTTATTTAGCTACTCAATTGATTCTGCAGTCAGAGCTGCAAGAAGTTCTTAAAAAAGACTGCTACTTTTGCATGACTTTAATTAAAGTGAATGATACATTGCATTTTATGTGTATCTATTATGTGCAGCTACATTGATGTCCGCTTGCACATCACGACTCATTACTCTTCATGGTTTCTGTTACTTGTTTTATGAACATCAAATAAAGAAATAATTATGACTAATAGAGCTCAC
Source organism: Melanocharis versteri (assembly GCA_013397845.1). Lineage (NCBI taxonomy): Eukaryota > Metazoa > Chordata > Aves > Passeriformes > Melanocharitidae > Melanocharis > Melanocharis versteri. The sequence continues at coordinate 1,086,736 of VZTG01008547.1, read as the reverse complement.
CCATGAGAGATGATGGGGAGAAATGATCATCAAGTTGTTGTGTTCCTGGAAAATCAGAGAGAAATGTTTGAGTTGTGCAAGCATCTAAGGTAAAATATACCCTCTGCTCAAAATTTCTGAAATGCCACCAGCTGTTCAGGGCAAAGAGATCTTTAAGGTACAAACATTCCTGGCAGTTTTGTCATCCAGGTTGTCCTCTGTGGCTGGAGCCTGCAAGAGCTTGTGCAGCCCTGCTGAGGAGCCAGGAGTGATGCTTTCTCCCTGTGCCCCTCTGCTTCCTGTCTAGAGCTGCTCCTGGAGGCCATGGACCCTCTCAAGGAGCAGCTACTGGCAGCTGTGCCTGCACCTTACTAAAGATCTTCCTCTCTCTTCTCTGACAGTGCTGCAGATGGTCTCGCAGGACTGTGTTGAGGAATATAATTCCTGAGTGGAAGCTTTTAAAAAAAAATCAATCACTCTGATAAATGCCTTGCTTGTGCTGTGTTGAAAGTGTTGTTTTACTTCCAGCGAAGCTGCTGCAGGAGGTTTCCCTGCAGGATAAGGCTTCCCTGTGTTTTGCCAAGTGCCTGTCCCCAGGGTTGCCCGCCCTTCCTGCTGTCAGTCAGTGCCAGCCTGGTGCTGCTCACAAGGACTGCATGTACTACACTGTCATTTGACTCATGGCATTTGCTGAGGGAGCCACTTCGATGTATGGAAAGCAACTTAAGAAATTCTGATATTGAAGAAAAGACGCATAGAATCAGTCCTCTTGATCCTACAAATTAGTGTAATGTATAACCACTTGCATTCAAACCTAAATATTGGAGTAATACTTATTAATTTACAACGTAATATTTACTCTGAAGACAGATAAGACCAGTTCAAGTGCTCTACTCAGGTAGTTTCTATCGAGCTTTGTCGACTTACCTAAGCTTTTTAGAAGTGTTGAACTTTAAAAGCTGCGCTGGTACTTGGTATTATATTGGCATATCTTCAAATAAGAGATAAGTCAGTAGGGTTAAAAATAAACCAGACTGTTTTCTTGCTTGAATATTGTAATCCATGTTATAATGTTATTTCCTTTTCTCTGTTAGAGTTCTGAATTATCAATGGCCCAAAGGCTTTTTTATTCATTAAAATAATTTGTTTTACCTTTCTATTCTACTAAGGCCAGTGAATTTAAAATTCTTATAATTTTGCCTAAATGAAAACATATATTATGCAGTAGGGGAAAAGATGCATATGTGATTAGTCTATGATTATCTTGCTGTTAAAATAAATCTAAACAAATGGGATTTTTATTGTTCCAGTGCAGACTATCTGAACGGTAAATTATTCTAAATTGGTCATAAGCCACAACCCATTCAATTTTGTTCAGAGAGTATAGGCAAAAGTGTAGCTTTTATTATTTTTAAATATGGTTAGTTTTTTCATTCTTGATGGCTTTTCTGGTTATAGCCAGTAAATGTAGCTGTATATTACTGCTTTGTGTAACTGATGTGCCTCCATGATATCTTTAAAGCACCAATGATATGACTTGATATGAATTTTTAGTAACTGAGTACCTTGCAGAAGCCACTATAAGTAAATGATGGTTAAAATTAGATAGACATATAAAGTGAACTTGCTGTCAATTTGTCTTTGAACTGCAGATACTCTCTGTGAGAAGCACCATAGGATGAATAAACAGTGTGTGCTACTCTAATGAAGGAAAAAGAGCAGTGCATATGTGTAGGTACAGAGAGATTCATTGCTGTCTTGAGAAGATGTGAGTACAGACGTTCCTGAATTGGCCTTGGAGCCTTCTTCTTTGAAGAAGGTGAAGCAAGGAAGCTGCAGTGGCATCCACTTCAGCCAGCTGGGCTTGATCTGGCACTGCTGCTGAGCTTTCCCACTAGCTGCTCTGTTCTGACCGGGTATAACCCCTGCATCGTGTCTGAGATAAGAAACGTTTGGTGGCCTAGAGTGAATGAGATCTACATTCTTCCTTTTTACAGGCACATTACCTTGCAGGAGCAACAACTGCCTCCTTCTTAAACAATATGAGCTGACTAGATCCCCTTTATTTAATTGCCAATATAGCAGAAAATAGTGTTCTGCCTTCTTAAAAAGTTGTTTTAGCATGCTCTGCAGTTAAAAAAAATCTCTGACCTTGCATGAGGAGCACTCAATCTGAGGAGATAGGACCAGAGAGGATGACTAAAAGGGACCATGCCCAGATCTTTTCAGTACTTTAGTTACTTAACAAACTGTTTCATTTAGAAGAAATGTTAAATAACTGCTCATTACAAATTGGTTACTAATGCTTACATTCTATAGCATGTTATGATGCTTCTATAGCCTGACAACCAGTGTTACATGTTTGGTTATCTTCCTATGTAATTTAAACTGGCTTTTTCAGGAGGAGATAAAAACATAGCACAAAGCACTATTATAGCATTCAACTGCAGAGTACAGACTGGTGCATACCTTGTACTTAAGCTGGTTAATTTAGCGCCTCCAAATACCCCTCTTAGAATGGTTAGAATGAAGGAAAATAATTTCCCCAGTTTGGACCGGTTTGCAAAATGTAAGGATTCGCCTTTTGCTGTAGAAGTACAGAACTGGTTATTCGACGCTAAGGTACCAAGCTTTTGAATGATTGCTTTCTCTGCTGGGCTGTGGCTGGATGGCAGGGAGGCGTTGTCTGCTGTAGAGTACTGGTGTCACCTGTACAACCCTCATGCGGTTTGACACAGTGATTGCAATAGGCCGGATGGATAAATGGGTGATATTTCTGTTTTATGGAAGATGTCCATCTCACCCAGCTCCTACTTGTACTGCAAGTGAACTTGCAAGTTTTCATTTCATAAGCAAATAAGTTAATAATGATATGATGATAAGTTCCTTCCTAAGGCCAGGGCTAAAATTTTCTCATAGAAGTGTTCTACTGGAAAATGCTGACTCAACTAAATCAAGGCCTTATGATGGAATATAACTTTTTTTTTTTAAAAAGGAGTTTTGTCAGAATATCACCAAGGTTTTCAAGGTATCCAACAGATTTTTAATGTATCAAAATAAGATTTTTATGGACAAACTATTTCTTGAAAGTTGAAAAAATATTCTGGAATATTTTGCTTTGTGAACAATTTTCTATCTTGATTCTTTTTCTTACTGATTCATGATGAATACAGTATTTAATACTTTAGAGCTTTGAAATTAATGGATAATATAATTTTTGGCCCAGTCTGGCTAATGGTACAATGATATTTGACAGCAGAGGCACTGACATAAGCACATGTGAAATATAGTTCTGAATTAAATCACTGAGGCTACTCCTGATCTAATTTCATAATTCAATGTGTTTCCTTCACGGAGATAAACTGTTCCAAGATGTAAGTCTCAATAAAACTCTCCCATGGAGATGAGTTCTTTTCTGATAACAAGCTCCATGAAGTGATGGCTTGTACTTAAAAATACACTCTTTTTATCATAACTCAGAATCAGATAAGGCCTTAAGGTAATCAGACATCAAAAATGAGAAAGAAATGTAGCAAAGGAATTTTAGAGGGAGCAGGATACTGCTCTGAGAAGATGTCAGTTTTCAAAGCGTGGCACAAAGCCTGAGTAACTCATACCTGTATTGCTGCCTACTGCTGCAGCTTCATCACATACAGTGAGAACTTGGTATTACACTCCTGTGAAATATTTAATGGAAGATATTTCTTCCTTAGTAACCACTGTTACTAAGGAAAATTGTAGGATTATACATTAATGTACAACTGACCTCACTGGCTGATGTTTTTTGTTTAGAAGGACATAGAATGGGATATTTTGGTTTGCAGGTTTGCAGCCACAGATTTTCCATGAGGACCGTTCTGTTCCTCTGTAACTGACAGTTCCTGTGACACAAGTACAATCTTCTTCAAGCACTTTTCTCCCTGCTGCTGTACTGCAGCCAAGGAAGCTTGCATGGGCTTTTTCCTGCAGGAAATGCTCCTACTGTGAAATCAGCTGTTCCCAGTCGTGAGTGAGAGTCATGGACTTTTACCCCGCATAGCAGGACTTAATCTGGCCTCTGGGCTGTCATAGTGCTTCATTGATTCCCTCACTTTTCCCACAGTGCTGCTATTCCTCGGTGAGCAGGGGAGCTGCTCTTATTTTCCTTTGTGGGGCTCTCCCTAGCAATGTTCAGTGTTTTATTATCTGGCTCATTCCATGTAGTGGTGGCACTTGCCACCTTTAAATTGGATAGAGTTCTAGGTGCTATTTGTTAGTCCAGCTGAGATCTATAACCCAAAGAGTAAAATTCCTGGATACTTTCTAGACTTCTCTTCATGTCTGTGTTCCAAATGGAGCCAAGACTCCAAAGAAACACCATGAAATACCTGCTTCATATAGGAAGTTAAATTATTCCATGTGTTATTTCAGTGTCAAATAAACCAAAAGATATAAAGTTAGGCACCCAAATTTTGACAAATGACATCATATTTATGCAGCCAGATGCATATTCTAGTCTTCAAAGGTATGTTAGTTTTCTGTGAGTTATCAGCAATTGCTTTTCATGGGGTGTGTTGACGCCTCAAAATTTTGAAAAGCAAGACTCTTACATGGTGTTGAACTATTGCCTAGACACAGGCAGCAAAGCCTGGCAACACTGATCACAGATTTACAATTAAACATTTTCCAGGAAGTTGATGGGGTAAAATGATGCTTGCATCAAACAGCAGTGCCTTATTTTAGAAATATATTAAGAGAATATAAACAGGGACTTGGTTAAGCACTTCTGTAACTAAATGGCAGCATTCAAATTGCAACTGCAGTAATCATAACTCTATTATAGTTTCAATGTCATAGTATGTAGTTCAACATCTCTTCCTGCAACTTTCATGCTATTTCCAGCCAAAACAAAATATCAATTAGCTCTATGGTATGAGTAGTTGCAGTAATTTTTCTATTCCTATCATATCAGCAAAATTTGTCTATCTTCATGGATAGGGCTATATATAAATGGGAGAATTTGAACACTCTGGGCAGGAGATGTGGACTAAGAGTTTTTAGTCAAGCAGTGCTTCCCTGTTAAGGAGAATCTGGAGAGATGTTTTTTGTTTGTAGGTTTTGGGGTGGTTTTTTTTGGTTTCTTTGTGTTTTGTTGTTGTTGTTGTTGTTGTTGTTTGGTGGTTTTTTGTTTTTGTTTTGGGGTGGGGATTTTTGGTTTTCTAGGTTTTTTAACTGAAAAATAGTCTTCTGGTAGAATTTAAGAGAAAAGGTGAGTTTGTGTAGATTGATGGCAACCTAAGAGTGTAATTGGATAGCTGGTACACATTTTAACTGGTGCTGCTCTGATACTGTTAATCTGTGTCATATTTGAACAAGATGAATTTATGTCTTCCTGGTACAATGGGGGAGACAAGAACAAGGATACCCTGAACATATGAGAAGAGCTCGTGATATTATAAGCAAAGATGATATTTTATATGGAAAAAAGGGCAGATATTGGGGTTTTGCTCACAAAAATATTTTTACGGTAGTGTTTCTGGATGGTATTTTTGGTCATCTGTTATAAAAAAAACCAGCCAACAATATAATGCTGTCATCTTCTAATTATCTCTGTTCTCAACTTTCATCTGCCATGCACAGTTGGCAACAGATGCTCAGGCACTCTGCAGTGAGATGCTCTTCAGCCACAGACTTTACAAGTATAGCAGTACTGTTGAAATAGTAATCATGTGCAGGGCAGTATTTCAAAGCTCCTAATTGAAAAGGAGAAGTAATTTCCACTGGGTAACTCACATCCATTGTGCAGAATATGGTTTGAAGTGATTTATAATGTTTTCCCAAATCTTTCTAGAGAGGTCCCTTCTAAAATCTCTGCCCTTCTTTTAAACTGCAGAGGTCCTGTAACTGATAATTTGGAAAGGCCTTCTGGAGACTGCCTTTTACAGGATAATCAGACCTTTTGTATAACTGAATGATCAGTCCAATAAAAAAAAATTTTGTCCCGGCTGGCACTTCTGCAACAGAGCAGTTCTAATGTGGGGCACTGAAGTGAATTCTTGGAGTAAACCTAACAAGAGACATCAGGAAAATGTATCAAACATTAACTATTTCAGAGGTAGCACTGCTTTTGAAAATGCAGATGTAGGCACTGCCTAAAGAATGTGGCAGGTGTTTCACAAGGGAAAAAGAATCATGTTTGATTCTGAGATATGTATTTTGTACTTTAAATAGGTTTTTAAGGCCGACCATAGCAATTTATTTTTTCTAAATTTACTGATTGATATGAAGATTTTAATGCCAGAAATCATTATGTAATTCTTTGAAATTATTGTACTTGTTACATCAAAAATACATATGGTACATGTAGAAAACCAAAACACTTAGGCTGTCTCTCTCACTTTGTACCGAGCTGCCATCTCAGTAGAACTGACATTTTAAGTCCTTTCTGGCAAGAGATAGAGGAAAAAATATCATATTCTGACACATGAAACATTTCACTAAGTTGACATGCCTGTATCACCTGTCAGTCCCAAAGCAAAGGGCTGCACTGAGCATATGCAGGATGATGTTACAACTGAAATGTTTTGCTTGGGGTTATTTTGCTTTTTGGTTGTTTCATTTTTTGTAGGCTTTTTTGCAAAGCTGTACTGCAAAAAAAAAAAAAAAAGATGTTTCAAGTATATATTACTTATTATACTTTTTATATCTGATCTTCATGAAATTAAATATTTTGAGGTGGACAAAACCCTTTTCTGTGATAGCATTTAAGTAAAAGGGAAACAATTAGCATGACACACTGGCAGTGTTATTCAGGCTGTGGTCACTCTTTAATCAGATGAAATGCATTTCTTCCTTCGTTTTGCACAGACATGGAGAAATACAACACCTGGTATGCTCTTTAACCTTTAGAGATCTAAGAGAATAGGAAATGAAACAGCAGCTCTGTAGTGGAAGGTACACTGTTGCTGCAAGTACATAAACCCACAAATCTTCTCTCATAATCTTGAAATGACAGAAAAGGCAGGATACAAAGGCAAAGGAAGGCATAGATATATGATTGTAAATTCTTGGTTCTTATTAAGAGGTAACTTCATGCCACTGATCCCCACCACCCTGTGGGCCCAACAACTCAGCCAGTTTTCATCCCACCTGCTCATGCAGCCCAACCATCAACAGCCCTATGAGTATCTTCAGGGAGACAGTGTCAAAGTCCAGGCAGACAATGTTCTCCCCTCATCTACCAGCCAGTCACGGCATCATGAGAGCTTATCAAGTTGGTCAAGGAGTACTTCCCCGTTTTATTTCTCCGTGCTGACTACTCATGATTTTTCTGTCATTCCTACGCCTGGGAGTATTTTCCAGGACTAGCTGCTACATCACCTTTCCAGGGACAGAGGCGAGCCTGTAGCCCCCTTCTTCCTTCTTCTTGCTCATCTTGGTGGTAGGAATGACATTTGCTTTTCTCCAGCCTTTGGACACTTCTCCCAGTCACCCTGATTCATCAAGGATTACCCAGAGGGGCTCTGCAATCACACCTGGCAGTTCCCTTGGCACTGGTGGGTCCTGCTCTTCTGCCATCATCTTGCTCTTGTCCTGGCAATCTCTGCATCATTTCATTACCAATTCAAGGTCTGAGTTTTTGCAAACTTTGGAGGCATTTAAGAGCACTGCACTTCTGCAGATTTCAATGGGGTTTGAAAGTGTGCACATGTTCTTCACAGGCAGAGCTCTGAAAGAACACTTTAGCTTTTGCTTTAGCCAGAGCTTGATTCTAACATAGAGGTGCCACTGTCAAATGCATGAATTCAGATAATGTAGTAGTGTAAAGTGTCATGCTAACTGTTTTATCTTCAACTGATAAAATGAAAAGGAATATCTCTAGTGAGAGACAAGCCTGGACTGCAGTCTTGAGATAAATTTTGCTATTTTACTAGCTCCTGTTGAGGTTATGGTGATCTGCATGATGTTTGAAATCAGGTAGAAATAAAAACTGCAAAAGCAAAAAAACAAAGAATAGCACCACTTTGAGAATTTAATTTACTTGTACATTTTCTGATAGAAATTTTTGTCTGTCGAAATCCAAAACTGCTACAATTTTTCTCAGACACCTCTTCATATCCTACCTTTGCTCTTTTTTTCTTAACATTTGTCAAAACCACGTACTCATTGGTCAGTATTTTGCTCAGTTTGATTTATCAGATTTATTGGTTTCTTGCTATGAAAGTCAGTATTACCTTCAACACCACAGCAGTATACATATATTTTAGAACACTTGCATGCATAGACATGGTGATTTTATCATGCCATATTCCACTGCAAATAGTGAAGAGTGAATATCCTCTGACTAAAAAACCTACCTATTGTGATGCAATGATCTCAGTGGAACTGTGTAACTCAAAAGTCAATAGAAATTTCCAGTCAAGTTCTTTTTCTCATTTTCTCATTCACTTGCTTGGGAAAGTTGCAATGGAGTTTTGCTGGGTTCTGCTAAGGTGTAGTATGAAAGAACTGTCCTCCACCCACTGTCCATGGAAATAAAAGAATGTGGAGGTAGGAAGAGACAGGGTATTTCCTTTTTGCTCTGTAGTTAAGACCTCATCACTACAGAGCAATGACTACAAAGAAAGTCCTGTTTACTGTCAGCAGAGAAAACTGTCTATTTTCACAGATTCTTTGAGAAATTTAGCCGCAAAAATCTAGAAAGTGTTTACCAAGAATATACAGACTGTGATATGTGTTTGTTGTTTGATTGTTTTCTTTTGGTCACAGTTTGGGCAAATGTTCAGCATAGATAAAGGTATGGTTTCTAAGGCAAAGCTGCCCTTCTTGCAACTTTTGTGTTCTTGATCCAAGAATTTCTTTCAGGACTTTGCAAAACTTCTTTTTGTAATGTTAAATAAGATGATGTTGCCGTTATAACTTCATACTCAGAAATGGCTGTACTTTTTTTTACTGGAATGAAGACAATAATTACAAAGTTGGTCTACTAATTACAAAGAAGAGTCATTTACTTGACATTGATATTGCTTTTGGTGTATGTACTGAAAACAGATTCCTATAATGAGACAAGTCAGATCCCATAATGTCTGTTGACATTAAGAACTTCACCTACAATATACTGAAATGATTTTGATATAGAAACTCTTCGTGGCATGATAGAACTGCATTTTCTAATAAATTTATCTAAAGAGAATCTTGTTTAACTCACAGATTTGAGGTTTTTAGCATTATCCTTCTGGGTGTATAATTTAGAGCAGCCTTATGCTGAGTTGTCCATGAAGTTCCTAATGTTCATTATAAACCTTATTTTTACATCAGTGTGTGGAGTACATGTCACTTGGGTGCATAAATGAACTCCGGCAGGAGTTCTGATTAATAAATTAAATATTTGGGTCTCTGATAGGAATTGAGATAATGCTTCAGATTATTAATATACTTCTTACATAGTTGTCTATGGGAGCAAGTGTTACATTTTGATCATTGACTTCTGTTTGCTTACTATTCATCTGGATCACTTTAGGCCTTTGCCATTTGATTACGTTATCTTTTATCTGCTTCAGAATTCTTATCCACACAAATGTATTTTAATGACACATCAGCTTTGTGCCCTTATTTCTAATTTCTTCAGTTTTCTCAATAAAAATATGATCAAACAGTATCAAATATAATTATTCAACTGGCTTGGATGTGTTGGTTTTTTTTTTCATTTTTTGTTAAGGGCAACAATTGCTGAAATATGATGGAAATTTTCAAGGTGTGGTGCAAACATGCCCTTTTCCTGCTACATTTCCTGATCTACTGCAATGCCTGTCAAATTGAAATGAGAGGTCTAAAGAGCCGTGGCATTCACCTCAGGCTTGAGTGTGAATCACACCTCTCTGGGAACATCATTCATGCACTTGACTGACACACAAACATCAGGAAAATTCTGAGATACATTCCCATTTCAGTATTTATAATGGGCACAATTTGCAGTTCTGGAGTATCTAAAGTAACAAAAAGTACATTTGATGGAAAAGGACGTGCTTTGGAGCACTGACTTTTGGATAGCCCTAGATACCTCTGGGAAAAGGGAAGTCAGAGCTTGATTTAGGATTGGAGAACTAAGATAGAAGGACAAAGCTTTAGCATGCTATTTTTCCTTTTCATCCTGTAATTTTCTAATGTGAGGTGCATAAATTCTTGCTCTTCTTCTGCTGTTTGGCTGACTTTGCAAGAAGCAGTATATTGCAGTCAAATGAATATTTTTTCTTGATCTTCTGGATCTGTGAAACTAATCTTTCTGGTGACACAAAGAAATATCCTCCACAGAAGGTGTGCAATGTACTGCCATCCAGCAGCAAAATCTGATGAGTTTGCTCCATAACATATCTTTAGGCATTTAACTTTTCTGAAGTACCTCAGCATTTTTGGTCAGAGCTTTGCTGAGTTGTTCTCCTGAACTTATGGTTCATACTATTTGGGTAAATAAATGCTTTGAAGAATGTCTAGCTGCCTTTGCTGACCCTCATCTAGATAAAGATTGTCATGCTTGGGAAAAAGCATCTGTTGTACATTTAGTCTTCATTCTTTAAAACCTAATCACATTCAGTTTTCTTTAATTTTAGATGCATTGACCAGCGGCATCTGTCCAAAGTTGTCCCCTGGAAGCCTTTTTTTCTTCGTTTGTAGGATTTGGAGGTTTTTTCTCACTTGCAGAGTAATTAGTGTCAGCTTATTATCAAAGAACATAGCGTCAGGTAGAACAATTCCTATGGTTGCTGTTGTTCACTCCTACATCTGTGTATTGTGATAAGAACAACATGGAAAGAAACCCAAATGAAGGTTCAGATGAGAAAATGCTTTGCTTTAATATTTCATCACTTATTTCTCCCAGGCTGGTAATGCCGCTTAATTATGAAGGTCACTGAACTCAAATGAGCAAAGTTGCAGCAGGTGGCCACTTTCCAACTCTGATGAGAGTTTGTCTTTACGGGTTTGGAGAAGGATATAAACTGTGTTAGGCTTGCTCCTCAAGCTTTATTCACTGTAATGGCAGCTGACACGTGTATGTATTCATCAACTGGGACTGATGTTCACTTTTTAAAAAATGCATAATTAAAAATTCAGTTGTTCAATAGCTGCTTTCAAGAATTCTCACATTCCTTAGTTCATTTTTCGCTCAGTTATTTCCTTCAGAGCAATTTCAACCATCTTTCTCATGTCTTTCATTCCACATTTTGAGAATGAGAAAAATCTGCTTCCAACAGTTTGTACTTTGAGTCTTTTGTTTTCATTTTTACTGTTATGCTAGGAAATGAAAAAGTAAAGATTTACCCAGGGTTCCATTACTGAAAAAGCATGTCCACTTCTTGTTGTTCACAATGGACTAGTTTTTGGTATCAAAACTACATTAATAACTTTTCCCTTTCATAGGCAGTTGAAATGTATATTATGAATTTTTACATAAAACACTTCACAGCCGGGCATTATGAAATATGTTTTGGAGAACAACAGTAAAATAGAAAATTGCCATGGAAAAGAGATCTCTCTTCCTGTATTGGCATAAGTTGTTGTTGAATTAGATCTGAGTTTTTCTCTCTTGCTATAAGTTTAGAGATGCTCAAGTGAAGAAGATGAGTGTGAATATGTATTGATACCAGGTAAAAATGGAAACTATTGTTAGCCCTGTTAGACTTCCACATGTCTTCTTGCTGTACTTCCAGTTGTTTGCTACAATTCAGCAATAGGATAGACCATGATAGACTTGTCCTATTCTTCTAGTGAAAGAAGCTTTACTAATCTGGGGCATTTTAAAGTGGTTAAGGAAAGGTCAGAAAACTTATGCTGGAAAGCTTACCAGGTTTGTATCTTTGCAGTGGAAAGTTTTCAAGGCTGGAGAACTTTTAGCAGGATTCAGAAAGAAATACTGCAAGATTCTAAACAAAACATTTCTTTCCATCTTGCTTAAACTGATATTGGGAAAAAGAAAAACAAAATAGAAGCAATAATAAAACCTCTTCCAATTGAAGAACAATATTCAGAAAGAAAAAAATGCAGACTGAATAAGCCAAAAAACAGTGAGTCAGAGAAATGTTACTGGGTCAACATTATTGTTTCTGTCATTAAATAATAAAAGGAAAAAATAACAGGAAAAAGACTGCTCTAGAGTTAATTAGCAGGGACATACACTTCTGGTCAAAGGTTCAGCCTGGGTCCATGGACCACAGAGAACAGCATGCAAACATTTTATTGACCCCATGACTTTCCCCTATAGCATATCCCTGCATAAATCCATCCGAACAAAACAAACAGAGCCTCCACAACCTCTTCTGACTCCGAAACTGGTGCTTTCCCTATGTCTCCCTGGTTAAATTTCCAGCTGCACAGTGCTGATGTCAGTGTGTACCCTGAGCTCGTGGCTGAAGGAGGGGTGGGTGTCCAGTCGGGGCTGCGGGCCGCAGCGGGGATGCAGGGCTGGGAGAGGCGGGACTGATGTCAAGCGGTTACCGCGACAACAGGGAGGGGACCAGCGGAGGGCGGGGGAGCAAAGGGGTGGCAGTGTTACCACGGCAACAGATGGAGTGCCTTCCTCCCCGGGGTTGAGATGCAGCTGCCCTTATGTAAAATTACCTGCCTGGTGCTGGGGGGTTTAGGCACAGCATATCAAGAGTGCTTGTGTTATCACCTATCTGTATTAACTATTTCATTTCTAGTTAGAAAGTGAAGCTGCACTGGCGATAAAGTATTTTTCCCCACACAAGCTACACCCATATTAATCTCTTTTTATTGATGACAGTATAACCAGTTCACAAGTTGTAGCAGAATTCCTTTTTATTCTTTCTAATATAGTTTAGAAAACTATGTGCCAATATCAGGAATTAATCGTGAAGATCTAGGAGATATGCTGGTTTAGGGAGTGAGTTTGTTTTACACATCTTTACAGGACTATATTTCATTTTCCCCAATGAGCTTTGCAAGACAGATCTTAAAATTTCTTGTTTGGGTTTTTAATTTCTTTTCTTTTTTTTTTCCTAACCATATCCGGTACTGAAAATTTCTGGTAGTCTCCTTTTGAATTTCCCTAAGAGGTGAGTGATGGAGTTTGTGAATATAAGAGGAATGTGCTCATGTAAAACTGAGCAGGAGCAGCCTGAACTCCTGAAATTTCGGTCATTGAATGGCCCAGTGAATGGCAATCAGCCATTTTCTGTTTCATCTGGTGTCCCTTGTCCCCTGACTAGGGACAATGAAGAATTACCAATGTCAATAGGTGTCATAATAAGTCTCACATCAAAAAAGAATGGACTGAAGTCAAGGAGGAACTGGAATTTGATGAACTCTGGCTTGAAAAGAAGGGTTTTATGGTGAGGCAGAACTAACTCTGAGTGTCAGACCACCCAATACAAGGAGACTGGGGAGGAAGCATGGCTTGGATCAATGAAGTTCAGGGCCTTGGAATTGCCCACAAAACCAGATCAAAATAAAAAAAAATATGCAAGGAATGAAGAAACTGAGGCAAGGACTGACCCCCAGATACTTATCCTTTGAAAATGCCTCTTTGCTTCTGTTGTGAAGCCTAGGTGAGGTATGAACACATTTTCCTGCTGTGTTTTCCTCTGAAGGGTCAAGCTGTGATCTGGAGTGCTCTGAAGCTTGGAAATGTGGGAAGGCTAGGCTCAGCTCCTAGGGCAGCCAGCACAGTCTTATGGGCTATATATTTTGAATATGAAGTCTCAGCCTCCCTTCAAAGCATGCTCCCAGTAGTGCAGAAGCAGGGAGGGGTCTGGTTTCACCTGAGCCAGCAGTGCAGAGGGTGCAGGGCTGCCCTGACTCCTTCAGAGACCAAGAGCAAGAAAGGTTTGTACACAGACTCATTACAGACCGTCTTCTTGTGCCTATGTGGCAAAACAGTCATCTTATTTTTAGAACAGTTAAACATTTGCATTTCCCTCATATGCAAATTAGGGCTTTTACAGATAAGCTTTTTTCTACTACTTTGTGCACAGTTGGCTTTTCTGTTTAATGAGAGTAACACCTATTCACACCCTGTGGATATAGGATATAACTCTCTTGCTCACTGTACTTCCTTTATTTCCCTGATTTCTGTCATCCAGCATTTTAAACTCTCCTTTTGGATGCTATTTATGTTCTAATAAATTTAGACTTTGTGACCTGGGTATGTCTATTCTGCTAAATCAAAGATATCCAGGGGCCAATACTTGTCCCCGAGACTGAGTGGCACCAACCGGTGTACGTCTACATTTCTTAGTTTTAGCTGCCTCTGTGGCAGATTTACCTTGGGAGCAACAGGGCAAGGAATTCAGTAAAGTAAGGTGAATGACTGGGTGTGTGGTGCTTGAGCTATGCGTGTAGTCTCTCTCTATTCAGCTGTGGGGATGCAATCAATGACTTAGTGTTTGTTTTGAGCAAATGCAGAATTGTATGTATCTATTTATTTCGACACTTGAAAATGTTCAGTGATGGTTCGAAGTGGTGAAAAATCCCCGGTGAGCTGCTGCTTTCCTGCATCTTGGAGAAGACATGAACATCCTCAACATCTCAGCTTCTGAGAAAAGGAGGTTATAATTTTTTATTTCCCAACCACAGTGCTGTAAGAGTGCAACTTCCTGGGATACTTGGGTTGTTCTGTAGTAGAGTGGCGTGTGTGTTCTTAAGATACATCATGGCCTCAGGACGTATCCTGAAAGTGACACTGGAAGGGAACAGCTAGAACAGGACTTTTACGCATCTGATCTTTCCACCTGCCTCCTTACAAAGTGTTCCTCACCATCTTTTCTCTCACTCAGAATTCTGTGTGAGACCTTCACTGTACCTGACCCTCGACTCTGAGATGAGTGTCTGTTTTTTCAGCACTGCCCTGTCTCCCATTCCTGTACAACTGTTCTTGTGCTAAGAGTGACAGTACATGTAAGAACATCATGGTTAACCTCTCTTTTTCTAGGTTGCTGATGGCATAAAAGATGTTTCAAAATATTCTTCCACTTTTTTGGTTAAAAGGCACCCTTTCCATCATTAAAAAACCTGTTTAATACAGAGACTATGAGCATAAAATCTTTTTGTGTGCAGTCTTTGAGAATGCATTTATTTTTTGTGAAAAGTACAGTTTAGCTTCTGTTTTGAATAAGGAAATGCCTCAAGAACTATGTTTATAAAGTCAGTACATCTTCTGTTGTAATATTTGAATACTATTGAGTATCTTTATAATTTATAACTTTTTCAGATATGAAGTATTCTTAGGAGACCTTGATAATGTACTTTATTATATTAAGTATGGCCATTAACATATATTCACAGACTTTTAATTTTCTCTTTCTTTGTTTCTTCTGATCAGGGATTATTAATTTTTATTGCTTCACTATTTCCACAGGAGTTAAGCTTGTCCTTGTGCATTTATGTCACTAAATTCTTAAGTCAACAACCTTGGTTTCTTCAGTTATGCATTTGGAGTATCTCTCTCTCTCATTCTCCCTCTCTCTCTCTCTCTCCCCCCCCCATCCTGACTGCTGTCTTAGCAAAGCCTTAAATTACAGGTCAGAGTGAGCACTGTACTTTCTCTGTCAATCCCCAAAACGTTGTTCCTTCCAGCAGCAATCTCCTTAGGAGTGACTACTCTGATTAGCATTTTGAGTAAAAATGCTTACCAGATAAAAATGATGAAAAGTCTGCACACTGCCATGTGCATCCCCTGCACTTCTTTTCATGCTTTGGACACCTTTTTTTCTAAAGCAGCCCAATTTAAAGCATATACAGTTATGTCTCATCGAAGGCAAAGCTTGTCATCAGGCACAGTCTGCAACAGGACATGAACCCTGGCACATCAAGAAAAAGGCTGTGGAAATGCAATTGTGGCATGATAATTGCAATCAGGATGTCTTTGGGATTGCTTTTAGAGCAACAGAAGCCAAAAGAAGACTCCAAAAAGAAATGGGAAGCAGCAATATTTAAGAAGTCTTCCGCCAGAAGGGGAGAGAATAGAGCTACAGCTGATTTTCTGAAATGCATTCTTTCTAATTTCATGCTGTGTTTCTGATTATGAAATGATTGATTGAAGCAGAAGAGATAATCCATCAATGTGGAATGAAGAGAAGTCCTGAAGAGATGTCAGGGGATGGGCCAAGACAAAAATCTCCAGCTCTTCCTTAACCTGAATGTAAGAATTTATCTGGAATACAGCAGGGCTGGAGCTAACCTCCAAAGAGCCAAAATAGGCAGAGTGAGACAGACAAATGTTTTCTCAGAGAAAGGAAATGCTACATGATAATTGCACGCTTTGTTTCTAGTGTGAAGTTAGCTGTCTTTCCCACTTTATAGTAGCAGGAAATCAGTGAAATAACCTCCTGAAGCAGGCAGGAGGTAATACTGCAGTGAAGAAGGTGAGCTTCCATCCTGCTTGCTCCAAGACTCCTGCTGCGTCAGTGATGAGAAGAGCTTTCTTCTTTTTTTTTCTTCTTTTCTTCTTTTTTCTTTTTTTTTGACTCAAAGCATTCTGCTATGGAGATGATTGGTGCTGCTTGCTGAAATATTTTGACACTGCTAACTTGAATAGCCCTTATATCTGTGGTGACAATCTCAATGTTGACTTTGCTTCTTTCATTGTATTTTCTCCATGGAACCATTATGCTCATAACATTATGAAATATCAAAGCAAATTCTCACAAAAGAGCAATTTATTTAAAGTCTTTCTACACACAAAACCTCTTGGAAAGTTTTCAAACTTATATATTTTACTACCACTGTAAACCTAATCTTTCATCTATTTCTTTTGACTATCTTTTGAAGGTACAGCCTTAACACTGATGGGAAAGATAAATTCAGATAAGAAAAGAAAAAAACCCCAAAAGTGGGAACGTGTTGCCCACTCTTCCACTCTCGATAGAAGCTATTAGGAATTAGGGTCTGGAAAGGGAGCAGGAACACAGAGAGCGGAAACAAAGCAAACTGGTGGAGAATGAGAAGGTGATCCCAGTTATGCTGTCTCTTAGGCAACAAACCCAGTGTTGCGGGTAGTGTGAAGCAAATACACCCCTATTTAGCTCCTGGGCAGCCTCTGGAAACACGAAGCTCCAACCTGGCAGAGATACTTCAGGAAAAGTTACAGGCAGCTCTAATGGTGCTACTCCTCTTATCCCAAGCTCTGCTGAAAGCAAGGCAAACTTTCAGAACTTGTGTGAGAATTACTGTCCTCACAGAAAGCTTCTCGTTAGTCTTGATACCACAAGAATTTTGAATGTACACTGCGTATGAGATACACTATTTTACTATGTTTTCTCCAGCATATTTAATTTATTTCTTTCTGCATTATCTCCACAAAATGAGAGTGTAGGTTTCCATTGGAAGACCGTTCCACTACTTTCAATTCCTTTCCACAGGATATCTGAGAGGTTTTTACCAATATTTGAAATTAGAGTGCAAGTTGCACACAGGGTGCAAACCCGAGCAGTAGCTGTCAAGCAGTAGTATGAAGGTTTACATTAAGGCTTAACTTTTTAAGCCTTCTAGAGGTCTCTTGAAATCACCATAGTTCCTGACTTTTCATAATCTGTACAGCATGCAGTCTGATGAACAATCAGCACACATCATGCAGCAGTTGCTGTGGAACTGCTTATTTCCACCAATACCAAAATTAGGTATGATCAAGGTACCTCTTCAAATTATCAGAAGTCTGTTCATAAGACATTCTGCTGGAGAGATGACAATTCTCTCCTCATTCTAGCCCAGGGTAAGATGCAATAAATCAGGGAAGCTGAAGGTGGGCTGTGCTCAAGAGAATTACTCCCAGAATTTTTATATCAGACGTGTAAATGTACTGGTCCAGGAAGAGAGAACCACTCATCCCATATTTCAGGGAGCATTTCCTCTTTCACTCATTTGTCACATAACTAAATAGGCAGCTGAATCAATCAGACAGCCCTTTGCAGGCTAATTTTGACAATTCAGTTGTTGATTGAACTTTCCTTTTAGTGGTGAGCTGGGCTGGAAAAAATACGCTGTTATTGAAAATGACCTTCAAACTCTGAAGAGATTACCCACTTTTAATGTTCTCAAGTGCATCAAATTGCAGACTAAATAAACAGACATCATGAGTGTCGCTGTAATATTTGGGACATTTTCTACTAAAATGCAGTATCTCAAACCCTTCTCTTTGTACTTCTGATCCAAGCATGACAAGGGCATAAAGAAAGAACATTTCTGAGTGTGTTCACCTGTGGTCTAAGGCTGAGTGCAATAATGGGGAGACTCCCAGTCTCTAGAGATTTGCTCCCATTTCTCTTCTGTTTTCCTGAACAGGCCCATCCCATATTCCCTTTTAATCTGTAATGCTTAACATTTCTATGACACTGTTTGCAGGTAATGAGTTCTACCATTATTCTATTTTTAAGCATACTTCTTACTGAATGGTTTGGATTGAAATATAAAAGCAAAGTTTAATACTTATTTCCAGAACAGTTTTAGACTTACAAATAGGATTTCCCACTTTTGTGAAATCCAGCCTTTTGGGAACTAAAGGAGATTTTATCCCTTACACAGTTTATTAGACTAGTTCCAAGCTTATGCAGACAGTGTTT
Organism: Melanocharis versteri; assembly: GCA_013397845.1. Taxonomy (NCBI): domain Eukaryota; kingdom Metazoa; phylum Chordata; class Aves; order Passeriformes; family Melanocharitidae; genus Melanocharis; species Melanocharis versteri. Next base: position 1,068,209 of record VZTG01008547.1, on the reverse strand, counting down.
GTGGTGTGTTGTGGTGTGCTGGCATGTTATACAAGGGCTGTGGGAGGGCACAGAATTATCGTAATCTAAACTGGACCCTAATCATGTAGCTATTTTCAGTTGATTGAGTACCAGCCTCACACAAATGCCAGTAACAACTGTAATCAGTTACAGTCTCACTCTATCACCAATAGGTTCTACAATGAAAAAAAAAATTATCTGGTAGGCAATAGTAAAACCGGAATGGTATCATGCAAGAAATGTTTGCATTTTTCCTAAGGACAGGACTCTTGACATTGTGGTTGTTACTGTTGTCAAGAAGAATTTTGAAAATGCAGAAAATGAGAAGGCTGCAGCAGAAGGAACAAAGGAATACCATACTGTTATCCGTAGTCATTCAAATCTATTACCTGATTGTGAAAGCCTATTAAATGATATTTTTCAGAATTAAAATGAGACATTATGATAGGAAAAAAGCTCCATGTATTGCCAACAACAGGTTAGCAATTCTTTTCATGGAGAAAACAATTAAAGACTTGGTTGAAAAGTATGTATTTTTCTGTGTGACTACAGATGACTTAGACAATGGCATTTTCAAGGTGTTCCCAGTCATTAATCATTCCTACACAGTTGAAGGGCAAATAGTTCAGTGCTGACTCTTGATTATTTTCAAAGCGCTAATGAAACCACATTAGGGATATTTGAAAATGTAAAAAAAAAAAAAAGGTAAAATCAAGTAGTTGGAACCATGACTATGTGCAGCTATTTGCAGGTAATACTGTTGCTAAATCTGGATTACATCTCCTGTCCACAAATCAATGGAAATTAAGAAAGTAAAATTTTCTTTAGCTTCTTGTTCTCTACATAACCATATAACAGAAAAATACCACAGAATTTTCCTCATCTCATTCAGTCATTTCTCTCAGCCAGTGTTTCAGATTTAAAGGAGAACTTATAAAATTTGAATGGGAAGAAATGTTCTACATGAGACAATTACTTGCATGCTGTGCAGGTAAAAGGACCATGATGTGGTTTCTTGGTTTTAGGAGTTACTTTTGGAAGCTACATAAGCATTGTCAGATGTCAGTTTCCAATCCCATTTTCAAAGGTAACTTCATAGGGGGCGATACAGAAGCTTTCAGTGACACAATGTCACTTACAATTTTCAGATGATACTGAGGGTTTCTTGCGAGCAGAAGCCTTGCACGTAGAACAATCTGTCTCTTTACATGATGAAGTGTATACGATAATGCATGCATTTAAGGTTAATTTGCAAAAACGTACTGATGAGAAATTCTTTGGTCATAAGTGGCTATTCATCATTGGAGAGAAATAAAGGAAAAAAGAAGACATTTCACACAAAGATACACTGTAGCTTCCTGAAATGAGGCTTTTCATATGATCAAACAAAATACAAATGAACTGATTTCGTTTTACTGGAAAACATTACTGTTTCCAGAAAGAGTAAAAAGTATTGATAATCTAGTATTTCCTAAAAGGTCTGATATTGTGTGGTTATAGATTCAGCTGAGTATTTGCATATGTCAGGGGTCTTCAGCTAGGAAACATACTCACATTTTTTGAAATTTCCTAAAATTATTTACTTTATAATAAAAAAATGTCCTTATGTAATCAGATTTGAATAGATCGTAGAATCCTCAAAGAGTTTTCACTTCAGTGAAGTTTTTATGAGTGGGAAATTTGACGTAGCATGGTTCATAAATTTACTTTTTAAACGAAACAAAATGAAATCTATTAAAACTGATAATAAAGTATACTTCTGTCAATCCTTTCAGATTAATAACGAATTTCTCATCAGTAAAATTTAGTATTATGTTAGAAATATGTCTATGTACTAAAGGAAATAAGATTTCCCTAGAATTTCTCTTCATGTTAACATGTAGATCTATTTCTCCTGTTAGGATTGTCCCTTCTTCTCAAGGAGAATGCCTTTTTCAAAGTTTGGCTGCTCTGGAGTGCAGCTTCAGTTAATGAAGCCAGGCACTGTGTGAATATGTGGTAAAAATAGGAAAATCTTGGATCTGTTTTGGTAGTGTGGCAAACCAGGTGCTATTAAGAAAACTTAGTGACAGAACAAGTTACATGACCTCAGTATTTCATGTAGAACATGTTTTACCTTTTTGCTGCTGGGATGAAGTCTTGTTTAAAATGTTGCTGTTTTTCACTTCTTCTTGTGTTCATTGTAGTAGTCAGTAGCTGCTGCCACAAAAAAAAAAAAAAAAAAAAAAAGGAAAAGGAAGAATTGAAGAATTGGAAGGTTATTAACAAAACTACTGGTGCTGTGGTAGAACAGAACATAAAGAGTGTTGTTAGAGTTCTAGGATGTTGCTTCATGTGAGACATCACATCACTGAAACCTGATGTCCTGCCTGAACTCCCTAAGTGCAGTCACTACATTTCATAAAGATCTGAAAAGGCAGGTATTAGCTAGCAAATGAAGAGCATTACTTTCTTATATGATATTGACCTGTCTGTAAAATCAACACAGAAACCTTTCTTCTGGCAGTTTCCTGTTGGATGCTGCATGCTGGAGATCACTGTACCAGCTCTGTGCAAAACAGTGCATGAAAGTTGTTGACTTCACTGGGATTGGAGTATCTGTTGTCAGTGAAGATAGAAGTAAATTTCTGAAATATACATAGACTTAGAACCATCAGACGTGAAGAACTGAGTGCCACTTTCGAAACTGACTTCTGTTCCTTCATGGTAGAGCGACTATATAAACATCTACCCCATTATCTGCTTGGTTAAAGACTGAAGAAATTCCAAACGTTGATGTAAAGGATGTACTGATATAATATTCACTTCTGAAAGGGATTCATGGTGAGAATTCCAATTCAGTATTAAATGGAATATTTACTGGGAAAATTTTGTTTTTGTAGTTTGTACATTCTGACTGAGCACTGTAAATACTTTAAATTAAGAAAGAAAGGGTAAAGTGTTTAAAAAGTCAATACAACTAACTTCAACGAACTTTAATGACTTTTCTTTTAAAAATATTGCTTTGTTTTTTATCATATCAGTTTGCCAAAAGAAAAATGCAGTTTTTTTACAGAACTAATTAACTCAGAAGGTCTGGGAACCATTTAATTTGAGTTGAAAAGTTTTTATTAAGGCAAATGGAGTGGCCCACTGTATAGGTGTTTTGAATAATGATCATTGGTGTCACGTTCTAGTTGCAGTAATAAATAAAGAAGATGCAAAATGGGAGTTGGGCACTGGTGTTAACGTGACCCTGTTTCTAGGCTAATGTAATCCACTTCTCAGCCAGAGTAGCTTACTGGAATAGAAACAATAATGTTACATTTATACTGCTCCTGGGGCCCACTTTGCCCAGCTCTAGCTGCGGTACCTTCTCAGGGTAATGTATTAAGGAACTCAGGGTCTTTCTTTTCTTTTGGCAGGGTAGAAATACAGAATATCTTAAATCCTAAAAATCATTAAATGTGCATGATATACTAGAAAGGAATTATGGTTACTCCTAAATTTAGTCAAAATGAAGCATTCATATAAAATAAGCTCAAATATGAATATCATGCAAAAACTTGTCCTGTGAAAAGACAGCACTGTCATTAGCCAGCTGTATACAAATGGTCTTTGGTTCTATAAATACAGATTCTCATACGTGGGCTAGAAAAAGCAACTCTACTCACTCAGCATTTGGAGAAACCCATAGACATGTCTGGCATATTCCTCTCTACAGAAGCTGAATGTGCCAAACACTTGTCACTAGACTTTGAAAGGTAAAATGCAATTGACTGTAAAGAAAGAAGATCAGTGCTCTGCCATCTAAAACCTGGTGCATTAAGGATGTTCTTTCTGAATAATAGAGGTACACTGTGTACGTTACATTACATCCTTCAGATATGTTGAGATGTCATCCATATGAAAGAAAAGTCTCTTCAGATTCAAATCTATCATCTTCCCTGAGAAAATAAAGCTAATAATACCATGAGAAATGGTAGTGAGATAAGCTATGAAGGAAAATGGTCCTTAATGCCTTCAGTGGCAAGGCTTTAATTCCTGAGGTGATCTACTACCTGGTGTTTGGATACATGCTAGCACCACTTATGCACCTTTGATCAATTACCATCTAGAGATGAGAGGCCCAGAGTGTGTTTTGGACTTGGATTACTGTGCCAGTGATTTAGGTTTCCTGGTGCTATAACATCAGCTTTGAAGGGATGGCCTGCCAAAAATGTGATAGCACAGGAGAAACAGGTGGCTCTTAGCAAAAGCACTGTCCTCAGTTACGGCTGCAAGCTGTACTAAGTGTCTATAAAGAAAAAAATTCAGTACTGCTGTATTGAAACAATAGGCAGAAAAAAATGAAATAAAAGCAAGTTCAGAGTTGTCAAAGACATACCAGACTTTCCACATAGCCCTAATTCTCCTTTGTTCAGATATACCAGGAGTGCATCTAGCAGGGGTCCTAAAGAGGTGTTTTCCTTTGGATTATTCCCAGCCCCTGTATTAGCCTCTGTTGTAGAGCATACACTTTGTGCCACATCAGCAAACGTCATCCCTGTCACAGCCGGCCCTGTGATATTGAGAGGGTATTGCATGACAGAATCAGATGGCTGTTTCCCTGAGGCTCAAAAATAGGGCAGTCTGAAAAGAGGAACACAAGCAAATGAAACATGACCATTTCCAGCCTCCGGTGGCTTGAATTCACAATTCAAATACAGAATTAAAATACAGTTTCTTCTGTGGGGTCTTAAATGCATAAACCAGTGAGTTTATATGTTCACCTATATAATTTTTCTGTCCATGTGTATTTTAATTTCTGCATTTATATGTACTATGATGGCTTACCTACAGAAACAGAATAGTGAAACATGGAGTAACCGGAAGGACAAATTTCATGTAAATTAGGATATTAGCCTATTCAGGGACTGTAAATTAAGGTATTAGCCTATTCAGGAACGACTGTTCAGCTCTTAGCATCAGGGGTACATGACGTGTCTGAAAAGGAGCACAAACCTGCTTTTTTATTCTGCTGCAGTGTGGCCCAAAAAGAGTGGCTGAACAATTAGTAGCAAATGGAAAATTTAATTTATTGCATTTACACAATCTCCTCCCTAAAAAGCATTGCTATAATCAAAATTTACCATTGTCTAGCTTATGTGTGTTGGTCCTGTTCATCTTTCATGTCTCTTATCTGTCGTATGACAAAGAAGCCTCTGTAAATTATACCTCCTAGCTGTTACTTTTCAGAGACAATAAAAAAGAATGTGCTAGTGCTGAAATTGTTACAGCACAGGACCAACAGAAGTGAGTTTTTTGGCATGTTTCATTAAGCAGCTAGAGATAAAAATAAAAGGGTGAAAAAAATGGAAAAAACAAATTTCCTAGGGCAGTAGAAAAAGAAAACATAGCTCCATTGGCCAGAACATACCCTGTACATCTACACCAGAATGGACCTAATCAAACAGCAAATAGTGTGAAATGTGGAACTGGTTTCAATTGATGCATTATGCTTTCTTTGCAGGAATATCAAATTGATATATTTTTTGCCCAGACGTGGACAGACAGCCGTCTTCGCTTCAACAGCACCATGAAAATACTGACTCTGAACAGCAACATGGTGGGCTTGATCTGGATCCCAGACACGATATTTCGTAACTCGAAGACAGCAGAGGCTCACTGGATTACCACCCCCAACCAGCTGCTCCGCATATGGAATGATGGCAAGATCTTGTACACCCTCAGGTGGGCACTTGGCAAGGCGCAGGGCTGGAAGCTTCTCCCACCTCTGGTGTAGTAGCAGTAATTTTCAGCAATATCTTTGCTCTCCTCTGCTGTTTTCTTCCTGATGCATACATGGCCAGGCTTTACAAATATTTAATTATTCAGGCATAAGTACTGCCAAGTAGAAAACAAAGTCTTTTCTTTCTAAGAAAGAAACCTTGAGAAACAGGAAATAAGTCTGTCTAAATTGTACAAGCTTGGCTTTTTAGTGCTTGCAATAAAATTGGGAATATGTAGTCCCATAAAACCTGTCAAAAGCCTTTTTGATCGGAGTTAGATGCAGGGCTGGATAAAGCATTTCTAGATTCACGCTAATGCCAATACTTGATTCTTCAAATAAGTCATGCTGAAAGATAGTCTGTCACATCTCATCACAAGGGTGAATTGCTGGAGGAAAGGCTTTTACAGTTTTATAATCTTTGTGATAAAATCAACTATATGGTATTAGAAACACTGTATATATTTGCATTTAAAAAAGCCTGTGGAAATCAAAATATGTGTTTACTTGTGGAAGGGATGAGTTGTTCAGAAGGGAGTTTTGCCATAAGCCATGTTCCACAAGGGAAACCATTTCAGAGATGTGCCTTTCACGCTACATTTTCTTCTCCGTGCAACTGAGAGGGCTGATCATGCTTGCAACTGCTGTTGGGCTCCAATACAAAGTCTTTGGCAAACAATAAGAAAGGAAATAAACATCTGGAAAAGCTGCTGATATTTTTAGTGCCCTTTGCTTCTCAGGCTTGCTCTACTGTGAAGAGCTCTTGCTTATTTCAGCTGCCTTTAGCAAAAGAGTTTGGGGATTAAGGTGTCAGCTCCAATATTCTCTTGGTTGGGTTATTGGGCTTTTTTTCTGAGAGGATTTTGGTTAGGTGTTTTGTTGGTTTTTTTTTCTATTAAGTTCTGTTTCAGTATTTCAGGCCAAGTTAAGTATCTGCCTAAGAGTAGCTAGACTTACATACCTTACATACACTAAAGAAACTACCTGTTGAATGGACTACAAAATTTGTTTAAAACAGCTAAAAGTAAGTTAACACTTGACCCATTGGAATGAACATTTCTAGTTTGTGAAAGATGTTTTGAGTCTTTTTTGATCACTCAGGTCAACCTCCTTTTAACACAGGAAAAGGTGTTAGAATGGTCATTGCTCATTGTTAACACTGTGTAATTCAAACCCAATTTATCTGATCCAGGTGTCAGAACTGGTAGGACATGGAAGAGGTAGCTACTGTATGCCCTGGTGCTGTCAGGTGTTGGTGGGTGTTATGTGTGCACGAGAAAGGGTACAAGGTTCAGTCATGCTCCACACCTCTCCATCTTCTTCCCTGCCCCCTTTTGGGTGTGAATGACCTCCTGCTGCAGCACTGAAATCCTCTTCTAGTGTCAGTATTAAGTTCCTCACAGGTGACCTTTTCTTAGACAGAGTTTTTCTCTGTGCTATCCTATATCTGAGACACAAACCTTTCCCCATAGAGTTTTTTATCTTTTTTTTTTAGTTTCTGAAAGGAAAAACCCACAGAGTCCACATGCATGAGTTATGTCATGAAATTATGGATTATTTCTTTGAAAAGACTGTACAATAAACTAGCACTTAATTCAATTTACCTGAGTAAATACATTCACTTTGTAAGCTATTAGACTGAAGATTATTGATTTTTATTACTAATTTTAAAATTGGCTCTGTTCGTAGTATACTTTGTGTTAGGGATGTCATGTAAAACCAGCTCTCAAGTAGGGATGAAGATGTTTCTGCTGCTCTGTTTGTTGCATCTGTACAATATAGAATGGCATATAGAGATCTATTAAGTTTTGAAGAGACAGCCTGAAGATACTGAAAGAATTTTAAGTTCACACTGTAAGTACACATGGAGAATATTTCTTAGAAGTTTCCCTCTGAGGTTTTAATTTTGTGGAATTACATACCACATGAGCTATATTTCCTGTTATTTTTGTAAAGAATAGTTGTTTTCATCCCAGAATCTTCAGTGATGAATTATCTGGAGAAAAACATATGTACAGATTTCCTGGGATCCAGAAAGTCTTAATGATGTGTCTGAAATGATTTTAGATAATTATCATTGTTTTGGATCAGGCTTAAATAGCCAACGAACAATCTGCAAATACGTTTCATTCCTTTCAGGCCTTACTTACGGATGTCAAAGCATTCTTGCATGATGCTTAAGGTTACCATGCCTCCTCCTCTGGCAGTTCCCTGTACTGGCACATAGTAACAGACCCTTGGTTTCTCTATAGGCTTACCATCAACGCTGAGTGCCAGCTGCAGCTGCACAACTTCCCCATGGATGAGCACTCGTGTCCTCTGATATTCTCCAGCTGTAAGTGCTGATTTGATTCCTTATTCTTGTGTATGGCTTGTATGCAGGGGCATGAGTTTAATTCAGATTTCTGTCAGGTTGTTCAATTGTTCCATAACCGGTATAAGAAGTTTAGGTCTGCTCAAAAATTTAGCGAATTTTTGTTTTCCTCTCTTCCGCTCCTGATCAATGGACTTATGACATGAAGTCTTCTGCAGATTTACTCTGTTATTTTTGTTAGAACCAGCCTTTTTAGCTGATACGATAGTCGCAAACGCAGCAGATATTCATACCAGTCTGTACAATGTTAATTTATACAATCTCTTGACATTGCAAATGACAATTGAAACTACAGTTTTCTGGTGGAGGTTCACAGCATGGGAACATGCCCAGAAATCTCTGAACATCTGAGTTTATAGCACGTAGCCTGGTAATGCCTCTCTGTTTCATAGTAAAAGTAAATGGTGCAGTTACTGTAAATCTCATTTTCCTTTTATTGTTCAGCTTGTCCAGCAGTCCCAATGTTCTGTTGTATGTTGTGTTGCTGGAATATTTAAAACCTTCCTAACAGACAAAAAACCAGGGAAATGTATGGAAAACAAAAATCAGGTGAGTTAATTTTGAGGTCCAGTATTACTGTTGGAAGTTATCTTCATGCTGATCCTTTTGAAAAAGCTTGAAAGCTGTCTGCTCATGGGAACACCTGCAGTGTTGTGATCCAAAGCCACACAACCCAGTAGTTTTAAAAACATTTTTAAAAGGGTCTCCACAAAAGATTATAATCTTGATAATCTGTAAGACTCAGGATATGTGTTCTTCAGAAGTGAAAGGAAAATGTATTGTTTTGTCTATCTATTTAGAAACAAGATTATCTCCCTAATCCCTTTTAAAGTGATAGAAGAATAACACTATTGAATATTTTCATAATAAATATACTATTGTGATGGTATTGATTTCTGTTTATAAATACTATACAAACAGTAATCCACAATCACAAAACAGATTTGGATTTCAGCTGACCCAGGGTGTATTTTCTTTTTTTACCCAGGAAAAAGTTTCTTTAAAAATCTGACATGTAAACATCTACCTTTCCTCCAAAATTCTATCACTATGTTGCCATTTTTTATTTTTTACATATACAAGTGCACCTCGGCAGAAATATACAGTTGTGTGTTTAATTCGGGTATGTGGAATATATGCATATTCAACTGAACAAGAGGCAGATAACCCCTGAATGAGCTTTCCTGCTAAAGAACACTTGTCACTGAACTTTATGCACCTCAGCTATCTTTAGTTACTGCATAAAACTGCTCTTGTGGCAATCTGATGTTGTTTTGTTGAAGTGCTGGAAAAGGTGTGTGATCTTAAAAATCAAAATCCAGAGATTTATGGAAACCTACTAAAATTTTGTTCTAAGTTCAAACATACTAATTAAAGCTACCACATAAATTTGGTTGGTCTTGTGATTGCAATATCCAAAGAAAGTGAACTCTAATAAACAGGAAGTCAATTCAAACCTTGCATTCCCTAATAGCTAGACAGTTGCTAAATGCAAGTAAGTTATGCTCTATGGTTTTCATTGAAAGAGAGAGGATATCAGTAGGTACTTCAGCAGGCTCTGCTCCATGGCAAAGTTCCAAATACATTTTGATTTGCAAATATTCCTCCTAATTTTGACCTATTAGCTCAGAACACTTCTAACCTTGAAATGTATATGTATTGCCATCAGACATGTACTACTGTATTTGGAGATGGAGATTACACAGGATAAAGCAGAATGTGAATGTGTTGCAGTTTCTGTGTGCGTTCTTTGTAGTTTCTTGCCAGATGGAGAATCCCAGAGAGGAATGTTAAAATTATCTTTTATAGATTTGTCAACCTTTTTGGTCATATTGATAACAAGGGTTTATTTCTTTAGATTTGTACTGCATTACATTATTTTCCTTGAACAATTTTAGCACCACTATTACCCTCATACAGGACATCTCCTGTATGATTAGTTTGTTACATAACTCGGTTGTATTTTTGGTCTTGTGTACATTCATAGCGATCTCTAGACACATGGCACTCAGTGGGACTTATGAAGTGAATGACTGAGTGAATGCCTGAATGATTTATTACTGCCTTTTATGACAAGTTTCAGAAGGAACAAGCTGATTAGGGATTCCAAGATGCATGTCTTTGAATAAAATAAAAACCTTTGTAGAATTCACAGCACAGCTCTGCTTCCTCCTGTGTCCCTTCTGTTTGCTCCTCAGCACACAGACAAATCTTTGTAGTTGCCACTGTAGGCAGGCACACAGAAGCACAAGTTTCAGGAAATATTCCCCACACCTCTACACACAGATGAAGAAGTTTAATATTTGAAAATTCTGGTTTTTTATATAAATTTCCCTTGATATTTTAGAAATACTAAACTCATCTTAAATTTTGTCTAGAATATTTACCTCTAGTGCCAGCTAATTTGCACCCTAACCCTATTGTTACTCTGGAGACAGTTGATGTTCCCTCTGTGGGAATACTGATCTTTACTTCATCTGGTTGCCAGGAGGAATAAGGAGAAAACAATGGCTTATAAAAAGGACTCATCTCAGAGTGCTAACAGTAGTTACCAAAACATACCTACCCCTTTCTGTGGAGAATCTCGTTCAAGAGCAAGTTCCTGGAGCTCCCTAGTTTTTTTCATAGGACTTGAAAGATACTGAAATAATCTGAAGCTCTTTAACCTGTGCAGGTTTTGTAGGTGGGTGACATGATGAGACGACTCATCTGGCATATTAAGCCATGTGGTCAGTGTGTGTCTGTAACTGCTGTTCTTACACAGACATGCACTCAGCACACTGCTTATGTGAAAAGCTGATCTCAAAAACACAGTGCAGGGCTGCTCTGCCGTGTGACAGCTTCTGTCTGTTCCATGCACCAGATTGGTTTGGTCAACCACATGTGCCAAGCAGGATTTCTTACTGAAGAGCTACAACAAGGCATGGTAAGATTGTGCATTTCCATGTAAATGTGAGGAAAGAATCAACGCTGTGGCTTGATTCCAGTGGAGCAATCTTGGGTAGATTTTGCTCTATATGATCACTCTTTCTTCATATGGTTTTAAAGTGCTATATGCAGCTACATAACAATGTTCTGTTACTGTCATTCTTCATTTGGGTTAATTTATCCTCCTGAGCCAAGGGAGGCTGCTGTGCTGCTTTTGGCACTCAAATAGCACATTAAACTGTCTTGGTCATCTCTATTCAATGCTGATTTGAGTATTTTGGAAATACTCTCAGGATTGTGCCATAAAATTTAGTTTATAGAGGTAGTTAGGGTTCACATAAACTTCAGGAAGGAAGAGAAGGTGTTCTGTCTGAAGGATGATGTTGGCACAAGAACAAACAAATAAGACACAGGCAACAAAAGGCAGACTGGAAATGAAAAGTTCGGCACATTAATTGTAAAACTCCTTCTGTAGGGAACTGTGGGTGCTCAAATATTATAACGACTCAGAAGTGCTTGAACAAAGCACTAAAACAGCGATACATTGGGAGTGATCAAGTGTAATGAGATCACTGTGTACTAATAGCCACTACTTTTTTTTATTCTGAGGGATAGGAGTATTTCAGATTAAAGAGCAGTAAAAAATGTCTGTACGGCTAAGCTACTTGAAAGAGCTCTTTAGCATTAGAGTTATCATGTGCCTGTTTTCTAGCTAGTTTACATAGTTTCTGTTTTCCTTTCTCAGTCACTGGTGAGACTGTTGAATGCTCTGGATTTTCTTAATTTGGGAGGACTAAGCATGCTGCAAAATAATGTGAGAATGTTTGCACCCAAAGCTGTGTGACAGTTAATTGTTTGAGGTCTTCATTTTTTTCAGACCAGCACAAACCTTCATCTCCTCTCCCCACACAAGTGCCCAGGATTAACTTGACACTCCTTCGGGTGACAGCACATGAAAGCCATGCCAAAATGAAGCTGACAAACCCATTACACCTTGTTTTGAGCATCTGGTCAAGTAACTTTTTAATTATGTCCAAGGAGCTTTATGGTAGGAATCTGTGCTAGCTGCATACCTGAGGTCTGAAACAATCTGTAAGGCCATGCCTGGGGCTTTACCAGGTGCGGTAATACTGAGCTGCAGTGCAAGATGCCAGAAAAAAAAAAAAAGTGGCTGAATTGATTAATGAGTTTTCACTGTTTTATTTTTCTTGCTGCTGTTCTGATCAAACTGCAGATACAGTTGTTCATTTTTAAAAACACCTTTGACTTAGACAACGGGAATTATGGCACATTTTGTAGGCAATTACTGATCTTCTCCCTAGGGAGGAGGTCTAACGTCCTGAGCTGCCCATTAGTGGAGGATTGCTGCAAGACAGGAAAAGGTGGGCATGCCCAGAATGCCATTCTTACTGCAAACACCAAAATACATATACAAAGGTTCACAAATAATTAGTTTACTTTCAGTACAGTTTAAAATAGGGGAAAACAAGATTTCCAAATATTGATGGTCCAGTTTATTCAGCCAGGACTGAAACCAAATACTTTTTGACTTTAAAATGTTAGAGTTGTTTTGTGTTTTTTTAAAGTGATGTACAAAAGCACGCCAAGTATTGCAGAAAGAAAAAAAAAAAAGGAAGGAAATGTGCAATGCTTTTAAAAGAAATTAATCCAGATCTAACATAGTGCTCGAAAGGAACAGATCCCATCTTTTTAAATATAAACTCAGTTCAATCAAATGTTCCCCTTTTGAACATGAAACCTCTTATGGATATGCAATCAGTACTTTGAGCCTTGTATCATTAATTTTCTAACACAACTAGCTGTCATCACCCATTTTAATATGTTTCTCCTAGCCTAGAAAAGTAAATGCTGGTTTTGTGGAATGAGCTGTGCTTTGTTTCATCTCCTTTGTCATCAGCAGAGTCATTAATACAGTCTGAGGGCAGAAATTCACTTCTGATGAAGAACAAGCCAGAAGGAACACAGCTTAATGTTCATATCTCAAGAGGAGTTTCATTAAAGATGCTGGGAAGGCATTGTAATGTGCAGAAAGAGCTTTAATCCACATCTGAATTTCCATCTGTGCTCTCTGCAATGGGCTGAGCTGGATCATGGGGCACCAATGGAATTCTTGAACTAGTTCTTGTGATGAGCATATTTTAGCTACTGTAGCTTTTTCCTCTTCTAGGAAGGTAGAAATATTCGTATACATCCATCCTCTTCAGAAGACGGTCTTTTTCAGAGAATAGTCGATATAGAGAGATCTTATAAAGAAGGGAAAAGAAATACATTTATGGAAAATTTGTCCTTTGAAGTTTCCTCCCAAGCTCTGTATTTAGCATATGACTTTTGTCATATATGCCAATTAATGAACATAATATGTGAGGCATATCTGTGACACATCCCTTCTCCTATTCATCTGCTAATTCCTCTCATACACAGACATTTCCACATATTCTTATTTCAGTTCCCCTCTTTTAAACTGTTTTCATTAGAAATTTTTTCAAACACCTTTTCTAGTGTGCAAGACAGTCTTCAAAGAAAATTTGACCATCCCAAAGATTTATGAGGTGTGTGTGACTCTCTAGGGATCTTCTTTGCCTTTGTTAAACTGTGATCATTAATATTTCTAAGCACTTTTTCCTGAGGTACCTACAATGACACCAGGATACAGTGAATTTAAAATAGGTGATAATCTTATGCAATTTCATGTCATCATTCCAATTGCTTTTCTGAATGTATTCTGCTACTGCATTGCTCAATTTTAACACTCCTTAGGTTTCCCTAAAATTCCCTGAGGGTTTTTCTTTTTTTATCTAACATAAGTTATATTCCTAGGGAGTACTGTACTGTTTCCTGAGGAGTCAAATATTTATCCAATTCCTTGACTCCTCACTACTGACTAATTCACTGCTACTTTTCTCCGTGTGACTCAATAGATTCCTCAATATGTAAGAGACACTGCATTAAGTATCTTTAGACTTTTATGACTCTATTTTATAGCCAAGCCAAGACTCATAATAATTATTACAAGTTATTTTTTATTGCAAGTTCTGCTAATTTTTATCTAATTTCTCAATTATGATATGTTTTTATGAAACTGTTCAAATTCATCCATGATGTTAGTACACTCAGTATAAAATTATACTTTCTACATTGAATTTATGGTAGATTTGTCCCAAATATTGTAAATATTATTTTGGCACTACTCTTTCTGTTAGCATTTTGTCTCATTGTAAAAGGTATATTAGTGGCACCTTTTTGAACATTTATAGATATATGGTTCAATGTTGGTTCCAAATTTATGCAGCATGTAAGTAATAAATGTGTAATATTAATAAATCTGATACTGCATCTGATAACCACTAGTACAAAAATGATATTTCTTTGGTAAAAAAAACAGTGAAACCTCCCCAGGGTCAGGGGTTGACCACTTTCTCCTTGGTGAACAGGCAGAATTCATGGCTGTGGTTAATTCATGTAATACCCCGTGCTCCAGTTCCTCACAAAGGGCTAAGGTTTTGTACTGGTAGCAGACCAAATGTCTCTCTCCTTTTATAGTGAAATTTTTCTCCACAACATTGAGGGCCCCTCTGGAGAGGGAGCAGCTGCCATTACTTCCAGCGAAAATGAGACCCTGGAGTAAAATTACAGCAAGTGCTAATTAGTGAAGCCTAAAATGCTTAACTCATGATATCTTGGGGCCAGCACAGTCTTCCAGAGACTCTCTGGATTGATGGTAGGCTATTCCGGGAACCTGGCATCTACCCCAGTTTTGCAGTGGTTTTCCAAGGATCCTCGGTATCTCCATTTGCCCTGCACAATTGTCTGAGGAAGATGGGATGCCCATGTTACGACACAAACTGTCTAGACAACCTGCTTCAGAGCAAAAAAAAACAGTTCCTATTCCAGGATCTGAAGTTTAATATAGGTGATTGTATTTCAGGGATAGGACCCCCCAGCTCTTACTTATGTTTATACAAGGAGACTGGAAGTCTAAAAAATCCCAGGTGCAGTCTAGCCTTTCAAAGCGACCAGCCTTATTTTTCTATATTTTCTATTAGTAAAATTAAAAAAAAAAAACAGCCACAAAAACAATTTTAGAAAAGAAAAAACCTGCCTCAGAGCCAGTTATTTTTGGCAAGAATATATGTAGCTAAGTTATGCTTATGGTGTCAGTAGAAAATAAGAGAAAGTGCTGAAGCAAGACATGTGGCTGATTGCATATCTGAAAGCTGAATGTATCAGCACCAGGCCCTGGAGTCTCTGCTGTGTGACAATCATTGTTAGTTCCCATGATTTCATCTCAGATCTCGAGATACTCAGTGTTTATATGAAGCTAAAACCCCTTAAAGCATCTTATCATGTGCCAATGGGAGCTTGTTCTTTTTATTTTTTCACCAAACATTTGACAGTGTGACACAAATGCACCATAGGCAGAAAGAAAATAGTTTTCTCCCTCAAATGTGATATAACACCTATTGCATACTCCATATTTCTGTTCTTGTTAGTTGCTTATTTAGGTCTTTGATAATTGGTTTGCAAATGAATCTGATCATTAGGGAGGGACTGATCCATAAGCTGTGAAGTCCTGGCAGCCCTGCACTTGTAAAATCTGTACAGAGCTCATATTTGTGATATTTAGAGCACCAGGAGGAGACAGTCACAGTCTTTTGCATCATATTTTTTAATGTAAGGAATGAGTGATTTTGACGCACTGTAACAATTATATCACTGGAAAATGTAGCCGTGTCCTACCAACCTGTAGCCATCGATGACTGGAGCGCAGCTCTCAGTGGCTACAGGCTGTCCAGCAGGGACGGGAGAAGAAGGGGGTGCAAGGCCTTCCCAGCCACATCCAAGAGATGGACAGAATGTTAAGGGCTGTCTCTGGAGAATAGCCTTGAGTAGGTCAAAAGCTTATGGATAAGATTTAGAGACCAAGGCGACTAAGGGAACCTTGTGAACCAGTGGAAATCTCTGGATACTCCCCTCAGGGACAGATCTGACAGATATCTAAGGGCGCTTCCCATGGATCGCAAGGGCTCTTGATCCCCACGTGTAAGAAACCAGGCAAGGAAGATGAGAGATTGGCATGGCTGAGTTTAGACTTGCTGGTTAAACTAATGGGCAAGAAGAAAATGTGCAGGCAATGGAAACAGGGACAGGTATCCTGAGAAGAGTACAGGGATGCAGTCTGGTTCTGTAGGAACAGGGTCAGGAAGGCCAAGGTGCATCTGGAGCTGAACTTGCCAAGGGGTGCAAAGAATAACAAGAAAGGCTTCTTTAAAGGGATGCTAGGGAGAAAAAGAAGGTAAAAGACAGTGTACATCCCTCAACCAGCATGACTGGCAAACTGGTAACAATAGACAAGGAGAAAGTTGGGGTATTTTCTCTTACAGGCAGCAGTCAGAGGTGGATCAAGAGCCAACAGTGCCCAAACTCTTCACAGTTCTGCGCATAGCTCACTCCTCCTTGGGTTTTTCATAGTTGTCTTAATTCTTGAAGAAATTTCCAAAGACGCCTTCCACAGTTCGTGCTTCATTGTGTGTGCACAGATGTTACAACATAGCTTATTTGGTGTTCCTTTCTTTGGAGTATTAGATTTCTGCAAATGCTGGTATAATTACCTGCTTTTATTCCTTGTAGCCTCCTTTAATGTAACTGAAATATACCTCATAAAATATAACATAAAATATGAAATTACAAGTCCAGGTAGCTCCTGCTGAGTAACGTAAAAGTTGAAACATTTTCTTTCTTCTACTCTGATTTGCACATTTCCAAAGGCAGGAGACAAGCTTGATTGAATCCACAAAGGTCAAGCTATTTTAGATCTCTAGTACAATATATTTCATATTTTTAAAGAAACAAAGATCATGTAGTTTTCTAATTGCTTAAGTTGTTTTAAAGAGTGGATTTAAAAAAAAAAAAAAAATAGAAGAAAAAATTGGCTGTGTTATTGTCTTCTACGGTCACCTCAGTGGCCACACGAAAAATTATAGTAATCCATCTTCAAAGCATGAGAATTGTATATTTGAACTTACTGGTCCTCTTATAAGAAATGAAGAATTGCTGCAGAATTTCTTCAAAGTATAAAGAAACCTTTTGGGATTTTGAGAACCAAGAAGTATCAAACCAGTGTCAGATCCAGAACAAATACCAAGTAATTGAGAAGAAGAGAAAAGGAGAATGAAGAGAGACCAGAGCTGCCAAGGTCAGCCAGATAAACTGGAGTACTGCACAGAAGCTTAACAAAAACAGTGACTATTGACTCTCAAATTAAACTCACCTTGGCTAGAGCCCTGTTGTTGCTTGTTACTTTTGCTAGGCTTGGCTGACAGATGATAATGGGGTTAGAAGAAGCCATTAAAGGTTTACTTGTAACAGACTCAAAATACAAGATGAAGACATCAAGTCCTTAAATCATTAGCCTTGTCTTGTGAATTTTATTTGCTTTTAACACCGTCTGGAAAAAACAAGGCAGCCTGGAAACACAAAATAAAAGGCCCCATCCTTTTCTTGCTTCTGGTACTGAAAAATTAATGGAAAAACCAAAGCATATCCTAAGTGCTGATGGAGCTAAGAAAGGAAAACGAGGCAGTCATGCAGCTTTGAATGTTGTTTTCCTCACACTGCCAGAGGACAATTAGGGAAATGCCCTGCTCGTCTGTTCCTCTAAGAGGAATGTTGCTGAAGTTTGCCTGGCTCTACGCCTCGCTATGAAGTGCAGGTCTGCCTCCTTAAAAGTTGATTAACTTTGTGTAAAGGGCATGTTGCATGACAGATAATAACATTTTAATCCTTTTGCGTAGTTGGGTAGCGTATTTTTCTGTCAAAACAGTATATGATGGGATTATGTCTCTTCCTATCAAATAACCCCTGAGACAGAAAAACAAACAAGTGTTAAGTTTTAAGTGGGGAAAGCAAGAACGCACATCAATACATGAAATTTAAATTAATTTTTAAATAAGTATTTTAATATTCTCCCATAGGATGTAGATTTTCAATTGGTACTTTAAGAAACACTGCAGTTTTGTATATCTAAATACAGAGATTATTTCTGTGGAATGCAAATTATGTTATGATTTAATGTTGGGTTAGCCATGCATATTAAAAAGTAATTTATTTTTCCCTAATTTTTTATAATGCGACTTCTGGCAATTTTGCTACTAATCTATTAAAATTCAGGACAACTGATTTTTCCATAAAATCTTTCCATCAGTTTTAAGAAAGTAAATATAGAGAGGCATATAAATTGAAGAAAAGGTTCACGCTGTTCTGAGGCAATTTGCCAAATCAACAGCTTGTGCAGAAGACATCGAGTTTCCTTTCTAGCTCTTTCTACCTGAGCTTCTTTCACAGGAAAGCCAAGGGGAGAGCTGGTGTGTGACTTTATTATGTCCTGACAGGGTGGGAGAATCTAGGAGCTCAGAAGTTCTCCCGTCTCCACCAGTTGCCATGTCACCTTAATCAGACTACATTTGTTTCATGTAGTCTGTTGCTTTTGCTCCACTTGCATTGATGTATCTCAATGAGCACAGGGAAGCAAGGCCAGCTGTACCTCTCTCTTCTGCTTGGCCAGCCCTGAGTGCATCAATACAGGAAAGGTCCTAGTTAATACCTTTTTTTTTAACTCTGGCTGCCTCATTTGACATCAGTGTTTCTTCTCTAGAAAACAGCCATCAGTGAAAAAAGAAGACTCCTGTTAAAACAAATCTGATTATCAGGAAGCGGAATGAATTGCAGTTCACAGTATTTAGGTCCGTCATCAATAGCTTTCTATTTTCCTCCTCAGCAAAACAGTTTACTAGAAAAACACATCAGAGTTCTTCCATGCTTGACATAGGCTTCCTATGCAACAAAAAGATGAGCAAAGTTCCTAGACTTGGTTCCTAGATCAAGCTATTCTGTACCATGCCCCAGGATTAAAGCCATCTAAATCCCTAATTGAAACTGTTGTTTGACTAGAGCAGAATAAAATAATGTGTGTGAAAGGCTAATATGAAATCAGTCCTTGATTTGTAGATGAACATATTAGACAAAAAGATTCATCCTGATCTCACCATCTTCTGCTCCAGTTTCATCCTTGATAACAAAGCAAACAGCGTGAGTATGACAAGAACAAACCCACAAAAAGAAACTGTGTTCTTCTCTTTCTCCCACAGACATCCATCCTTCTGCACATACTCACTTACAGATGCAACTAGAAGAATGAGAAAGGATGTGAAAAAAGATATTTGATAGTTTTCAATCTTTTCATTACTTACATGCTCTCAGCTAATAAGGCAACAAGCACTATGCTTGAAGCCATATAGAATTAGACAGGATGAAGGAAAGAAAAGAACAAATTCTACTATGAAGCCTCTAAAATGGACAAACTGACCGGCCTTTAACTTTTTTTAATGGAATATATGTCAATATTTAGTTATGGCCTTGAGGTACTCCAATGTTTCTATGCTTATAAGTCTTCCCTTTATCTACATTAACTGATTTGACATTTGAGTGCACATTTCCTATAATTATGCTTTAACAAATATTGTCTTCAGGGTTGCAATGGTATAATCTGCATATCTCATGGCATTTGAACTGAAGAAGGCTGAATGTCAGAGCTCATGAAGAAATTTCAAGGAATTTTTTTTCCTTTTAGAAGAGGTTATTCCTGTGAGATATAGACTTTTCTTTTTGAGGAACATACATTTTAACTTTGTGATGTTATGGTCATCAGCAGAAAGAAGTATCCACTGTATCACAACCTGAAGCACCTGAATGCTAAATATGTGATTCTTAGTTTCAAATATCACCTTAAGAAAGTGGAAAGATTCTCAATATATTTTTTTCATTTTGCTTGTGAGTGGCCTGATCACACAGTAGCTATTTTACAGTTTTTAATTTTTTTCCGTCTCTCTGATTTTTTCACTGCAGAAGGTGCAATCAATATGCTTATTTTAGTTCAAAATGTATACCTAAAGTAGTAGTAGCTATTTTTCAGTTACAGTAGTATCTATGTATTTATATAAAAGGGTGCAAAAATGCCACTTCTTTAGGAAAAAAAAAAGCTAACAATTTAGGGTACTCAATATTGTGGATGTTTTAATTCTGGAAAGTTGCTCTTTCTAAGTTAAAAGGAAGAAAAAGCAGCAAGAAATGCATGTTTGTACCTTATAGCTATTCTGTTCCTGTATTGATTGACTTCAAATGAAGCTACTAGACCAAATGGGTATGGAGAAGTTTGTCTGCAAGTGACGACTTTCAACAGAAGGGAACTTTGAGGTCTGAATGGTGTATTTGTTCACAGCAGTTGTCTGAAAATCAGTATTTCAGTAAGACAACACCGCTTGCCTCTGGCAGTCAGAGAAGACAACCAC
Source organism: Melanocharis versteri (assembly GCA_013397845.1). Taxonomy (NCBI): domain Eukaryota; kingdom Metazoa; phylum Chordata; class Aves; order Passeriformes; family Melanocharitidae; genus Melanocharis; species Melanocharis versteri. Next base: position 1,047,793 of record VZTG01008547.1, on the reverse strand, counting down.
AAACTCTTGGATAAATGTCTCTTATGATTAGAAGAAAACGGAGATATCCAAGTGGTTTATAACATTGTATTTCCTTTCTTTTTTTTTGTCCCCAACACCATTCTCCAAAGTCCATACTTGAAATCTTTAAAGCTTTTCTTGTCTAACCAATATGAGACTGCAGAGAGGAAGATAAAAGGCTGTTCCCAGCAACTTGCAAATCTCAAAGTTGTCTGGGAGATTTGTACTGCAGGTTTCTATTGATTTATGTGCAAAATATAGCAACATTTCTTATGTAAAGGCTTAGCAGAACTGACGGTCAAAAATCCTGGTCTGTGGTACTATCAGATTTCAAAGTTAAGCAATTTGGGACTGGTCACTACTTGTATGGGAGTTTCAGCAGCAAAACTGAGGAGTGATTCCTGAAAAACAGTCTCACTTATGTCTACAGCCGTGCTCACTATGATTCGTCACAGCCACCAAAAGGTGTCTTCCCTCTAGTATCTTACATAACAGCATGTGCCAAAGCAAAGCACATTAATGGCCAGTGCATGTTTGTATTCTTTAACGTGCAGGTACTGTACTGAAGTGCATAGTGAATTAATGTGGCAATGCTCATTACCTGAAGTGCAGGAGGTTCTGGCTTGATAGAAGGTAACAAAAAATCACCAAGACAATCAAGCACTGGAGGAGGTTTTCTAGAGACATTGTGAAGTCTTTGTCCTTGGAGATTTTTGAAATGCAGCTGGAGAAAGCCCTGAGACACCTGGTCTGGATTAGTTTCAACTCTAATTTTATCAGGAGGTTAAACTAGAGACATCTTGAAATCCCTTCCAACCTGACTATCATAACATCTTTTTCTCATTTAAAACAATTTTTGGATTAAAAAATACATTTTTCCTTTTAGAGCAATTAGTTCACATTCAGAAGTATAAATCTCTGCTTGTGAAAACCATGTTTCCCTTAAAACATTTTAAGAGAATCAATTCAGTGTTGGCTTTCTTAAGGAACTCCCAGAAAGGGGAGAGGAGTTGGGAAAGAGTTAAAAATTGTTGCTGCTTCCTATTTAGTTTGGTTTGGTTTTTTGGGGGGGTTTGGGTTTTTTTTTTTGAGTGGCTGAATATCTATCCTGTTAGAAATGGTAATGTTTTTCTGTATTTTTTTATTGTACAATGGTTGTTACCACCAGCCATCACTGGTATATTATATGCCAACAAGGTAAACCTTAGTTGATCAATATTTTGGGATTCTTCCAAAAACTGAAACAAATAGGCAATATGTTCAAAAGCCAAGCATGATATAGAATTTATCCTTTTATTTCCCTAGTGGTCTCCCCACCATGCCTATTCCAGGAACTGATTTTCAGGTCCCTGGCATACAGGGTCCCTGTATCACAGGTTCCTGTGATAGCTAATTCTTCCACCTGTTGGCCACTGGCGTTCACTCCACAACAATACACAAGGGCTCTGACACTGCGCCAACTCATTCACTCAGCTAAAATTAGACACTACTGCTGGTTTTTGTCACAGGTCAGACATAAGATCTGTTTCACCTTTTCTCTGTCCCCTCAGAATCGTCTCCTATTTTTGCACCTTTCTCCAGAAACATCCCAGGTGTCTTTATCGTCTATAATCCTTTCCTTTTCTCCTTTCTACCTTTTTTCTTCTCCTTTTTCCTCTCCTACCTCACCCCCATTCCTTTTTTTCTCATTTATCCTTTTTCCCCTCCCTCCATGCTTTTTTCACTTCATCCTGGTGTCTTCATCCCATGAATATTTCCTTTCTTCACCCACACGATTTTTCTTTGCATTCCCGTATTGCCTGGCTGTGGCCAGAATGCCCTTCCCCATCTGGCAAGAACAATTCTTTACAGCTTCGTCATTCTTTGTCAAGAAACAGAAGGGAGTTGAGAGGCTGAGGTTCACCTGTGAAACCATAAGTGTAACACCTAGATAATGTATCTTGCTTGGAAGATCAGCGTGGCCTCTGTGTATGAGTGACAAGTGTCAAGTGACATTCAGCTAGACAATTATATACAATTAAGGAGGAAGAATTGAAAAGCTGAGAGAAGAAGCCTGGGAAAAAAAAATAAAAAGAAAATATTTAATGAGTGGAATATCTTTTTGTGATGCAGATGTTGACAGAGGAGAAAAATGGATAGTAATTTCTATTTTTGAAAAGACAGATCCAAAAAATCAGTGATATAAGGTAGAACCCCAGATACAAAACGCAAGAACTGTGACTGAATTTCAGGGTATCCACAGGAAACTTGCATTTAGGAAGTACTGAGAACATGGAGAACTAGTAGAGAAGGTAGACCAAGACCAAAAAATAAACAGAGAAAGAAAACATGTGATTATTTTACTGTTCAGGACTCCAGCATAAAAAGACAGAAAACAGTGCCATATACATACCTATCACAAAATTTTAAAAGTTTCTGTGAATTTGTTTTTCTAAATTCCTTTCATAATCATCAGTTCAAATAATTCAGTAATGATTTGAAATTTTTGTGCTTTGCTGAAATCTGACCAGATTTCCCTAAAAATACCTCAGTATTTATCTTTCCAGTAGTTTTCTTTATATAATTTTGTTGGTTTTTTTTTTTCACTTTAATCAGAACTTGGAGCAGAAGAGCTGAAATATTGTAAAATATATTCTTATGGTCTTCCTTCAATAAAGAAAGGCGCGGTATGGCAGAAATTTCTCTCTGGAGGTTTTACCTCTATAGAATTTCTGGACAACTGTAATAACTGAATGTGAGACTGAAATATTGTTCAGACAGATGTACAGTCTTCTCAATGATGGTTGGAATGAAACCTTTTGACATTCTGGAAAGTAATCATCACACAAATACTATCTTGAATGACAGACTGCAATTGCAAATCTGCTTCATCATTTTAATATAAACTTCAGTTTAAAACCATTATCTGTAACAGGCATAAAACACTTTTGAAACCATAGGAAAAGCTAGTACCTGTAACAGGCAGAACTTAATAGAAAATCCATAATGACAATTAAATCTCTCAAGGAGATTTATGCATGTTCTTTGAAAAAGTATTTAATTCCTTCTCATCTCTTAACTCAGGTGCATAAATGACTACTTTTCCAACTATATAAGGTCTTGAGAAACTGAAGACATGTTTGTTAAGTAACCTAAAATACTTTTGTACTTCATTGAAGTGTCGGTAATTTCAAGGCCTTTTTATTAAGCCATTCTGTCTATAGGATATTACTTTCCTTTCCAGTCTTGGAGGATTTTAAGATATTCAGTATCAAACTTACAGAAATTTTGTACCAAGAAAGATTATTAAAATTGAAAGAATTACTTTACATGAGTATTAGTGTGATATATATTTATCACAATCACATTTCTGGAATAGTAACATATAAAATGAACACTGCTGAGCTGTCTTGATCAAGAGAAAAACAAAAGGGTTTTTTTCACAATTACTTAACTTTAATTTTTAATGAAAATTCCATTTGAAGAGAGTTTTGGATAATTTTTTTTTTAATATAAAGCTAGAAATTGAACATTTGAAGTGACTTTGCTCATATAAATGATAAACTTTTGAGGTGATGAGAGACATATAGTAGACTTTGACTTAGACCAGAGTTTGATGTCACTTTTAAGGGTTTTTTCCCTACTCTTTAAAATATTGCTTGTTCTTTCATTCACTATTGCAAATGATGTGATCTTATAAACTAAAACAAACCCACTAAAACAGATACATTTAGCCTTACACCAGGTTTAGTATGAACAGGGTATATGTAAAAGGAAATAAAGCTCTAGCATCTTTGCTGTGTTTAGGTCAGTGTGTTAGTTAGTTTGGGCATCTGTGTTACACTCCAGCAGTGTACAAAATCTACAAGGGTCTGTACACTAACAGTTCAATGCCAGAAAGACCTCAGGTTATTAGGTTGGAGGAGGTGTCATGCTGTGTTTAAAGTGACCCCAAACTCACGTGTTGTCATGTTGTAGACACATAAAATTCACACGCTGTGATGGCATAGAGGGGAATCTTAATCAGTTTAGTGCTGTGGATATCTTCTTAGATGTATGGCATAGGACATCTGCTAAAATTCTTTGAATGCCAAACTAGCTGGTCCATGAATCTGTGTAGGATTGTCATCAAAGCCTCAGTTCCTTTCCTCTTGATGGCATAAGCATTGTCTAATTTGTTTAATGTGTGCTGCCAACACCAAACGTAATTGTGCCAGGTACCTATCAGATGAGAGGGGATATTCCAGTGAATTTCTGTAACGTTCAGTTCTCTTCCTGCAACTGTGAGACTTAGAAACTTAATTTTAAAATGGCAGCCTGGGAATGTCAATGTTCTTATCTCCAGGAGCTGGGTTTTCAAGTGAAATAGCAACTCCACCAGGAGAGATTTTACGCAGCGTGTGGTTGGAGTTTCCAAGTAGTAACAGAAAACCATGGTATTCCTTCAATCACTGGCTTTGGTATTTATATTTCCCTAATGTATTGACTTTTTTAGTCATTAGGAAAGAGAATCTCATTTCTCACTTGGGAGAAAAATATCTCACCCAATTACCATTTTTCTTCCATGTTGTCCAAGACTGGATTGCTCCCAGTTTTGCCTTTGTGCATGTGATGTAGAATATAAAATGATTCCTAACATTAAGAAATGACATTTTTAAGTTCATAATTAAATATTTAAAGGCCTGAAATAAATCTGGGGATCTGGCTTTGAGTCAAAACATTTGTGTGCTCTCAGAGTAGAATAATTTATAAAAAGGTGTCATAATCAGTACCCTATGAAAACAAAGCACGTGTTCCTCCAAAGCACTGAGGCTGTATCTGTACTAGGAAACTAAACAAAAATGGAGTTTATACAGTGGTGGAAATGGGATAATGGGAACCTTAAAAGAAGTTTAGTACAAGGAAAAATAAATTTCTGCTCCTGGGATGAAATAAACGCCTTTAGCAGGGGGCTACTGGCTGGGAGTTGACTGCCTAGAAAGCAGCTTTGCAAACAAAAAGGACCTGGTGTCCTGGATAAATTTCTATAGCTGAGGAATTGTCAGTAAAAGATACCATGTGCCAATTGGAACATAGAGATGAAATAATTTGAAAAAATATCTCAGCATGGGAAAGAAGTAATAAATCTCTGAATTTGTTAAAGAAAGCATTTATTAGCAAACTAAAATCAAGCAAAGTTATTTAAATATGTCAGCATATGAATGAAATATTTGACAAGTACTAATAGTGAAACAGAAAGTAGAGGACAATGCAAAAGATAATTTTTTTTTCTCGAAAGTGGCAAAAGTAAGTGTAATCTTGCTATCTAGATTTACATTCATTTGCAAATCAAATAGTTCCCATGAATGAACACAGTATTCAAAGGAGGATTTGAAAACTAGAAATTGCTGTTTTATTTATTTTTGGCTAGCATGAATAATGTATATCAAAACGTTATGTCAAATTATTTTTATTATTTGTATTCAAATTAGATTCCCTATATCTATTCAACAAATTTATTCAGCTATTCAGGCTTTATCAGTTGTGTTATCTTCCACCTTATTAACCAAACAAGAGAGTAAAGGAGGGAATCAGGAAGGACAACCTTCAAAATTTATTCTGTTCTTACTATATCAAAAAATATTATTCAGTTTTTCACAAGTTCAATAATGATAGCATTGACAGAGAAATTGAGAGAAATACCTGGTGTTTTGTAAGTACAATACGTCAAGATTCACAGACGCCTTTGCTTAAAGTTTAGAGAAGATTCTGCATAATACATTTTTTCCTCTTTACTGAGAAAAAAATTCTATTAAGTTGTACAAGCCATAGGATTGCTGACAAGGCAAAAAGGAGAGGAGTTTTAGGAGAAAAACAAATAAACAAACAAGGCGAGCTTGCAAAAAATTGATGCTCCTCAAAAAGACTGGGGGAAATTTTTCCCCAGCTCTTTCCCTAGGGAATGTAGACTCTCCCTCAAGATCCCATTATTATGGTCTCATTAGGACCACAGCAACATCAGTTTTTCCTTGTTCTTATTTTCTATGGGTCTTCTGTCATATGTTTACTGTCATCTCTTGCTCTTTATTTTTCCTCTTTGCATCTGCTTACTCTGTTTTCTCAGTTTTCCTGTGGTTAGTTTGGTATACCATGTATTACTTTCAGGCTGCTGCCTGGATGCTTCTGGCTTCCATTCTCTGTTTCCCTATGGACTTGATGCTTGTCACAGGTGAAATGTTCTGCCTACAGAAATCAAAATCAGTATAGCAAGCAAATCTGGGAGCATAGAACCATCAGTCTCCATAATAATTACCACCTCTTACCGTGGTCAGGAAGCACTGGCTGCATTTCCATTCTGAATATGGTGCTTTTGTGCGATGAGGTGGGCATCAGAGACTTGGTGCTTCCTGTGTGTGTGTTAAATATAGGCTTAAAGTGCTCTACAGCTGTTCCTTTTCTTCCCTATAATGAAATTCTTGGATGTATTTCATAGGTTTTTCTCTAGGGTGAAGTCATCTTTCACTCCTTTTTTTTTCCTGCTATTTTTTGGTAGGTTTTTTGATTGGTTTTTGTGGGGTTTTTAATGTTTTTGGGCTTTTTTTGTGGAGAATTTTCCACATCAGTCTGTGTGTCTGAATTGATTTTAGAAAGAGAATACACAGACTTATAACATAGCGTTCATAGAGTCATTCAGGTTGGAGAAGGCATCTATGATCAAGTCCAACCATTTACCCAGCACTGCCATCAGTAAACCATGTCCCCAAGTGCCACATCTGCGTGTCCAGGGATGGTGACTCAACCGCTCCCCTGAGTAGCCTGCTCCAGTGCTTAACAACCCTTCCAGTGAAGAAATTTTTTTTAATATCCAATTAGGATATTAGAAAATCTTCCTAATTGTAGGCATCACTGTCACAACTTTAGACTACTTCCTCTTGTCGTGTAGCTTGCTACTTGGGAAAAGAGACCACTCCCTACTTGGCTACAGCCTCCTTTCAGGTGGCTGTAGAGAGCAATAAGGTTGTCCCCAAGCCTACTTATTTCCAGGCTAAAGAGCCCTCAGCCGTTCTTTGTAAGAACTGGGCTCCAAACTCTTCCACAGCTCCATTGCGCTTCTCTGGACAGTACCTCAATGTCTTGCAGTGCGGGGCCCAGAACTGGACGTAGGATTCGAGGTGTGGCCTCACCAGTGCCGAGTACAGGGGGACAATCCCTGCCCTGGTCCTGCTGGCCACACCATTGCTCATGGGAACCAATGGCCTTCTTGGCCACCTGGGCACGTGCCGGCTCTTGTTCAGCTGCTGTTGACCCCCAGGTCCCATTCTGTTGGGCAACTTTCCAGACACTCTTCCACAGTCCTGTAGCACTGCATGGGATTGCTGTGATCCAAGTGCCTGTGCTTTTATTTTTCCAGATGCCAAATAACATTGAAGGTTATTTCATTTTCTGTAAGCCAAAACTCAACATAGCAAGAAGCAGCTGTCCAGGTAGTACTAATCACTCAAACACCATATAGCCATATTTAATCCTTGTACTTACGGTGTATGTCAGCGTTCAATATCACTTTCTTTCTGTCATCTCCTGTGTGAGTGGCAGAAAAAATATTTTTATCCCATCAATAAGTTTTCTGTCTCAAATTCAATCAGGAACAATGAATAAGAACTGATAAGCAATATATCACCTTGGCAGATATGCACTTCCATTTAGATATTGTTCTTCTGAATAGCAAATAGAAGCAAATCTCATTTCAAAATACAGTCCAGAGGACAGAAAACAGAACTAAAGTTTTCTATGCGTGTATATGCAGAGCAAAAAGCCTCTTCCCTGTCCCCAAGTCAGAGAAAGTACTGTCTGCCATCTATTACTTCACCTAACTTTTAGACAGTGTTTTTCTCATTGTGTTCCATCTTGAGGAGACTTTCAGCTATGGGATCCATGAAGTAAGAGATTCTTCAGTCATCTTTCTCCTTCTAATCACTGCTGCTTACCTCGTAGAATTTCTCTTTCTGCTTTAAAGAAACCTTAAAGATTGAAGTCAAAATTTGTGTAGGGACCAGGTATTTAATTTACCAAACACACAACTGGAATCTCACTTGTGTTCTATTTATCCTAAAATAATTGCTCACTTATTTTCCATTTTTTTTCAATGAGAGTCTTCTATGCATTCCATTATTTAAAACAAAATAAAAAATGAATGTATAACAAGCTAAAAATAAATCTATGTCCATTCCTTTGTCTGTTATAAGGAATTATGATCTGGACAAATGCCAATTACCTAATCTTAAATATCAGTATTTCAACTATTCTTCAACCTTTAGAGTCAACAGAGCCCATGATAACATGGGCTCCCTGAAAGGTGTTCATCGTGGTTCTTGGGATCAGTCATACAGTTGATGAACTCAACACATTGGCCTGATCTTTACAAGGGTCCATTGTGACCACACTGTCTTAACACAGAAACCATTTTTTTCAGTGTTCTCCACTCAGATTCTGAACTAGTAATACTCAAGGTCAATCACAATCTTGCCTTCATTGAGTGGAGCTGTAGAAGAAAAAGCCTGCTTTGATCAGTTACATATTCACCGGAGGTGTTTTAATTCTGTCAAATCTTGTTTTAGTGAAATCAACTCTTTGATTTAATTTCATGATTACCTTTTTTTCTTCAGATGTCTCATAGCTGGCATTTTATTTGGTTTAATGGGGATGGGATGCAGTCATTAAAACACTTGAATAGTAGTGCTTTGTTCACATTGTTTTATGTCAGCTGGATACTGGGGCTTAATCTAGCCTTGGTGAATACTGTGTCCTGGTCTGATGTTGAGGTGTTGCTTTTAGAAGAGCACCTTCCCACACACATGCACGCACCAGCAAGTATAAAAGAGATAATATGGTTCTTCAGGGACCTGTGAGAGGAGTGAAAAGTAATGCCTTTTTGTCTACATGTAGAAGTGACATGGTGATAACCACCTGTGACTAACAGGGACAACGAAGAGCAAGTCTTTGTGGTGGTTTGTGGATGAAAAAACTAAAGTAAGGCATTCTTTTATCGGGCTGTGTGAATGTTTGGAAACTGGGTGTGCATTTAGTCATCGAATCAGAATCATAGAATATGCTTGGTTGGAAGGGACCCATCAGGATCATTGAGTCCACCTCTGGCCCCAAGAGTCACATCATGTGCCTGAGAGTGTTGTCCAAATGCTTCTTGAACTCTGTCAGGCTGATGCTGTGACCGCTGCCCTGGGGAGCCTGTTCCAGTGCCTGACAACCCTCTGGGTAAAAAATCTTTTTCTGATATCCAACCTAAACTTCCCCTGACTCAGCTTCAGGCCATTCCCTCGGGTCCTTTCACTGGTCACCACAGAGAGAGATCGGAACCTGCCCGTCCACTTCCCCTCGTGAGGATGTTGGAGACTGCCATGAGATCTGCCCTCAATCTCCTCTTCTCCAGGCTGAAAAAACCAAGCGTCCTCAGCAGCTCCTCATAAGGTTTCCCCTCCAGAGCCTTCACCAGCCTTGTTGCACTCTTTTGGATGCTCTCTAATAGCTTAATGTTTCTTTTATTGAAAATACTTTCCCTGTAAATTAGTATTTTTATTAAAAAAGCTTCATGTGGATTCCATTAGAGTTGTTTGAACAATATTCAATTGTGTATTAATTATACTGTCTCGAAAGACTTCTGACTTTCCTCTGTTAAAATTAGGCAAGGATTCTTATTACATCTTTCTTAGGCATTAGCTAGCTAGTCAAAGCCCTAAATTGCACTATCCAGAATGACAGTGCGAATGGCGTAGTTGCTTAAAACTAGGTGAAATATAGTCTAAACTAGTCAGTTTAGACTAGCTGTTTCCAGCTCATCCAGAAAGTGAAGTATTTTGTATCAATTTTAGAAAATCTGTATAAGGAAAATGTATTTTTTTAATATTCTGGTGGGCAGAGGATGTTCTCAAACTGTATAATGTCTTTTTAATCAGCACTAATCTACTCAGATTTCTGCATGGGGACAATTGGCAAACATTTTGTCTTGCTGTATTCTAATTCAGAGAGAATTCATTCGACAGTGAATGTGATTCTACTTAATGCAAAGGAAATGTTACACCTGTCTGAAAAATACTTCACAAAGTCATCAAGGTTCTTTGCTCATTCTTTGAACTCTACCTTTTATAGATTTAGTAACTTAGATAATGAGGCAGGTGGTGTTGAGATTATTTTTAACCTTCTCTACGTCTCTTACTGCAATACCCTACTCTCTCTTGCCACCAGCAAGATGTCAGGTTTTCTCTATTCTGCCTCCATAGAGGAGCTGGAGACATCCTGACCTTCATCAGCAACAGGAAGAAATCTCAGGAGTGAGCATGGTTGCTAAACCTTTGTTCTACTTAGTTTGACTGTTGAATTTTCTGGAGTGAACTGGGATTTTTGTTCTCTATTTCATACCTGACCTGTACCTACATGCTTCAGACTGGGAAATTCACTTTTTGCCTGAGCGAGCTGAATGCTTTCTCATGTGTGGCAGTGTGCTGAATGACTTTGGCTGTGCTCAATAGAGAGGCCAGGCAGATTTGCAGAACAGAAAAAGAATGGAAAGGGATTTGAAGCTCTGTTCTGTCCTGCCTTCTGTGTCACTGGATGTTTTGTGCACTCTGCTGAAACAGCCTGAGTAGGTCAAATTTTTCCAGGCACAAGGTCACCTTCTTCTTTAAAAGGTTATTTCAATACATCAGCATGTGGATTTTAATAACCTGGTAGATAAGGGGAAAGTAGTCCTGCTACAAATCAAAACACTGTCAGTCTGTTCCCATTTAGCTACTTATCAAGGGGCTTTTTTTGCCTGTGGCTTTCTGTGTAATGTAATCTCTGGATAGCACAGTGTTAAGTGGCTTTTTTGTTACCAAGGCACATAAATTGAAGTATTTAGGATTTAGGACTTTACAGTAAAAGAACAGCATTAGAGGAAAATGAAAATTGTATTGGCTACATCTAGAACAACTTTTAATCAATAGAGTCTTGTGATTATTTTTTCCATTTGTTGGTGTTTCTTCTTCAGGTTATACAAATAGATGACTTGTAATTTCAGATTAGCAGGAGAAGAATGTAATTTAAGTATTTATGACTGAATTTTACAATTTGCAGGAAAAACAAAAAGGCGTGTGTGTGAAAGAAACCTTTTGTGAGCTTTCTTTCGGGCAACATCTGTTTGAGAGACTTTTCCCCAATATATACTTGTCCATATTTTCTAAAATCTTCACTTCCAGGATTGCTTCCTACTTTCAGTTTCATTTCAATAAAACCCTCCAGATTGTTGCTACTGATGTTATCGCTATTTGAAAAACACCTATTTTCTAATGTCATTATCTCTTCAACTTCATTTTGCTCAATTTACACCCTGTATCTGAGAACGATGAAGTCTTTCCATTCTCAAGTCAGGCACAACCCATGAAAGATATTAAAATGACAGTGATTTCTCAAATGACCCACAGAGAATAAAAAAAAAATTCCCAACAACATACGAAGAAAAAAAGATATTAACTCCTCCTTTGTATTCTGAGCATGGATATCCATGGTATCATGCTGTGCCTCAACCATACATAAATACATGTATCTCTTTTGATCATTTCACTGTTAATAGGAATATCTCTATGTTTTGAGTTGAGAGATATTTTTTCCAAACCCATCTCACATCTTGAATTTCGAGAAGAAAAGCAAGTGAGTAGTTAAAATGGGTTATCAGGATATTCTCAGGGTAGTCTATGGAAAGGTTTTTTTGTGGAGATCCTTCACAACGATCATTCTCCTTTTACAATCTCCTCTCTACTTATTAAAGTAGTTACAGTAATATAAGTATGCCTAACAATTTCTCTAAGACCAGCCACAGAGAGATAAATGATGGATAGACTGATTTTTTTCAAATCAGAAGTGTGAGGGAACAGTAATATGTCAGTTAAAATGCTGAATCAATCCTTTAATTAAATGATAGTTTTCCTTCCTGTCCTCCAGTGCTGTATTGAATGTAATATTTTATCTAATCATTGCATGATATCTGGAAAGAAAGGAGAGATTGAAAGTGGATATGTTCATTGGCTTCCTGGAGGATGTAATCTGAGGTAAAATGAAGAAAATCCCACTGCAAAGTAGATCAGGGAATATGGTACAATGAAAACACAGAGCTCATAATGAGTATTAGCACTAGTAATAGGAAGTAATCTATTCTGAATGTAAACAAACCATTTCTCTTCTCATACCTCTAATACAACTACATTTCTCATTTATTTATTTTAATTCCAGCATCCACTAACATATTAATTTTTACTAGGGCATTTAATACCTCTTCTTAGGCTGTGTGGTGGCAATAGGTGAGAGGAATCACAGCATGGTTGGTTCTGGAAAGAACTTCAGAGGATCATCTGGTCTTATCCCCCACTCAGCACAGGGTCAGATACAGCAGGTTGCCAGCACTGTGTCCAGTTGTGCCTTAAATATCTCTACAGATGGAGACTCCACAGCATCTCTGGACAATGTGTTCCACTACCAGTGAACACGGCCACAGTGAAAATAATGGTTCTTTTATTAAAGTGAAATTTCCTGTGCTTCAGTTTTTGCCTGTGGCTTGGGAAGATATCACAGACCAAAAGATTGGCTACAATGCTGTGCAACAGGCAGAGTCCTCTGACACAGCCAATATTTTTCCTTTGAAGCATATTCATGGCTGACTTTTCAGTGTGCGTTGCTGTGGCAATCAGTGTGTTCCTGCAGGGGAGTTTGGTTAACTGATACTGTCTTTTCTGACAGAAAAATGTTCGGGTAGAACATTTTCAGTTGTTTGGGTATTACCACTTGAGGAGAGTATCTTCATGAACAAGTCTCAAATCTTATTTTAGCCTGAATCAGAATCTTAGGCAAGTCAGATTTCAGGGTAGGTGCTTTCAGTAATTTGACCCCTAATGACATCCCGCTTGAGGGTACTGATTGCTCTCGCTTGCTGTGTCCCTCAGCACATTGCTTCCTTCTGATGGGTGCAGGCAGAGCCATTGCTGTGGCTAGGCTGTGCAGCAGGGTGAGGAAAGAGAGAAATGTGAGCGGCTCCCAGTTTACTTTTATGCATACATATATTTGAATTTTTTACTGCATTTCAGCCTCTCCAGGAATAACCATGTGGTTTGACAGGTAAGGCCTGTCTTTCCAGCTTCTACTTACTATGGGAAGGAAGTGTTGTTCGCTGGAATAAGAAGCATCATGTGACAATGTGTAATTTGGTCTACATTTGAAATTATTAAAACTTTAACAGAGGTCTAACAAACCTTTTTCAACTGGATATTTTCAGTCTCATTCACTGGTGTGCTTGAAATACTGGTTTCATCTGGAAACAGTATTTAAAGTAGTGACATTGAGTGTGTGAGGACATCAATGACTTTAATGCTTTGGGAAATCAGTAATAAAGTTGGGATAATGCAGGTTTGTATTGTGAATTATTTACAAAGATAGGTTATAAAGAGGAAAATTATTAGAGGGGATTATTTGGAAATCACAAATATTGTCAATATTTTGCAATGTTTTAAAGGCTAGATTTTGGATTATAGGACTTTGAAGAAAAGAGCTTTTTCAAATGTTGGGCATTGAAATGGGACAATGAAAAAAATATAAAAATGCACACTCAAATTTTTTTGAGAGTAGTGCTCTCTTTTGTAGAAGTCTTTTGAAGAGGTAGTTTTCTAGTTCTGTAAAATTTCTTGCCTAATTTATGCATGCCTCTTTCTTTCAGAAAGTATTTTAAAGACTGTTCTGCCTACCCAGGTATTGTAGTTCTCACCCTTGTGGTATTCAGTTCTGTGTCCTAGACTTCCATGCACAGGAGTAAAAAGGCAGAAGTGAAGGATACCTTAAGTATTCTGCTCCAAACATTGTCTTTATTCATCTCACATCCCTGTGTGAACTTATCTTCCTTTCAGTTATTGAACTGTATTGTTTCTTTTAGTAGCAGTGATAGCGTAGATGAAGCAGTAAACACTGAGGTGTTCTGTGGGCTCTACACAGCATTAGTCTGCTGTCCTCCCATCACTGCATCCTCTCTAAGACCTCTTAGGTGTGAGCTATATGTACAGGTGTGTGTGGGGGACAGATGGAGGAGGAGAATGGGGACATTTGCATAATCTGATTGAACTACCAAACATCTGAGACAAGGCTCTCAAGGCAGTCAATGGAGGGAATTTGGCTTTTCGACAGGGTGATTCAGAGCACCTGAGCTATGTAGGCTGCTTAGAGACACTACAAATCAGAAATTTTTAGCTAGATGGTATAAATAATCATTCCTCCACCCTCCATATGTTAAATTTACCATATGGCCAAATGTAGATTCATGTCTGGATAGTTGTAAACTAAACTTCTATCATAATCTTAATGTATTTCAACTGATTAAGTATTATTGAGATAGCAACTCCAGTAGCTGTCAGCCATCTGTTAACCTCCACCCATATTTATTTATCCCTTTGTCTTGCAGAATGAAAAAAAGACAGCAGTATTGCTAAAACAAAAATAAATTTTATTAGAATTTGCATCAATATACCTAAAAAGTGGCATATTCCCCTGGGGTATTACAGAACTGAACTGATCCCTGTGGAATGCTGTGGAAGGCACTGTTGTACCAAATCTGTGGTCACATCATGCACTATTTTCCGCCTTTTTCATGTGCAATTCTCAACAGAACTTGATCTTGATAATTTGGTGGTATTTATCTCCATCTCCTTTTTACTACTTCAATGAACAAAAAAATCTGTTGGAACTGAAGAAACTACATTTCTCTGCTAAGTGTCTTTTCCTGGATGTTATGGGGTATATAATCTTTGAAGGAACCTACATTCATCAGGTCTTTGACTTTATTTCTAAAAGAGAGTGTGTGGGCCATTATAATACTCTGAGTCAGATAAATGACTTTTGTTGCCTAACAACAATACTTCAACCTAAGTATTTTTTTTGGTTGGCTCAAGTTTTGTATTGCTCATATTATCACAATATGCTCATGGATTTGGGCAGCAGTTTCAAACAACTGAAGACTAAGAAATATGCACACATTGCTGAACAGTTAGATGGCTGTGCTATGAAATTGTCTTTATTTCAATAACTTGTCTAGCAAGAAGCATTGGACTTTTAAAATAATTTTCAGCAGAAAGCCATATTAAATGAATTCAAAACCTATCGCTTTTTAACATAATTTCATATAGATTAATGCAATGGAGCATGATAAATAAAATAATGTTGCACTTTGTGGACCTAGGTCTGCTACAGGTGTATGGAAAGCTTCAGCAAAGGACAGATCATTCTTTGGGTAACATAATTATAAAAATTCAGATACTGTAAAGATTACCTTAAAAGCTTGGATGAATTGAACATATAATAGCAATGAGAGGACACAAAATTTTCAATTTTCAGTGTATATCAATAGTCTGAATTTTCTAGTGTGTTTGCTTGCTTGAACATCATAATATGTGATTCCTAAGTTTGTTTGTGCAACAGTATTCTGTCTTATAAAGTAAGCATGTGAGATGTTTCATTACATTGTTTCAAAAATGTAGCAAAATTATTGTGTTTCACTTCTGGAAATGCTGCAGTTTTTCCATTTGAAAACTGTCA
This sequence comes from Melanocharis versteri, assembly GCA_013397845.1. NCBI lineage: Eukaryota > Metazoa > Chordata > Aves > Passeriformes > Melanocharitidae > Melanocharis > Melanocharis versteri. Next base: position 1,032,217 of record VZTG01008547.1, on the reverse strand, counting down.
CTAGAGTATATTGGATGTTATCTAAGAAAAATACACATTTTGTTATGTTAAATTGCAAGTTTCTTTCAAGCTGTTGTACAAATATAGACCTGTATAGTGTCCAAGATTTGAATATTTACTCTACATATCCTATAATATTTTGAAAATGAAGACCAAATTGGAGGAAGCCACCTGATTACTTCAATCCCAAGGTATTACTTTCTAAATGACAAAATAAAATATTCCTTATAGCTCAGTATGACATAGCAATTGAGTTTTACACTGTTGTTACACATGGGTTACATCCAAGGGACCTTAGCTTATGTCCTGAAATGTTTATGAGGAAATTTCAGGTATAACACGTGGTGGTCCTGACATTGGCTGAAAAAAAGACAGAGGCAAGAACAAGGAGTTGCATGGTAATTTTGAGAGGGATATCTCACTGTATGCCTAGAGAAGAATCGGTATGTGTTTAAGTGTCATACACTAAGCAGTTTCAAAGGAAAAAAAGTGGTTATTTTGGAAAAAAAAATATTTAAAGAATGTTTTATTTTATTTACTGTTGGATTACATTATTATAACCTCCAATGAAGATAAGTTCCAGTATTTGCAAGCAAGGCACATAAAATGTAAAACTTTGTTAATAGTGATGTGTTAAATAAATTAACCACAATGGTGTGTTTAGTGATAAAAATACCTCCTTTTTAGATTAACTTTGCTGCACAGAGTGATGATTGTTACTGGGGGAAGTGCTTAGCAAGAATGCCTGGATGAGTTAATATGAATCAGGCACAGATTTCTTGTGTTGATTTCTGCCTTGGGACTTTGATCATCACTATCTTAGCTGTGACACTGTCCCATCATGCCTGTGCCATCAACTCTTATTAGCAACACGGCAGAAGTAAAACTAGATTACTTGTAACATAAAATAATTTGTAAATCTCTATTTAAAAAGTGTGCGTATTTACAAATGTTATAGAACAAAATATCAATGCTGTTTTTCATCTGTAAGCACTATGTTTTGCCAGGAGTTAGAGATAATCTATTTAGATTTAGCAAATTTTCAGCATCTCTGGAGCAGAATATTTTTTTTTTAATGTGAAGCTGCTCTTAAATGATGTGGAAATTGGATTTTAAGTGGTGATTTTGTGAACAAAGAATATTTTATAAGAAAAAATTCTGAACATCATCCATCCATTTGGCCACAGATTATAAACTATTAAGCAAATTTCGTGACAATTGAAGCATGTATATTTACAGAAAGCTAAAATAAAGACTTTTCCTGAATTGTAAAAATTCCATTGAAACGGTGCCAACTCAAATTAATATTTTAAATATTAAGAGAATTACAATAAGCATAAGTACATAAAATAAACAAGGATAAATCTAACCGGTTTTCTACATAACTGAGCATTTTGTTGGATCAGGTGGTATAATTTGGAACGGGTTTGTAATGGCTAATACAATTATGCTAATATATTATGTTTATGTAAAACACATTGTATTTAATTCCTGCATGATCTTCAAAAAATATACAAATATAGAAGACTATTCCAAGCATGATTTTACACTGGCTATGAAATGCAGTCAAAAGGCTTGGATAAGGGTTTGTGCAATATTTAAACCAATCTAAACTGGAAACGTAATCTCTCCATGAGGCTTAAAATTTCAAGGAAGGTAAACAGTGTATTTTTTGTTCATCTTTGCAAATAGAGGTTTAAAAAATACATGTTTCAGTCAAATTATTTGTAGATAACCCTTAAATTTTATCTTTTGTGAATTCAGTAGCTTTATCATGTCCACAGAATTGCATTAGGAACTAATGCTGTCACTAGGTTCCTAAAGCTACAGAATTATACCACCTCTGAGCTCATGATTCAGTCTTGTTGTGGAACACTTCTGAGCATATCTTGTCCTGGGACAAAAAAAACCCAATAGGATTTGGGATCTTTGTGCATAGAACAGAAACTCAAATTTATCCATCTGATTCCTGGGCTCACTTTCTCCACATCTCACATCAAGCCCTTCCATCCTCAATGAGCTAAGCAGGTGGAAGAGAAATAAAACCAGATCACAACTGATCACAACTTTAATTTTTTCATAGAATTTCATTCACACAGCTGAGATATATGTGGTTATTGTGGCTGAGTTAGTGTTTACTTGAATTAAAATAATTCTGATTGAAAGAATAAAGCTTTTTAGTTCTCCATCATATGGAGATGTATCCCTAGATTTATCTTTTCCTTTTTTTCCTGCATTTCCATTGTTATCTAATAGGAATGTAGTAACCACTATAGTGGATTTTCCTACTAAATGTAATACTTGTGCAATCCAAGCCTTCTTTGGTATTTCATCAGCTGCCTCACAGAAAGATGTTTCAAACAACTAGAATGTCAATTCCACTGTGTTTTTCAAAGGAAGCTTTTTGAGCTTTACATGTATTGCTGGAAAAATTGCAAGTTTCCCAAGCATACAAACTGGTACAGCAAAATGGATAAATTACAGCTTTTAGGTGTTCTAATCATCAATCCATGCTTAATATACAAATTTGCAGAAAGACAATTAGGTAACTAATTTCAGTTCCTGTGCCAAAGGATGAACTATAATAAGCTTTAGGTATATTCTAAGTGGAAAAGATTAACATTACATGAAGCTGAGTCTTGAGCAATTAAAACTCAGTGAAAGATGATTGAATTTTTACAAGTAGTCTAATCACACACAAATACATCTTTGCTGTAGAACAAGGATGATCAGGTTTTTTCCTGCTGCCTTGGTTTCTCTCACGTTGTGAAGTGACAGCGTGTCTCCTGTTGTACGTGGGCTGGAAGTTCACTAATGCAAGTGATGGTGTCAGGGAGCTCAGATAGTAGTACGTCACTGTGTCACAACACAGTAGTGTTTTGAACTGAAAACAAAGCTTCTTGGTGTACAAATGTTACAAAAAGAACAGCATTACATTTTATCCTAGTGTCAGAACTGTTATAAGTGCATTTACTAAATTAATTTTGTAATGTTCAGGAACAATAAGGATAACATTATGCTATTTGCATAACTCTAACCAAGATCTCACTTGCATTTTTCTGTTTCATGACTTAAATGTTAGTTTGCTATTGGGATGGGGGTATATTCCTTAATTTATATAGAGATTTCTTATAATTGAAAAACCAACCTTCTTTGGACCACTGAAAAAATAAGCTGCAGAGAGTGGGGAGCAAACTTAGAAAAAACAACCTAAAAACCCCACACATTTTTGTGCATAGGTAAAGAAAATGTGGCAATCAAAAAAGTGAGTGTTTTTGGATAGCTGAAAACTGTGTGTCAGGTTTTCATGAACTGTAATTCAAGCATAACTTATGACAAGAGATGAAAGAATTTTAGATCTTAGCAGAGAATTGCTTATATTGAATTTTGGAGACGATATAAAAGAAAAGGTTCTGGATTCAGCTGTCACAGTGCTGTCGGAATGGCTACCTGCTGGTTAAGGGAGAGTGACAGGTGGCATCTCATCAAAAGGGCCTTTATTCACTCACTCCAAATAATGAACAACGTCGCACCACTTCACCAGAACCTTCCAGCTGACAAAGATGACTTGTTCTTTATTCATGCATTTATAAGAGAAGGTGTTCTAAACAGGCAGTGTCCTTTCTACCCACCTTCTCAGAGGCCTTCTCTTTTGAAGACCTTTGACAAAGGAAAAGCTTCAGAAAGACTGAAGGAGTCAAATAAAAAGCAAAGATACTGAAAAAGTACAGTCCTGTAATATAACTGTTTCTTCTACTATGATTTCATGCCAGTTGTTGCTGTGTCCCAAGAAAATTCAGAACTGGATAGGTCAAATTCTGCACTCTTGTGTTCATATGGCTCCTCTTGACTTCAGTAAGAGACATGTTATCACACAAATGCTTTATCTTAGGCTAATAACTTGGTGAATGATTACCCACTTCAGAGGGCTTTCTGTCTCAGCCAGTGAGAATCGGGTATGGACAAAGTACGTGAGCGTGCCCTTGTGTGCCAGAGGTAGTTCTGCTGATGGAGTACAGCATCTGACTGGTTCATGTAATGGTGTGGCAAGATACTTTGTGAAATACTATTAATAAAATATTAAGCCTTTAACCAGTGTATACAGTATCGTGATGGAAGTTAAATGTCAAGATTCCCAAGAGGGAATGCCTCCAGCCAGATATAAATCTAATACAGCCTCTCTGAGGTCATCTCAGGGATTACTTTTGGCAGCACCTGAGGGCCTGCTGCTTTCAGCCTGTTTTCTCCCACATTTCTAGTTAAAACTGAGATTTAAAAAAAATATATAAATAGAGAAATTAAGGTGGTCACTTTGCCAAGATATCGTGGCAGCTTATAGAGAGGATAGAAGAGGCTTTGGAGCAGACACATCATAGTTGCACTTTATGATGTGCAATGCTGGGAGTGTGAACAGCCAGTCCTCTAGAAAGGCATGTAATAACTAACTCTGAGAGTCAGGTCTGTTTTCCTGTAATGCCACAGTGCCTGCACCACACATGTCAATGCCAGTTGGCTCATGTGCCTGCATGTATGTCCTGTAGTGAGATAGATGATGCTTTCATGTGATGAGACCTTGAGCAGACCAAATCATGGTAAGAATTTCCACCCTCTCAAATTCCTAAACTGCCCGTCACTTCTCCCTTTCTCTGCCACATCTCACAGACTCTGCTGCTGGCACACAGATATGGGTTCACCTCACGGATCAGGTCAGAGTGCTGGTGCAGATGCACTTGGCCAGGGAGGTGTAAATCAGGAGAAGGGTGTGAGAGCAGGTGGAAAAATAGGCTTTTTCTATGAGGGAGAAATTGGAGCATACCCGTAGTCAGACATTTTCTACAACTGTCTCCCTGATATTCCACTGCAGAAAAATATATGTAAGCAGACAAAATAAATAGCATATGCTTGATTTAAATAATGCTTCATTTATTTATTTATTATTTCAGGTAACATTCTATTTATTTCTGTGTTTGAAGCTATTTAAGTGACGGTTATGCCAGTCAGTGCTTGTTATGTGTACTGGAAGGCAGCAAAATGCTTTGGCAGTTAAGCAGCGAGGATGAGTTTTGGAGATTGAATCATTCTGGCATTAGTTCCACTAACGGGAAACATTTAGTTTTGTTGAAGTTTTGCAGATGGTTGAAAGTTAACCCTTGTCAGGTATAACTGCTCCCATAACTTCAGAGAAAAACCTCTCTTCTCTGTGAGTTACCTATCTTTTTCAATTAATTTCTAGTCAAACTGAATAGAACCCGAAAAAAGAGGACTGTTTATTTTAACCTAGTGATGCAGTATTTTAATTTGTGATAGAAGGAGATCTGAATTAGTTGACCTAAAATCTTGGCTAGTATGGTCTGATATAAACTGGTAGATTAACTAAGTACAAATAATATTTAATTTCTCTAACAATTATATTTAAATTTCTTTAAGTTTTATTTTAGATACATTTTAATACAGCTTTTTCCCATGTCCAATGTATCTGAGGCATTTTTATTTAAACAACTATAAACACTGGCTTGTTTACTTAAAAATTAATTTCTCTTAAATACAGCTCAATGCAGATTATAAGTTAAATATGAAATGTTCCCAGTAAATTGTTTACACAAGCTTTTTGTGTAGTGCATGGCATTATAGCACACAGCCAAAGGGAGTCCCTGCCAGTGTGCCTGGACCCTTAAAGTCAGCAGCCTGGAGTCAGATTTGGTCTGACCTGTTTTCCAGGTTTCAGCTAGGATAATTTCTCCTCCTTAGCTGTTACTGTGCTGTGTTTTGGATTCAGAATAAGAATGGTGTTGATAACACACTGATGTTTTGGTTTTTTGCTAAGTTGGGTTTATCTTGAGTCTTTTCCTGTCTCATGCTCTGCCAGTGAGAAGGTACGAAGAAAAAACAAACTGGGAGGGAGCATAGCTGGGACAGGTGACCCAAGCTGACCAAAGGGATATTCCACACCGTAAAATGTCATGCCTGGCATATAAAGTGGGAGAAATTACCCAGAAGGGGAGCTGATCTGATTCAGAAAGGGGGATCTGGCATCCATCAGTGGGTGATGAGCAATTGCATTGTACATCACTTGTTTTTTTCTCTTATTGTTATTATTAGCCATTATTATTTACCATTATTATTGTATTTTCATTCATTTTCAGTTACTAAACTTCAGTTATTAAACTAATGCAAAAATACTGCATTACTAGATGAAAATAAATGAACAGTGTAAGGAAGGTTTTTTTCCTCCTTTGTCCCATGTCTGCTGAACAAAAGCCCCTATAGATCTGGACTTCATGCCTGCTGTAGGGTGGTTGCTACCTGACCTCTGCTGGCTTAAAGTGCCCTTGTGTTGCAGCTTCTCCAGGTGTGGATACAAGAACAGCAAAGAAATCATCATAATGAGATTGTTTGAATTTTTATTTAGTAACATCTGGAAATTCCAGAAGAGTTCTCGTCTCTGAACCATGGCCTCTTGGTATCATTTAATTCATAGCATACTGGGGCACTTCACAAATTAAATTCCCATGGCAACAATGTTCATATTATCCTAAACTTAAATACTGTCACCAAGCATAAAGTATACAAAAATGAAATATTGAATATTTAGGTTTCCTACCTTAAAGTTATTAGCTTTCATATTTGCTTGACAAGCTGTATTCAGTCTCTCAAGTGTTGATCTAAAACTGATGTCAGCACTACATCAGAGTGGTGTGTGAGCTCTGATGTCAGTGTGTGGGCAAGCATCAAGCATTCACTTCAAGTGTGCTTCTCATGTCTTCAAAAGGGTTTTGGCCTCCCTGGTGTGCAGGAAAGATGAGGCTCACAACATGATGAGTGTTTGTACTTTAAATTCTGATGCGTTCCTCCATTCCCAGTCCAGGTTCACAAGTAAATTGGTGACAGTGGAGAGGCTGGCTCTGGCCACCCCATTGTGGTCACATCACCTTCTCCATGCAGAAAGGAAGAACAAATGAAATTTTGTTTAGTCATGTTTTTGAAGGATGGAAAGCCAGGTGTTGGTACGGGAGAGAGGAGCCATATCATGCCTCAGTAGGTCTGCACATCCAGAGGATGGGCACCCACCCAGTGCTCTCACGCAGCTGTTTTTATCAGTGCTTTCTGCAGGACTCAGCACTCATGCAGGCCTCAGAAAGGGGAGGTTTGTCTCCAATGTGCATGGACTTAGTGGCAATACCAGAAGAATAAGAATAGCATTCATGAGGCTTCACAGTATATTGGAGTGTGAAGTGCCAATTCATTTTCTGTTCCTGTAGCTGTCTTAAACTTACGCCTTTCTGCAAAGACCTGACAAGAACAATCCATCAGTTTGTTCCCCTCCTTTATATTATAATGGGTTTGTCTTTTTTTTTTTTTCTGTTTGGTTTGTTTTGTTCAAAGTTAGTTTTTTCTTCGAGTACTTATTTCTTAAACTCATAGAGCAGTCAAAGAAGCAGCTCTCTCCCTGTAAATGAGGCACTCCGGTGCTGGGCAGGGAAACACCATTGAAGTTAAAGGCATTGCTCAAGAGCTCCTTTGTGGAGGATATATTTCCTTCTTCTAGACAAAAACAAAAAATAAATATTAACTAACAGCAGCTTCTGGTTATTGATGAAAAGAGAGAGGTCCAAAGTCAAGCCCAGCCAGGGCTCTGATGACCCCAGGAACATATCCCAAGCTTGTTCTTTAGAGTTTTCACCAGTGGAGGCTGGAACCTGCATGCCTGGGAGGGCTGTACTCCTGGCTCACTGTCCTCACCATTAGGTATTCTTCTCACCTTTTGTGATAGCTAACTGAATTCTTCTAGCACAATTTAAAGTCATTATGTTGAGTTTTGCCCATACAGGAGATGGACTTATTAGCCCTATTCCTGTTTTTCACGAAGTTGAAATTACCTAGCTTTCTTATGCCCTCCATGCTCTTCTCTAAACAGCCAGTTCCAGTTCACATTCTTCTGACTGGTCTTGTTATTCCTTTCTCCAATTACTTTATAAATTTTTAAGTTCAAGTAACAATGCTTTTTTTCCATCCAGCTCAGAGCTGAATGTCACAGGTTCAGCATCTGTGTTGCTTCTTATTGAATTATGTTCTGTTTTCCTCATACCATTTGCCCAGTTTGTTCAGATTTCTTTGAATTTTATTTCATGCAAAAGTTTAACTTAGGCTTATTTCTTTTCTCCTAGTAAAAATACTGAGTAACCCTGAATCCAGGATGATAGATTTGTGCAGAACACTACCTCCTGTTTTGGCAGCAAAACACTGATAAGCATTTGAAAGATACAGCCTTTACTGCCCTTGCAGTTTTTCTCTTCTGTTGGAGAACCAGCATATTGGCGCACTGCTTCTCCTAAAACTATTTTCATTCCCAAGGTTTGCACAGGTGGGCATCTTGCCATATTGCAGTGCCTGCTATGTGATTAAACCAGCTGAAACTTCTGATCCTTTATGGTGCTGGAGCATAGGATTTTTTAAAAGGAAGTAGATCAGAAAGAAATAGGAAAATTATTTTAAAAAGCTCTTCTAGCAAAAATTCTGTACTGGGACTCAAATATTTTTTCATGAGTGTTACAATAAATGAACACATGCATGAGCCTAGAATTAATGTAGTTATAATTAAGCTGCTCTCAAAGTCATTAGATATTTTAAGCTGTTGAGCCATTTTCCAGCCCATTAACTCTATTTAGACATAATTATATTTTTAACATGTTAGTCCAGAGAATGCTGTGATCAGGATTATACATATGCCACAGTGCAGTAGACATACTGCACAATGATGTGTCTTTATTTTGGGTTATTTGTATGACCCCAGATATCTGATCATGAGTTGTGGGGGATTTTTTTTTTGCGGGAGGGGAGAAGGATGGAGGCAAGGAGATGCTTTGAGGTGGTGGTAGGGTTTTTATTTGCTTACTATTTGCATTTTTCTCTGGAGTTTTCACACTCTTTGTCATGGCTGTTATTGCTTCTTCAATTGTTGCTTCTTCTCCTGTCCTGACTATTGTAATTACACCCCAGCTCTCATTTCACAGTTGGCATCCTGCTAGTAAAAGATGATGGTATTACATAGAATCATTCAAAAATTAAGAAAATTCCCTGTTTTGCTAAGTTTGTGAATCTGTTGCGTAATTTAAAGCTTCATTTACCGCTTGAGTTCTGGTGGTCTGACAAATATAAAACAAGAAATAAGAAACTGGCCAAGTATTTCTTCCTACACAGAGGTAACCCACAAACTTTCAACCAGGAGTACCCTTGTTTGTTGGATGGAGATTGAATTCTGACTTTAAAATTCCTGTGTCACAGCTTAAGGGAAAGCATCACATTTTGCCTTTTAGGAAGATGCTAGGAAATGTCTGCTTATGAGCAGGTGCCTCTAAGAAGGGTTAAGGTGCTTTGCTTGGAGAATTTCAGGGAGATAAAAATTCAGGGACAGTTTCATTAATTCCCTTTTTCTTTGAGAATATTTTTAGGAGAGAGAAGTGTTCCCAGTTCTTAGTGACACCATGCTCTGTTACATAGGGTACCTCCATATTAATTAACAAGGCATCTCAAATCTGTGTTATATCCAATGATGTGCTTTTAAGTTTAGAATGAAGCATCATTTATCCAGAGCACGTCCAGGCAGTCTGATTCCCTATAGGAGTAGTATGGTACAGATAGACAGGCTGGTTTGTCTTGCTGGAAACTGCTAGGCAAAATAAGGATAGGGGTGTTTAAAGAGTACTTTTCTTTTGAGTCCTTAGGCATCTTACTCAGGACTTCAGAAAACTGATACCGCTGCCCTGGGGTCTCTTTTGAATTAGGTCTGAAGAACTTAACACAGGGTTTGTGCAAGTGGTACAGACCAAAAATATTTTCATCCCTAGAATGTAACAGCTTTTGCCCTAGAGATGAGAGCACTGGGTTTGATTCCTCCTTCAGCTTCAAGGGCTTTAAATCCTCCCACACAACAGAATGCTGACAGTGGAAAAATACAAAAGAAGATGTAGGAACAAAGATCAAGACAATCCTGATATCAGACAGGCCCTGATAGCAGCCCTTGACTGATCTAGTGAATCCTGTGTTGTATTTGACCTGTCCTTACCAGAGGGCATTGCAGTCCTGATCTATCCAACTTCGCAGCACAGGGCAATCCTGCAGTTAATGAATCTTGGGAATTTGGATACCTAGAGACTGAGAGAGGAATTTTCTCCCAATTTTTATTATCTTATAAACTAATATTATTGAATATCACCTCCCTCTACTCTTCACCTAGGTGGCATGATAATCTGATAGTTGTAGCTCGTATTGTTTTGGTGTGATCTGAATATGCCCACCAAAATGAGGAGAGGGAAAGTATTCTCTTGTGGAGGTTTTGGGCTCTAATCTCGGTGTTCATACTCCAAGACACCTTTTGGGCACAGTCAGCCTCCTAATGGGGAGTAAAGTCAAACAAAGAAGCACCTTATGAATTCAGTTATTTCTTGCACTAGACAGGGATAAGAAAAAGCTTTGGGGAGTTAGGAATGGAACTGATGCACTTCCATTCTTAGGTCTTTGGTGAATTTCACTATTTATGACTAAAGTGAAACAAATAATTTCAATTGTAATGATTTTTTTGAAGGAATGAAACTCACTAATGAGAAATGGGTAAGCTACAATATTTAATTAATGGATTTAATTACTGCATCTAACCATTGTGTTTAATTAATCACAGTGTCTAACTAAGATAACATTAGCTATGAATAAGCTATGTTGGTTTGGGTGGAAAACCATCTCTCCACTACCAGTCTCAGAGGGAGAATCTGCCATTACACATTGAATTGCCATGTTCTCTGGTTATTGAACTCTTCCTCCCATGTGAAGCAAGGAGACGTGCTTGGAGGGGCGAGCTGAAGATTCAGCTGCAGTTACATAGTGCTTGTGCTGCTTTAAGTCTTTGTAGCTCTCTTGTTTGTGGATTATAACTTCACTTGGCTGCGCCAGTTTTAGTGCTAGGCAGTGTTGGTAGGCACTCAACTCTCCCAGGAGTAGAGAGTCTGGATTAAGTACCTGAGAGCAAGGTGCTGTACGCATGAAAGGTACCTACAAACTTCAGTAGTGCACTTTATTTTGCATTTCTTTCTGATCTTTCTAATTTCCTGTATTGTACTGCTGCTCCTGTAAATACAAGTAATAATTTCTAAAGGGTTTTTTTTCATATCAGCATAGGAAATATGCACCCATGTTGCAAACTACCAACATTATATAGACTACATAGAGTGTTTGTGTTCTGTGATTGTCACAGATGGAGTAATACACTTCACTCTCAAGAGATTAGCAACAATATATTCTATTGATACAAGCCAGTGAGATAACAAAGTTCAGTGGAAAATGTGACAGTGGTTTAACAGGATTTGATGGCAAGGTACTCTGGAGTATTTACTGCATAGAGGACAGGGTCAGACAAAACTGTCAGGGGTCCCTCCCTGTTGTATCATGAGGTTTGGAAAACCCTTTATGAAAGCACCTTTGAGAATTGCATTCTAAACTCCTTCTCAGAAGGGGATTTAGGTGCAGCTGGATTCAGACTCAGTCCCAGACTTGATAAATGGTTTATGTCTAAAGATTATGTACGTACAATCAATGCTTTATATCACTTAGCTAAAATAGAAAAGTGTAAGTGCATTTATTCCAAATTCTCTTACTGAATAAGGATTCTCTCAACCTCAAGGACTAACCTTGAGAGGTATCCTTACTCAAGGGGAGATCCTGCTGTGCCGCCTGCTGCCATGCAGGAGAGCTCAATGGTCTTGGGACTATCCACTGTGTATGGAGTAATGTGATTTTACTCAAATGTTCCCAGGTAAATAGCATGCTTTGAAAACAATAGGTATAAATATGCTGAAAAGTCTATGGTTCATTACTCCTGACTTACCTTTGAACAAACTAAAAAAAAAGGAAAACATTTCCAATTATTCACCCTAATATTCGGAACTAATAAAATTGGTCTGTCATTTATTTCTAGAACAACTTGTAGCTTTCACTTACAGCCCTGCAAGTATAATGTCAATAGTTTGGTGCATTATATTGTTTATAGTAATTTATTTCTTTATTAAAATATCTAAAGGATTTCTTATATTGAATTCTTAGGTAAATAAATGAATGGTTCTAATTATATTGTATATCTCAGCTTTTCTTCTCTGATTTGTAGCCCAAAAAAATGCAAAACTTCTTTTTGAAAGCAATTTGCAGGAACATCATGCACAAAACATCCGTTAAGAGTCACAGTAGTGACACGAACCAAATTGGAACAAGAGCACTGCTGTTACTATGCATGTGCAAACCTAATGCATGATGAGAATAAACACAAACACAAAATTTCAGTGAATGTCTTTACTTGCAGAGAAATAGTCAGAGCATTAAAATCACATTTCATTCCCTTGTATTTACAGCTGGGAGAGAACAAACATTGTCTCTCAGCCTTTATAGTCAACCGGACTTTAAGAAGAACCACTACCAATATTGATTGCAACATAAGGTTGGAGATATAACCAAGCCTGTTTCCCTTTTAAGTACACAAGAAGGATTAAAAAATTGCTTCAGCAGCACAAACATTTGCTGGCTTTTGGTGGTGAGGGAGGCAGAGGGCAGGCAGAACATGACCATCCAGTCAGTACCAACACAGATACAGTGAATACTGACAACTGTGTATTTGGGTCTTGTGTTTCTGTGCTGCTTCTCAAATTAACTTTAAATTTCCAGCTGAAGGCTTAGTTCTCTAATGCTGCCTTGAAGATGCATAGATATCAAAGGGTCTGGCCAGTCAACTTGCAGGAGGTTGAGGGAGAAATTATGTTGGCACCGATATGATGTATGAATTCCTCAAAAATTTCTTTTTATGTTATTTGTATGCTTTTATCTCTAGGCAATTGCATTAAGTCTTCCTCAGTGGAGAAAGCTATAGTGTCCCAAGGATTTTGGTTGCTCAGTAATCCAGAAGACTTGCCCCACAGCATGTTGGAGCCTTCTCTCTAGCCATGGGTTTTCTCTCTCTGAAAAATGAGGGTAAGGGGGGCTGGTGAGCAGTCAGATCTTGGCCCAGTAGGAAGATGTCACCCAGTGCGAGCACAAATATAGACCTGGAAACCTGAAAGCATCCCATGCTCAAGCACATAAATAATGCCATGGGAGTGAGGCACTCAGCTGTTACCCCATGAGATGCTCACAGGCAAGGCAGCAAGAAGCCTTCAGGGATTAGTCCCTTTTGCCATGGGACCTTGTGAGAGAACCATTCACTCTCAAAGACACTGACACCATCGTGCTCCTTGCGGTGCTGTGCCTTCCCACTGGCAGAGTGTAACTCCTTTTGGATAGGCAGCAACTGCAGGAAATCACCTCCAGCCTGGTTTGAGAATCCCCCACCAGCATCCTTGTGGGATCTGTCTCACAGGTTAACAACTATATATTTCAGTTGAAAGACAGAATAAGTGAGTGCAGTTATAATTTCTCTTATATACTGTTAGTAAGTAAGGCTGATAGGTTTTTGTTGTTTGGATTCCTCACTCCCCCAGATTCAGACACACGGACTCAGCTAAAAATTACAGTTTAATTTATTTTAAATAGAGAAGTTCTGTTTTCAATTATTTTCTGTTACCTCCCAAAGGACTCCTATCTTGGTATTTATTTTTCATTTGGAGATTACTGTTACTATCCTTGGATCATTTATTAGCTGGTGATGGTTCTTGCTGGCTTGGTGGAGAGATTGCTGAGGAAAACTAATATATTAACCTTCCTACTATATTAAGGACTTCATGTTAGTTTTAATGGAAGTAAGGGAAAGAGGTTTTTCTTTTCATATTTCATCAGAGATCAAAACTGAATCATTTATTTCATCCTGAAATTGAAAGGAACATCTCTTGAAGAAAATTTACATGGAAAAAAAGATGTACTGTGTTTTGTGTTCTTACTTTAAAACCCAGCACACTTAATCCAGTCTTCACTTTCATATCTGTTACTTAAGGAATCTTATCTGAATATGTCTGATTGACTTTTTTTCTGTGACATTTCATTACTGGAGATACTGCTTAGATTTCACAAAGCCAGTCAAATACCACAGTGATCATTTAATTATTGTGTCAACCTGGTGAATGAATATATGTTGCTTATTTGTTGAGGTATGTACTGAAGGATTTGTAATAAAATACCTGAGCCAGCCTGAGCTCAAAATAAATTGAGGAGATAATTCCCATTGTCTTAGCAAGTTTAAATGTTATTTTTTCTGGACCTTAAGTACTTTATAGCACAGTAACACATATAGCAAAATGTTGCTTCCAGAATCAGTAGCCGTTGCTCTCCTTATCAGCATGTCATGTATGTACATTGGGATGTTACCTTATTGCTTGATGGACCTATTTGTATTTCAGCTAAAAGCTGAAAGCTCGGCCTCACAAAGGAAGAGATCCTTCAGTTTTCATTCATTACTCTCTTCCATTTTTCCCATTTTCCTCTTTACATTAGTGTGTGAATGGAAAAAAAAATGCAACAGCCAAACAAGAAACTACTAAGGAAGAGAGTTTTAAGAGAGCTTTATTCCCATGTTTTTTGATAATACATTCTCTGTATTTCCTCTAGTAATTTTTATTTAGCTAGACCTATGGATTCTGATGGAGTCTCGTGTTCTGTCCTTTTCATTGCCAAAATTTGTGTTGGGAGGAGTTTCACTACTATCTAGTACAGATTTTCAATACAGCCCTGACAGCCTGACTCGTCTCGAACTCAGTCACAAGAGGAGCTGCTTGACAAATATTGAGTGTTCTAAATGGGCTGTAAAAGGAATTACTCATTTTCTCTCTCTCTCGGTGATGTGCAAGCATAATTAATAGCTGTGAAGCTTTCTCAGTAGGGCTTTCTTTGGTTAGAAGTCCTCAGAAATCACACATTCTGATGTTCACAGAATGCAGGAATAGAATTTCTGGATTAGAGTAGTTTTAATATTAAAGTTATTTGTGAATACAAATATTAAAGCATATGTGCATACATATGTCTTCTTTGGGATTACCATCTGCCCATGGCATGTACATGATAGCTGGCATTTTTTGGGAAAAGCTGAATAATCTTATTTTTGAAATAAATTATAGAGATCATAAAGTACATACTCCAGCTCAACAGGCATCCTGTGACTGATTATGAAGATAGTTAATGCATGTAGTTTGTCTCCTGCATAATACATTAATCTTTTAGGTGTAATTTAATGACAGGCAATTGTTTGAATGCTGTTCGTCTCTACAGAATCCCTCAAGGATGTTGATCCGATGTGTGATAATGAAAAAATATTTTTTAATTCTTTGTATTAGAGTTCTACAGGGTAATATCACAGGAGGTGACTTCCAAGTAGGATATTCTTGCTGAATAACCAGTGAAGACAGAACAGTAGAATTTGCTAAAAAGCTACATTACACAGGGGTGGTTTTTTTGGATTTTGTGTTTGGTTTTTTTCTGAGCTACAACTATGAGCTGTTGCACTTGCTTTCAGAGAAAATACGCACAGCTGTTATGCATATCTGTCATATAGAATAGCTGCAAATGACTGCACTGGAAGCAGAGAGCACTTACTACTAGACTAGATAAAGCATTAGAAAGCACTGATATGTGACCATATAATGTTATTGCTCCATCTTTCTCCACAAAGAATCACGGGGACCCAGGAGAGTAACAGGATACTTTTCACTGGGTATGGCTGAGATCGAGTTACTTTTGTTCAGAGGAAACCTCGCAGTGTTGTGCGTTGTACTTTTTAGATAAGTGTTGGTAACACACCAGTGTTTGGCTGAGCAGTGCTTGCACAGCATCAATGGTCTCTCCCAACATTTCCTCCTCACCAGGAGGATGGGGGTGGGCAAGATCTTGGGAAGGAACACAGCCAGGACAGCTAGCCAAAACTGACCAAAGGGATATTCCTTGCCACGTGATGTCTCCCCAGCAGTAAAAGCTAAGAGAAAGGAGGAGGAGGATGGGGGCCATTCATTATTATGATGTTTTTCTTCTGAAGTCCTGCTTCCTGGGAAGTGGCTGGACATCACCTCCTGATGGGAAATAGAAAATATATATATATATATATTTTACCTTTGCTTCTGCACCTGGCCTTTGTTTTTGCTTTATTAAACTGGCTTTATCTCAACCCATCAGCTTTTTGCATTTTATTTTCCTCTCCCCCTGTCCTGCTGAGGAGAAGATTGATAAAACAGGTTGGTGGGCACCTGGCATCCTGCCTAGGTCAATCAACCAGCCCTTAAACAAGGCATCCTTAAGTAGCTCTTCTAGCATCACTGACTGCCAAAAGGGACTGAATGCCAGGTTTCTTTCAGCTGGAATAGAAAAATGTGTATCTAAAACCCTGAAGTAGCTTCTACTTGGAGAAATCGTATTGCTGTCTCTAAAGTCCTGTGATGAATTAGAGAAAATATTAATGAAAAAGCAAGGGATTTAAATCGATGACTCCCTGTAACAAATGTTAAAATATAACTGGCAAGCCAAGTGCTGTACAACTGCCCATACTGTTTAAGTGCAGCCTGCTCTGACACCTATGGTAACAAACTGTTCCAATGAGACATAGAGCTATTAAACCCCATTTTCAATACAGTTTTTCCTTTGTCCCCAACACCTACAAGAGCTTCAGGTTGTGCCCCAAAACCTAGGAACACTCACAGTCTTACATTGTCTGAGTGTGCAGGACTCAGCCAGCCACGGACCTGTAGTTTCTACTGGCTTGTGAAACTTGTGAAAATTTCATATGTTTGAGCTTCTTTCTTACTTTTTTACATTTGATTGAAACTGATCTGTGAGTGCATAAATCAGTGGGAAAGGAGATCACAGAACCTTGGAAAACCTAACACTAGCCGCATAAAGTTCTCACCTATTCTGTGTCTCAGTAACGCTGTATTCCTCATTTGTAGTTTCAAAGGAAAGTGTCTGAGTTCTCCAATGTTTTCTCCTGCATTTGTACCTCTTTATAACACAGATATGAACTGCTCAATCTGTTTCCAGCTTAATTAAAGATCTGACCTCATATAGATTGTTTATCCACAAATTCAGAGAGTTCATCAAGGTGCTTAAGTATGTGCTTGTATTAAGAAGCTAAGTAGCCCTGCTGACTCCAGTTGTGCATACTTAAGGACCTTGATGAGGAAGTTTCAGAATATGTGGATGAAGATCTGGTGCCTTCCCAAAGTAAATGGAGGGATGAGCTGAGAAATATAAAGAATTAAAACAAAGAAGGGGGGGAAGGGAAGCTGGCTGTACTGAAAAGAGGAATTTTGCAGTGAAGGTAGCTGGGAATCACTAGCTGCTTCTTCTAAGTTCATTAGCATAGCTTAGATGAACGCTGCGGGCATTGGCAGAAGTGTGGTGGCAAGTTAAAATCAGATGGCTGAAACTGGTAGTGCCCCTCATCAGCTGCCCTGCACCTTCGATGCCCAGAGTTAAGGCAATCTGATCCACCTCTGAATCAGCTCTGCACCAATTAACTTTTGATCCCCAAATATTAAGTTGAATCTAAATCAGGGACAGAAGCGGTAACAGGAGCATCAAAATTATTCAAAACTGGTGGTGAGCTTTATTTTCTATTTTACCACAAATTATTGCCGTTCACAGTCTAGAACTGATTGTACTTTGACTGCGAAACATGTAGTCCCATTGCCTTTTGATTAAGTGCCTTGCAAACCTCCCTGTCTTCAGTGGGGCTTCATTTTTGAAACTAATGGCAACATTAATCTTGGAGAGATGATTCGCAGAGCAAGATACTGCTCAGCATGAACAAGGTTGTGCATTAAGGGAAAGCTGGTTCTACGGGGGTTAGGCTTAGCTCCCTCTGTGATTAATCATCTTCCTCCCAGCTGCTGCTCGGATTTTTTTTTCTTTAATACGCTCCAAATGCAAACAAGGGCACAAACATACCTGTGGCTAAAACTAGCTCACAGCTGTCAAAGTTGTTTTTCAAACACAAAATCAGACACAATTTTTAATCAGAGATATTCCTATTTGCCTCAGTATTGTTCAATCCTTGTGCTGTTAGTTAGGTAACCAACTCTTTAACAGGCCAAATCCATTCCTTATTCACATAAGTAATAGGCTGTTTTCCTTATCTCATTGAACATTGTCAGCATAGCACTTATACATCTACAATTAGGAAAAAAATATTTAGGTAAATAAAACATAAAATACTACTCCATTGCAAGTTCCCACTCTCATTTTCTCTTACAGTCAGTCACAAGGCCTAATAGCAGAAAACAAGATGGATGTTTCCAGGTAAAATATTCTAGAAGGTTTTACTGGAAATCATTCTGAAACTAAACTGAAGTATGGAGGGCAAAGCAAACATAGCCAGAAACGTGGCTGTGGTTGAGGCTAAGTAGGAAACAAAGGAAAACATTGTAAAGTCTTACAAGAGGAGAGGTTAGCAGTGGGGTCTCAGAGGGAGATCTCCTGTTTAACATATCCATAAATTACCTGGAAAGAGAGATGAATAATGAGGTTAGACAATTTGTGGATGCTACAAAATTGTTCAGGCTTATTAAAAAAAGAAATCACAGAAAGTTATGGAAAGCTGTCATGACAGTTTTGGATAGATAATGTATAGCTATTAAATGATCAGTGGCCCAGAGAAAAGAAATGATTACTCTGTGTTTCTTTTAATGTAAGAACTCAGAAGCCTGAGGTGAAACAATTGGAAGGCAGGTTTTCAACAGATAGGTTGACTTTCCTTTATAAAATTTGATTTTTAAACTCTGTCACAGGTGTTCTGGAGACTAAAAATATGGATGGTTCAAAGAGCACCTAGCCATGCATCTAGACATTGAGAAAAAAACATCAAGAGTTATTAAACATCAAAACAATTATATAAAAATAGCTAGCTCTAGGGAATTGCTCCCACAGCAGAAGACTCTCACCCAAAATACAGAAGAGTTGCAGTCTATGAGAAAGAAGAGACCATTTGTTAGGAAAAAGAAGGAGCTTGCTACCCTTTTCCACAAGTTTTCTTCTTTCCTTTTTGACGTTTCCCGTTTTACATTTCCTTTCCTCGTGGTTATTTCAATGGTCTTTTAAACAGGGAGATGCTAGCCTGCCATCAGGAACTGACTGTATTCCCTTTATTGCCTGTTGTAAACCAAATGTCTTGGTATCATCACAATTGAAATAGCAAAGCAAATGTCATTCAATGGTGAGAGGAGAATCTTGTTGCCATTAACTTTAATATGATGATCATCCCAGCGACAGCCAAGCCAGGGAGCCAGAACAAAGATGTGTCTTACACCTGCATGTAGAGAGCCATTAGCCCTGTCTCTGCACTGATCCCTGCATGAAAAATGAAGCGTCTGAACTCCATGTTTGAGGAGTACAGTTAATTAATATAAATGTTTCTAAAGGACAAAAACTTTTTTTAATCCGCAAAACACTAGAATTTCCTGGCAAAATGTCCAGGCAGTATTTTGTATCAGAGGTAACCTGTGGTGAAAGTCTTATATAAAAAAAAAAAAAAAAGAGGCAAATGTGATATAACACCAAAACTGGTCAATTAGTTTGGTGTTATAGGAAGAAATCCAGATGAATAAAACATAAAGTTTGAAGTGTGCAACCAGGAAAATCTACACTCTGTTTATGTCACAATGACGTCTCTCAGACTCACTGAGTTAGACATTCCTGATGACTTATTGCGGGTGCCTGGAGACAGGCTGCATCTCCTTTCCTTCTCAAGAAGCATTTTTATTGTGTACATGGTTATCCAGTCTATCATAAGGCTTTTGTAACCTCTGCTGATGCCTGGAGTTGTTGATTTTGATGGGCTGCTGCTCTTAAGATACTGCATGTTCTTTGTTTAATCACTGTGGTAAGCAGTTTTATCATTCAGCTGAATTGCTCTCTTAGCTTTAAAAAACACTGATTACAGGGTATGAAGTGACAGCACTCTTTTTTTAGACTTTAAAGCTGCAGACGAGCCCCCTCAAGTATCTGGCTTCTTCTTTAACCTTTTCCTGCTAAAATAAGCAATGAACAAACGCATCACATCCTGTGGCCTACAGTATTTTATACAAAACTTTCAGAAATACCCTGTGAGTTCTTAGCCCTTTTTTATGATTAGTTCTCATCCTTCAGGTATGTTTGATGAGCTGTGATGCTCTGCCATGGGTACAGTATGTGTACTGCTGCTGATTTGTATTTCCAGTGCAAGGAGAGATGAGGGAACATGGCAGGCCCCAGGTACTGTGGGATCTGACAATGAAATGCCAAGAGATGGACCAGCTCAAACACCACACAGGAAGAAAGCAATAGAAAACAAGCAAGGCAATGATTTGAAAACCTCCTTGAGAGTATGGCCACTTTCTGAAAGAGCTTGTAACTGCAACGGAAAGGTGAAATTCATTCAATCATTTGCTATTAATTATTCACTGAGCTCTCATCTCCACTTAGTGGGAAATTGAACTAAACCTAGTGACCTTTGGAACAATTTCATTAATGCCTAACTGCTTTGCAAAACAGTTTCAAACCTGATTTACTGGAGTAATATTCTCTGTTCTTGTTTAAGAAGTGTCTCTGAGGTCTGTTTTTAATAAAATGTTACAGAGCTCTTGGAGATAAAACCAGAACTTGCAGTATGTGAAGAACTTTCACAGGGAACATTTAGAGTAATTGTGTCATGTAGTTGTGTTTATAGAAAGTTGTCAGTTGATTGCAGTGGTTGTCACTAGACTTTTGCTTACAATCTTCCTTGGGAAAGATGAAAATGTTGCTCCTAGACAGGAATGTTCCACACAATTTGCAGCAGGGGTACCCCTTCAAGGGGCATGTGTGGTCATAATGGGTGAGTTCTCCAGGTTTGCTTCCTAGATATTGTGTACTACGTGTGTTTTGAAATAAACGTGTTCAAATTCAAACACAGGAGATCACGAACTAGTCCGGTACCTAAAAATACAACAAAAAGTAAAGGTGTACTTTGTCATTTCCATCACCAAACTGTAAAGTTACGTAGACAGTGCAAATTAAGACTGTTTGCAGGAACCAGCGAAACCACAGATTAAGTAATTTTGCCTTATTTAGGATTTCCTACTCTATATTATTTCAGTTTTATGCTCCTGTAAAGTGATTAAAATTGGTGCGGTTAAACTGGTCTCAAAATCAAATTATCACAATAAATGTATACATGAGGCTCAAAACTGAGTAAAATTTCTGTACTGATACGTAATTTTTTTGAAAGTGTACCAGTTAAATCTGCTTAACAAGGACACTGAAGCTCAGTGAGAGACCTCACAGGCTGAGTATTATCAACAGTGGTTTATGAGACACAAAATAGCTAACAAATGAGCCTGCAATACCACTGAATACTGGAGATAAAAAGGTAAATAATTCCTAAAGTATTATTAGAGCTTTGTTTATATTTTGCCACCATTTTTCCGGTTACCATGGCAACTCTGCCTGATTGCCAGAGCCCTGTAAGGCATTTTTTACTTTGGCGAACACAAAACCTGGTAAGCTGGCTGCAGGAATGCTGGCAGACTGGGACTTGCTGTTTAATAGCCTGAATGTTCCTCCAGAGATTAGGAACTAGAGTGGCACCAAACAATCAGTCATCCTTGCCTGGACTGTGATTACATCACATCTCTTATGAAATGAGAGTTACCCCTAAGATATTTTGTTCAGGAAAGAAAAGCTTCCCTGCAGAGATAGGGAGGAAAAAAATATTTTCCTTAACAAAGTCATAAGTTTCCTGACATTTTTCTTCATTGCAAATTCCCATCATTTTAATACTCAAACAATAAATGCTAGGTACGTATAAAAAAGATTCCAAGAAAAAAAATAAGAGTAAAAATTTTTCTCTGGTTATTTATTAGAGAACACTTACCTGTAACTTCAGAAATGAAGTTGATTCAAATGACAAAGATCTTCTAGCGGAAGACCTCTGTTAGCCACCCTCCAAACAAATATTCTCCTCTGACTCAGCATCTTATGAATTGTGTTGCAAATTACAAATCTTTTGTTCTCCATGGAAAAGCCTGTATCAGCTAATACTAACACTAACAAAACGTACATCTAAAAAGAATATTTTTTTTCTTTCACCATTTCTATGGGTGAACTTACTTCTGAGGAGGAGTAAAAAACTGATATCTATTTAGTGACTACTTCTACAGACACTTTAACAGCTCTAGGTATTTATGTACTGGGAATATCACCTTTTCATAGCTAAACAGGAGTACTTCTGATGGTGTGGACACTTTGAGAGTCCCCAGGCCTCCATTCTTTATAAAGGCTGTGGTGCTTCATAATACTAAAGCATAGAAATGTAAAGATGCAGAAAATGTCAAGAGGCAATCCGGTACCTTTTGCATTGAAATGGATTCAAGGACGCTTTCATAAACCTTAACAGAAGTTTATTTGATCAGCTGTAAAAAAACCTTCAAGAGGAAATTCTACAAACTAAGCAACTTTTAGTAGAACTTTACTGTTTTGCTTTTTTGGGCTTTTTTTTTCAGAATGAAAAAAATGAAATTTATCCATAATTTACTCATGTCCCTTGAACCTGTTTTCTCTCTACTTTTCTGAAGGACTCTCTTCAGCTTGTTGGTATTTCTCAGAAAGGGTGGCACTGTGAATAAATAAACACAGGCCTTGAATCGTGTTCATGTCTTTTTCCACACAGCTAATGCATTTATTTTTAGCAAGTTTCATTGTATTGATTTTTGACTCTGCTGACCCCATCTCCAATTTAACCATATAATTTGAGCTGTGATCTAATCCAGAGTGTTTGCAGCTCTTTTGAAAGCTGACATCATTTACAGAATTTGAAAGTATTTTTTTATGCCATGATTCAAGTAATTGCTGAAAAGATTGGAAACTGAACTGGAATACAGTTGTATGAGCTCCTGTTTGAGGTTTTTCCCAGTGATGCTAATAAGCATGCAGTAGAATAAATCCTTTTTTTACTAAACATTTTACTAAAACATTTTAATGGGCTCTGTTGGGACAGGTAGTCACACGAAGCCACTGGCAAATCAGGGCATTTCAAGGTCCCAAGAATGTAAGCAAGCATAGGTCTCGCTCCCTGAAATTCCTGCTAAAAGTACGTTCAAAGTGGGCAACCAGAACAGAGCAAAGACTCTCTGCTGCACACAGAGTACATGCATGTACTGGGAGCAGAAAGAGCCAAGCTGCCTTTCCCAGTTTTCCAAGGTGGCCACCTCTTCTATGAAAACTGGACACCTGAGCAAGGCAACACACATCCTCCAGCATCTCCTGCCTTCTTGCTTAGGCACTCTGCTGTGGTACATCTGTGGCTGTATTCCATCAGCCTTTTGGTTCATATAAGCGGAGCTTTCCCTTTTGCCTCCCTTTTCTGTGCTTTGGACACTCCATGGAGTGGTGCCAGGACTCACAAAGGAGATTCCTTTTAGGCGAACTGGGAGCTGTGCTCCAGCAGTACACCAGAGACACACCCCCAACTGTGAAATGGCACTTAAACCACAAGCAACCTAAAGGGAAAAATTGTGAAAATGTTCAGATAACACCAGCAGCTATTGCTCCTCGTCCCGCTTTTTGTAGTAGAGGAGAAATCTTTATTTCAAGGCTTTCTGCAGCAAACTACATTGTCAGAGAGAACACTGTCAGGTAGAGCAAAATAGCATCGAGGATTCTAGCTAGTTATGAAAAAGTCCTTTTTTCCTGAATTGTCTGTTGTAAAAAGGATCAGCTTATACAGGGAATTCCTAAATTGGGTTTAGTCAAGTCATCCTCTTGTCACACAGCAGCTAAACCCTAGAGTGAGTGTAAAGCTCAGAAGTACTTTAGCAGGCTACAGTTGAATCCACTGGATTGAAATTCCTGATCCTGCATAATATAGGCACTCAGAGCACTGAACTATGGGGTTTTTCAGCAAGTAGATTTTACTTTTTATGAATAGGAAACTACAGAAGAAATGCCAAAGCCTCATGAAGCACTTACACCTACAAAGTTAGGACGTTGAAGCTAGCATGTAATAAGAATGTAAATAATAAATAATGCATTAGTGTCTAGTCCATCAGCAGTTATGTATTAAATAGGGATTTCTGAAGCCAGAAGAGCTTTTTGAAAGCAAAGTTTTGAAAGAAATTGAGGGAAAAGCAAAATAAAATTGACCTGAAACAAGTCTACCTCTACAGATTTCAAAGACATAATCTCCAGGAGCACAGCAAAAGCTTTCTTGCTCTTGTAAAATAAGATGGATTTGATGTGAAAGATTGACCCAGACTCAAGGAATTTGTGATTCCTTAGTACGCATGTAAGGAAGGATTGCCACTTGCAAGCACATAACTTAGGGTTTTTTAGGAAATCTTTGCTATTTCCAGCCCACACTCCACATAACCAAAGAAATTAATTCATTTTTCTAAACTGTTTGTCTTTCTTTTATAACTGTGTAATAGTGGACACTATTACTGATAGTAATCTCAGAATCATTCCTTAAGAATCTTCTATTTGTAGACCTTCATTAGTAAAATAAGCACAGAGTAATTGTACTACGTGCTGACACACCCTGCTCAAAAGTGAGAGCTGCTACAGGGCTCTTAGGTTGTACCCATGTCATCCAGCAACACAAATGGTCCCTTGATGTAGGTGATTATTTCTGTAAAGATGGAAGCAGATTCAAAGTAAAAGATTCTGTGCAGAATCTTAAATTTCACTGATTTTCTGTTCATGACACACAGAAGATATGGATGAGATTGGTCATAAAATAGGACATGCACAGGGATTTGGATATCTTTCCAGATATTTTGGGCTCTAGAAATACAGCTTTGTTATTCCTGTTTTTGCTGCTGTATTGTACGTAGCAGCTGGCATAAGAACATAAGAAAGGCCATATAGCACCAGTCCAAATTTCTAGCTCTGTATCCTGTTTCTAACTGTAGCCAAGACCAGATGCTCAGAGTATAAAAATGGAAAAGTTATAGTATTTTCTCTTCTGTGCATTCTCCTATCCCTTCCATATCTTTAGCATGAGGACATCTTGAGCTAAACATGATATCTATGTGTTTAATAGCTTTTATGCATTTTTCTTTTGGACTTGTGGCTTTTTAAACTTTATGAAACCATTCAGTATCTACAACATCCTGTACGTAGTTTAACCATGTTTTGGGGAAGAAATACCACCTTCAGTTTGTTCTGGAACTGTCATCTGTTTAATTTAAAACCTCCCTATATATAAGTGTAAGATGTATGTGTTGGATGGCAGTCAGATAAACAATCAGCAAACCGTTGCTCCAGCTGCTCTTAAAAAATAATTTGAAACCTTGCTGAATCTCATTGACAGCTGAGTAATTGAAGATGTTGTTGAAAAAGTGCATCTAGACTCTGCCAGCATATACAGGAGGTATAAAAAGGAGGTTTTACCTACCACTTAAGAAAAATTAGTCTTGATGCAAAAGCAACACAGCTCTGGTTCTTCCTGAAAAAGAGCAGAAACATGGTTAAAGTAGCACAGGCAAATAACCACTAGAGGTAGCAGGATTCAGACAGCCCGAATTTACAAGGGCTTAGACAACGTCTTCTTGTTAATGTTGCTGAGATTGTTTTTATCTCAATGTCTTCTTCTCTAACAGCTGTTTAAGTGAATACTCTGCATACTTAAATAAGTACAGAGAAATCTGCTTTCCTTCTACTTCTCTGTTTCAAATGTGGCAATATGCAGGAAAGAGATGATATGGGCAGATGTAGGGTGAAATGTCTCCAGGTCCCTCACTTTGATTCTCCAGTAGATATACCTGAGTATCTTTGGAGACTGGAGTTACAAGGTGGCAAGAAATCTTGCACTGTGAGGAAGCCACCAAGAAATTTCAGGAAGAGCCCTGTGTCTCCATTCCTGTGGTCTAGTTTATCCATGACTTTGCAGGCTTTCAACCCAACAACATTTCTTATAGGGTTTGCTTCAGCTTAACTCCAGCGCTGCCTCATAGGGGTCAGTGCAGCTGGCAGTTTCCCCAGACAGTGCCTTGGTTGGTCTTCACCACAGCTTAAGGAGTGGTCGTTCCTTTCTCTTCCCCACTGATGAGGCCAGCTCTGGGTTCCTCAAAACAAGGCAGATGTCAGCAAACTGGGAAAAGTCCAACTGAAGGCCACTAAAGGTGGTTGGGGAGAAGCTGAGAAAGATGGGTTCATTCAGCCTGGAAAAGAGAGGACTCAGGGGAAGGACAACCTCCTCTCAGAAAAACAAAGCAAAAGAACCAAAGCAACCATTGTAAGTTTCAGCAAAGGAAAACCCAACTAGGTGTAAGGGAAAAAAAAACTCCTGTCAGAGTAGCTAAATACAGGAACAGGTGCTATAGGAGAGGCTGTGGGATCTCAGTTCTTGGAGATTTTTTCAAACTCAGCTGAACGTGATCTAGCCTGATCTAACTTTGAAGCTAAAAATGCTTTGAACAGGGAACTTGAACTGAAGGACCTCCTGAGATCCCTTCCAATATTAATGTTTCTCTGACTCTATGAATATGGCTTTGAAGGCATGATTTCTTCTCTTCACTTTATGGCCTGCAGTCAGGTTGCTCTATTAATACTTAAACAAATTAAATAAAAAGGTAATTGTATTCGTTCTTAACACCAAAGCTGCAGTTAATGTGAGAAAATTTCAGAATATTCTAAGTAAGGAATCCCAACCACCAATGTGGAAGATTTTCTATATACGCATTAAATTTTTTTCATTTAGCAAAAGAGGGTTTTTGTACTTCAGTATGATGTAATATGCCATATATTTCATTACGTATGATGAAGGAGAAAAGTATTCGCATGCATAGCTCACAAACCAAAAAACAAATGGCATTTGATCTGAAACTCCAGGGCAGTTTCATAACCAGATAAAGCCCAACCATCTCAGGAAATTTTGGTGTGTTTTTTTCCCTTGTCAACCATTTGGAAGTTTTAGGGTTTTTTTAATGAAAGAAAAGTGAAAATAAGGTCTTATCACAAACAGTGCCTCTTCACTGTTGCATTCTATTATGTAAAGCAACACAGTAGTTATTGTAAAAATTACTTCTGTGTTATCAAAGAGATGTTAGGAATGTGACATAATTTCTCAATTATAATAAGCTGAAAGAACACCCTTGTCTTCTATTTTCTAGTGCAACTTAAATGCAGTATTAACTGTACAGGTATGAATGCTTCCAAAAATGTTGAGCAGACTGATAAACCTCCTCACTGGGAATGTACTGAGTTCCTCAGGCCATTAAGATCACAGATATAGATAGAAATAAATATAAGGGATTATCACAGATAAAGGATTTAAAACAGGATGTTTGTTGAAAAAATATACAGAAAAAATAATGAAAGAGGCTTTCAAGTATATAACAATGGTAGTAATAGTACACAACTTTGCAATTAGGGTATATTTTCTTACCATTTCAAATCCTGCAATTTCATTTTGGCATCATAACAAAAATATTTCTCACCTGCCTTTCTTAATTTCTCCAGAAATGGAACCTTCACAAAATCTGTTTTTTAGTATGATTGAGAAACAGAGCTGGAAATTGCTAAATTATTCTGTTGCTCGTGGTAAAAAAATCCATCTCTTTCCTTTCTGTGTGAGCTTTACTGTGCTATCGGGACTATGCATTATTAAAACATTATTTGTCAGTGAAGCCAATGGAAATGAGTCGGATTCTCATGAGGACTGTACCTGTTAAGTAATAAAGGCCTTTTCTTATCTGGTCTTTTTGCACAGTAGCATCACACACTGAAACTAGTGAAAAGTGCTGCTCGCTGTTTTTTGGCACAGCGGAGTGCTGTCTGTCAGAGCTAACTGTGTACTTTGTGCAAGGAGAGGATCAGATCTACCCTTAGACAAAGCAAGGCACTCTGGAACTTGTTATACAGTAAGTTCAGGTGCTTCAAAGAGGAATACTTCTATAAACCAGTGTACCGACCCACAGCCAAACCTCTGCAGTCTTTGGAGTGGCTGCTCAACCTTCTATTTTCACTTTGTAATCACATCTTCACTGAAGAAGCTCAGTTCATGTGAGAGAGCAAACTTGTCTTTCACTCTCATATTCCTCTCAGAATACAGCTGAAGGAGTATGTTTTCTATCAAAAAATGCTGCCATGACTGCGCTGTGCACCTTCCTCTTTCCCACCAAGCATCCACAGTTCAATGAATATCTGAGTGCTGTTTAAAAATAGTGTCATTTTCCTGAAACACCCCATATCTGGTATTCAAGTCATGAATGGAGGTGGCTTGTTACCTTAAAACAGTTACCAAGAGATGGCAGACAATAACTGAAAAATACTATAACTTCATTGGATGGACTGATCAAATAAGTACCAGAAGAAAAACAGTTCAAAAGAAATTTCTGTATGAATTTTGTGAAGAAAACTTGACCTGTGATTAAGGATTAGGTGTAGAAAGCTTTAACTGAGACATTCTTTCCTCTTGGTATAAGAGCCTAAACCAGTTAATGAAGAAATAATGCAATCATAGGTCTTACAGGATATTTTGTGTAGAATACTGGTAGATTAAATTTCTTAATTTTTTTCGTGCTATTAAAAAAATGTATGTATAGAAACACTGGTGGTGACAGTACTCTTCATATTTTCTATATATTTGCAGTATTTCCTATATTAAAAGACAGTTTATTGCAGACATTTAGGCCTTTTCATCAAATGCAAATATTAAATCTGTAACCAATTTTAAAAGTCAAACTTCACAAAAGTTGGAGTTTAGGTTTAGTTTGGAGTTCGACATTTTTAAGTGGATAATTTAGCATTATCACATTTGACTTAGCATATCTTTATGTTTTGTAAGTGGTTTTGTGTTCTTCCATCCCTTTGGCTTATTAAAAAGAATGAGAAAAGGATTGAACATGACCTAGAAATACTTTGCTTGATATTTCATCAGCTCTGATCATATTCAGGTTCACCAAGAAATGCAGTGCAAGAAGGAAATTACTACTTTTTATCTTTCTTTAAAATCTTCTATATCAAAACGTATGCAGGTTTGTGACTGATATCTTAAGAGTAGGCTCAGTTCATTCCAGTGCTAAATTTGGCTGAATATTTATTCTGATCAAAGAGCAACTGATCTGATCAGTTGAACTTTCCTAGATACTAGTAATTGCCAATCAAATGGGACCTGTGGAGTCATCTTCATCAGAAACATATCACAAATTGGCATATTTTTAATATCTGACAATTTTAAGCTGCTGGATAGTATTCAATAATCTGAAGTGTTAGAATACGTCTGACGTATATGTGGGTTAAGAGATTTTGTAGCATTTGCAACAGGCAGGTTTATTGGTGACTCTCCACAGCTACCTTCTTTGAACACAGTGTGGCTGCAGCATGTCTGAAAGCCAGATTTCTTATTGATCTGATACAGAGTGGAAAAAAAAAATCAGTTGGTGAACAAGAAGACATCCCCCTCCACCAAGCAGTGTTTCTTGGTACTGTACATGGTTTAAATTTAACTTAAAATCAAGTTGTCTTTCACCAGTGTGAACCTCTGCCAACATTCCTTCTTTTCCATCCCTTCTTCCTGTATCTCCCCTTTGCAGTCTGAAAAATCTCACATCCTGCATTCTGGCAGTAAAGGTATTGAATGTCATTCTCTAGCGTGGCATTCCAGTTTCTGCACACTCTAGCAAATCATTTAATCATAACAGATTAGGTACTGTGCAAATGCCAGCTAAACAGCAGTGTGAGAAATAACACGTATTTCTTACCAAAAGGTAGACTTGTTGGCTTAAAGAAAGAAATATAAAGCAGTGCTGATGCAGGTATCTGTATCTATGTAACAGTAGACAGGCAGATGGATGGTTCAAGTATGGTGGAATGGATGCATGGACATATTACCCAAACAAAGTAAAGCCATCCACACTGCAAATGCCATTTCTTCTACCCATTATACAGCAACACTCTTGCTCCCATTATAATGGCTATGGTGCATGAAGGCAAGTGATTTGAAATAGAGCATTAAATAATGTATTGCAGAGCTGAATATAAGAGGGATTTATTCTACATACAGATCATTCTTCTTTGGCTTTTCTACAAAAATCAGACATAATACTAATTAAAAAAACCCCTAGTTGCAGGCAGATTGTTTAACAAAATAAATAGCCAGGGAGTAAGGACAGCAGGAACAAAGAGATAACAGAAAAACTGACTGCAAAAGGTG
Organism: Melanocharis versteri; assembly: GCA_013397845.1. Classification (NCBI taxonomy): domain Eukaryota; kingdom Metazoa; phylum Chordata; class Aves; order Passeriformes; family Melanocharitidae; genus Melanocharis; species Melanocharis versteri. The sequence continues at coordinate 1,002,105 of VZTG01008547.1, read as the reverse complement.
ACACAGAACATGGACCTTCTGTTCCTTCTGTTCTCCCTTTAATTAAAAACAGAAGCAGGAAACAAATTAAGCATACCAAACTTCTGCTCTGTGCAATTCTCAGACAAGACATGGCATGCATACCCCCTGAAAAAAAGTACACATGACGGGTGGCATCTGATGGGGCTTTCAGTCCTTTTTCATCCCACTGGTACAGAACTACAGGGCAATCTAATACTGAACTAGAAGGTGTGATTATACCATCAGCTTAGTTTGCTCCCTGTTTTGCTATCAGCTCTGATTTTCCACAGACTATTTACATACGTCAGAGTCTGGAGTACACCAAATTGCTACAAAAATACACCTGAATTGCTTTATATCCAGCGCTGTCTCGTGTTTTGAGAGTGTGCAGAACAGACAGAACTAGAATGAAAATAAAATAACTAATGTATTTTAAATATACAATTTTTTGCCATCTTTGAGTTTTTGGACTCTGAGGATGAGATCCATCTCCCCTACTGGTAAATAGAGGAAAATATACACCTCCAAATTGTGATTCATGTAATGCATGTTAGACAACTCTTAGAATATGCTGAATCCCGTTGTAAAAGCACACACAGAAATATTGTCTGGATAATCTCTGATGATCAGCTGAGATGATAAGTTCTCTCAGTTTTGGATATCTAAATTGACACAAATGCATTTGAATAATATGTAATCTTGAGATCCTAGAATTTACAATATCATATATTTTCTTTCATATTTTTAAAAGGTAGAAGTTGCTAATTCCTTTCTGAAGATCATATTCTGAAAGCAGACACATAGACCCACGTCAAAGTTATTTTCTATCTTTGCTGTAATGTATATAGGAACAAAAGATGTCCTCGGTGATTTGCATTCGTATTTATTTCTGAAAATATGAGCTTACAATGAAGAGATGCCACAACAAGGTTAAAGTGCCTCCGGTTTTGGTAAAATTATGTAAATGCAAGAAGTGTAGAGAAGTTATTAAAAGTTAATCTTCCATAATATAGATGAGCTCAGGATCCACTTAAATATCTTTGCTGCTTGCTTGTAGTTAGAGTCTCTATATATTTTCCTTGGGTTTTCCAGTCAGAAGGCCTGAACCATCCATGCCCTTCACCAACACACTATAACACACACACACACACACACACAAAGTTTTCTCCTGCTTTGTAGTGAGATCAAAAGCTGGAATCCTTAATCCTAAAATATGAAATATTCCTCTGTTGTTTTCACTGAGTCTTAGCTTTAAAAGATTAGCACATTTTAAAGAGTTAAAGCTGAGAGTTCTCTTCAGTTTTCACCCAGATGAATTCCAACTAAATTCCAGGGAAAAGGAAGATCACTCAATGAAAAGCATAAAGCTTTGTTAGATTGTGAAGATTAGATCAAGATAAAGCTGTAGCTCTGGCTTTCCAAGACAAAGTGGAATAGCTGTCTCTCTGCTTCCATAATGTGCAGGTATCAAACCTAATGAGGGGAGGACGAAGAAGATGAAATTATTCTTTAAAATTTCCTCTGGAGAAGAAAGCTGTTGAAAGAGGGGTTCTCATAAAATTGAGGAAGATACACCACACCTCTAAGTGATGTGCAGAAGCACAGTCACTCCTTTGCATGCTTGGAAAGCCCTCTCTGCATTTGCAGGAGTCCCTTACTACAGGCCAGGCATTCACAACATAACTGAATCATAGGCTAAAGACCTTAGTACATAGCCTGTAATTCCATAGTGTTTACAATTAAGTGTGGAGCATGGTAATCCATACAATATTTCTTCTCTGACTTTCCAGATGTTCTTCCAAACTGAAATTCAAATAATCATTCTCTGAATGTCTATAGTTATGATAATCTTGTCATCTAGTGGTGTACATATTTTTCTCGGCCAGTTTAAGTCAAGTGTAAACAAGCAATTCATGGGTTGGTGTCGTGGTTTAAGCTCAGCTGGAAGTTAGGCCCCACGCAGTCACTTCTCTCCCCCTACTCCCTCCAGTGAGAGAGAGACAAAAGGCAGAGGTTACAGACTGAGACAACAATTTTCTGGAAACAGCAATGAGATAAGGAAACAAAAACAGTAACAGCAACAATAGTAATAACAGCAGCATATAAAAGAGGTTGGTTACTGGCAAAATCCCCACTGAGTCCATGATACGACTGTGGCCAGCACCACCCCACTGCTCCCTCCACAATTTTTTTTCCTCAAGCCTGAGACAATGAAAAAAACAATGGCAGACAAACCCCCCAGCTGGGATCAACACGACCCCACTGCTCCTCTCACCACTCTCTCCCCTGGCAGAGGACAAAACTGGCTTCAGACCCCTCCACACGTGACCTTTTTCCTCCACCCGAAGCCATGCTCTCTTCATCTCAGAAGTGAGAATGCCTTATTTCCGTCCCCCAGCGATGGTGGGGGTATAGAATAACGACCTAGATATGAACACCCTGCTCCAGGCTCCACCTCTCATGTCCTTGGCTGAAACTAGGATAGTTGGCCACTGTCATTATCACTGTGCCACTGATGCAGTTTTTGCAGGTTACAGCATTCTGGAAAGCAGAAGCCGTTGCTCAGTAATAAAGTAAACAAAGAAACTTCATCCTCAGGAGGGTTGAAACATCCAGGATGCACGCAGAAACTCTGAGGCTGATCCAAAGAGCTGGTGAAACTAAAAGCTGTAGAAAACTCAGTGTGCCTGGCATACAAATTGAGAAATTATTTCTGTCCTAGGTTAAATACTGAATAAAATATGAAGCTAGAGGAATTCCCTGTTTGAAAGAATCCATTTCATAGCCTTACAGTATGTGGCAACTTCCAGTTTTTACTGCGCTGTTTTCAGACTTCTCCAAGGGATGTTGTTGCACATTTGAAAAGTATTGGAGTGTAAGTCCCCAGGTATTTCACTCTGTTGTGGCATGGGTTATATATATTCAGTCTTCAGAATATTAGGCCCAGGAAATTATTGGAAGTGGTCTAGATGTGCTGCTGCTGTCTGGGAGCGCTCATTTTTGGGTAAGAAATTGAAAGATACAAACCCTTTTAGCATATGCTGGAAGCTAATCCTCAGTGAATTGTTTTCACGATAATAAACAAAAGTTTGCAGCTGCAAAAATAATCATGTAGGAATATTTGGGGGTCAGGACTGGAAGTTTATGCAATTCTTCAGTCCCCGTTTCAGTGCACTGTTAACTGTGCTGCATAAATGATTTTTGTGATTTGGTAAAACCAAATTATACATGAAGATGTGTTAAAATAAAAAGCTGTTATATATGCTTTTGCATGGGACATGGGGTGCTCCTGTTGCTGAATAGCTACCAAGATGAGATGTGTATCCCCAAGCCCATAGAGTTGCTGAGCTCTCCCATTCAGACTGTATTTATGTCTGCCTCAAATATTGCCTTCTGTGATGTTTTTTTTTTGGAGTTCAACTCCAGTTCAGATCCAGAGCATCCTTCAGTGCTTTTCACCCTTTTCAGTGCTAAGCTGAAAAGGACATTCCAAAAAGTATGAATAACCATTTTTGTATTGCTGTTTTTCTCTTTGTTTGAAGTCCTCTGTATCTTGGTTTCTCAAGCCACCTAAAACCGACCCAACATGGATTCTGGAGTATCACTTTAGAAGTACACTTTCCTAATTTCTTCTTACGCACTAACAGTTGATTCCTGGCGTTATTTAATATTTTTTTCTCCTGCAGCAGGTGTCATCTTACAAAAGTCTCTGCAGCAGTTAATGAAAAAGTGGAATATTCTGGGAGTTGTAGTCTTTCAAACAGAGCTTCACAAGGACATACCTGTATTGGAACACTACAGCTCCCTGAACTTCCTCGCATCACTGCCTATGAAACGTCCTGCAACATGAGTAGTTTTAGTGGGGGTGGTACTCGTGGACTTTCAGCACTGCAAATCACACTGCACCTTACATCTGGGTGTGGGAGCAATTGGGAGCCAGAATGGACACCTATGAACCAGTGCATGTTTAGGGTGTGAAATTACTAAAGAGATCTGGTGTGAGGCAACGTTGTTATTTGAAATATTTCACTTAAGAAAAATATTCAACCCAGTTCGTGCCTTTACCACAGGAGCCCAGCTACTTGGACACTCTCCAGACGGGGAGACATTTTGGTCAAATTGTGTTGCACTTGATTGATTTTAGAATTTTCTTGGAACTAAATTACTTCCAGCACTGGCCATTACTGTCACCTCCAGTTCGTGCCCTGGGAACAGTTTGTCTGTCTGTTGTCCCTGAAGAAAGGCTCTGGGGCTATTGCTGCTCTTCCATGCCCAACTCCTCCATTATTAAAAACTTTCTAACATTCTCACAGCTTAACTCTCCATGCCAGTTTATTCAGACAGACATAGGCTTTGGAGGATTACAGAAGAAATCTCTCTAACTAGCTGGAGATACATAAAGATCTAAATAAAAATATTAAAAGCTTGGACATATTTCTTACCTCTGTTTCTTTTGGCAATTCCTTAGCCTTACCTCAAACTTGCCTAATGAGCCCAGATTAAATTTAGACCAAATTATCCCTGATTTGAGAAGTTAGGTACAAGTTACATATTCTCTGACAGCATATGGCTGGCTCCATATAGATGTAGGCTGTATTAATTGACAGAGAAACTGGAGAGCTTTACTATAATTTTTCAAGTTATTATAAAGTGAGAGTCCCCAAAACCTCAGGCTCATCTATTTGTAAACCTGTGCTGAAACTCTTAGAGCAGTAGCTGTGCTTGTGCTGTGAGCATTTTTGGTTTCTGCTGCTGAGAAGGTGGTGTTAGAACAGCTTTTTTCACTGCCTTTTTGCATTCATGATCCTAGCTGGAGACCAGAAGGCGGGAAAAAGCATAAAGCCATAAAATAAAGAAACAGACATAATGATATTTTCTTTCTCCCCAGGGTTTAAATATTAGCTTAACTTTTGAACAATTGTTTTGGGAAGTCCTATTTTAGACAACAAGCCTGATTCTCCGTCTAAGTCACAGTTTTGGTTTGTCTGAACTAACACAACTTTCCAGTTGCTCTGATGTACAAAATCTAATTTTCAAGTCACAATAATAATTCACACTATTATATCATTGCAAGTAAATGAAATAACTATATGCATGCATTATATAAGCACCTAAATATTTTGAAGAAAAAAGGGCTTTTAATATGCAAAAGAAGTATACAAGCCCTGAAGATAAATGGAACAAAAATGGATGATGAAGGAATCAGATTCCACAGAGATCATTCCCTTCATAAGAAGGGGCTTCAATTAATTGAAAAATGTTATGAAATACATGAGAGAAGTACTATTCAAGTTAATGACTAGTTTTATGCTTTATAGTCTTTGCCCTACATGCACAAATAAATTTCATAAACATCCAATACTTAGATCTGGCAGAAGATGTTTTTATAATTAATGTTTCATTGGACTGAGTAATGCTTATTTGCAGATTCCACTAATAAATAGCCTTTTAACACATTCCTAAAGAAGGCCAAGAAATTCATGGAGGTAAAAATTTCTCTGGATCTTGGCTGCTTTGGGGAAACTGCAGTGTTCTTGGATGCCTTCTTACACCAGATGAAAATATATTTTCTGATTTTTGAACATATTGTACCACTTGGTCCCTATTGCTGAAAAAAGACAAACTTATCTTTTCTCAGGTGCAGTCATGCAAAGAAAAACAAACAAACAAACAAACAAACCACAGAAAAGATAATGGCAGAAAGTTTTTTTGGGTAGTATGTCCCCACAGAAGACAAAGTTGTTTTATTATCTTTATTTAAATTTCACCTCCTAATGTTATGTGGCTTTCTATTCTTCAGAAAGTAAGTCTTTTTCATTATAATCTCCTCCAACAAATAAAAAAGTAGTGATGCATTTTGTCTTCAATCAAAATGTGATTCTTTTAAAGTTTTCTGCGATGAGGAATATTTGCATGAGCCCAGATGGCTTTTGAAGATGAATATACATGTTAAATGGAAGATTATTAATTCAGTTAATTAATTTTATTTATTCAATTATTCTATTAATTTATTCACTGAATAATCAATTAGTTGTTTACTTTCAAGGGTTCGAGATGTCCTTGAGCAACTCATGGACCAATACATCAGTGTAATTAACCACAGGCTGCACTAAAAATGCAGTGAAAATTTTTCATCTGCTGCTTACAATGGATGGAGGTGCTAGTCCTTAATGGACTGTAACAGAGCAGGTAGTGCTGCTATCACTCCATACTGCTCACGGTCTAAACACACAGAGAACAAGGAAATGCATAATTTTGGTAATAGCTTCCTCCTTACATTGCAGGGTGATACTGAGCAATGGTAAATGAATGCTAAGTTCAAACAGTCAAGACACCACAGGCTAGATCTGCTCAATCTGCCCTAATCAAGAGAAATACGTCCGAGGCCAATTATTGCTCACCAGGAGCAGTGTGGGTTCATGATCAATGTTCCAGGAGCACTAGGTTCCAAATTTGTTGTCCTGATATATCTATATCTATATCTTATCTATATCTATATCTATATCTATATCTATCATCTATATCTATCTATATCTATATCATCTATATCTATACCTATATCTATCTATCTATCTTTATCTAATCTATATCGCACGGAATTAAGGACCAAGTGTACTGTTAGAGTGAAGGAAGGCATATATTTACCCAGAAAAATTCAGTGTTAACCCGCAGACATTAATTAGCCTGCATTAATATCACCACACATTACATAACTGGCATCAGTTATATTCTTCGAGTCTGCTGGTGTCCTTTAAGGTACCCTGCACTTACACAGCAAATTTGCCCCAGGATTTTTATCAACAGCACAGAATTTATTTACATTCATTATAATTTAGGATAGTTCAGCAAGAACAACATCAGTAAGTGGGGCTGTTTGGGCAGCAGGCCATGAAAATGAATGTTTGTCAACAAAATTAGATTAAAGCATTTGATAGGCAATCCAGAACCATGGACTAAGATATTAACTGTTGAACTAAAGACTCACATTGACATTTTTAAGTTTTAGAGTGGGGATTTTCTGCATGTTTTTAAGTATATCACTGAATAACTGGACACATGATGATTAATGCAAAAGAGGTTCTCTACATTTCAACATATCTTTTGTTTTAAAAATAATTCATTCATACATATATTTTTATATTTATCAGTATGCTACTTGTAATAATTGATGAAAACTTTGTGCTAATTGTACATAAAAGAGAACTTTTACTTGCACACCTTTTTTTGTATATAGCCAGCTAAGCACTGCTTTTTCTTTCCAACTGGATGCCTGAAAATCAAATAAGTGAGAAATCTGATGTCTCAGCTGCAATCCTGCCAGTTTGCATGTGCATTGACATTAAGCTCTTATTGTTATATAAACTGTGTCTGAATACAAAGATGTTAATCATGTTCATATCTCTAGGAAGCAAACAGATTTTGTTAGAAAAATCATGGAAGAAAATCTTTGGAAGTATATCTCCAAACCTGTTATCACCTTTGTTGTGAAATGCTGATTAAATATACTGGTTCATGTCATTAGGCTGACAGTTTTCTGATAATCAAGAATAATTTATTAATCATAACGTATTAAAATATATTAAGATGTGTCTCAAATATTTATATCTATTTGCATAATTCATTATTTATTCTTATAAGTGAACTTGCAGCTGTTTATCTGTAGGAAGTGTCATGGGTGTGATCAGTTCAGTAATAACTCGGATCAGTGATTCCACTAAGATCTGTGTTTTGGGACAGACAACATCCTGCTGAGGTTGGTCTTACCTTTTCCAAGGGAAAATTCTAGCTTTAATTATTCCACAGCTGAATCTTTGCAAAATCTCTTCCATCTGAATATTGCTTTGTGACCCACACAAATGTGTCATAAAGTCTTTTGGACGTTGGATTAACTTAGAGGTACTCCAGGGACCTCATCTACTGAAAATTAGGGATATACTGAAGTTTGTCTTTCCTGGGAACTACTCAAAAGCATTTACTTCACCATGTGACCACTTTATTTTTATCTTTATTTTTAATTAATCTAGGACATGTACTGATCGAAATTATTGGATTGGAAAGCAATCATGTTTACATGACTTTTTCTTTTAAAAAAGCTTTTAACGAATTACAGATTAAAAAAAAATCCTGACTATTTTAAGGGGCTTTCTCAATATTTACTTCGCATTAAACCTAAGAAACACCCTAAGCCTAAATGTAGTTGCTTTGGAAATTATTTTTAATTAACATAACCTGAAAAACAAGCATCAGTTCTCTATAGATGGTAGTAAATTTCCAAGTATTTCTTATTTACTACAGACTTTTCCTCCAGGAACTCCATAGGAGGCTTGATCTCTCTAAAACCTGTGACATCAGTTCCAATTGTTTTTGTTAAGTGTTTTGGTGTTTCTATGTAAAATTAAGTATATCCAAAGAAAGACCAAACGCCCTTTGATTTTTTTTTCTTCTAAACAGAGTATGTGTTTTGTATCTGTAGACAGCAGGAGATATAGAAAATTATTGCATTGCTGTGTTTCAGGCAATTTCAATTGCCAGAGCTACAGTTTTAATGATGTTGTTGTAGTTGATGTACCATGCTGATTAGATAACCGAAGTAGAATGAAATGCTGATATGGTCCAAAAGAAAAAGAAAGCCAATCATTGATATAGCCAGTGTTATTGATGACTGTAAATTTAAGGGCACAGCAATATGATTTTGACTTCATGTCGGTCTATGCAAAGTTACAGTAGCACAGAGAGCTATAGTTTGGTGATCTTGTAAATAGCATGTGGAAAGCCCCCTTCGACACCATGGGGTTGTGCATACACTCAGTCGGATGGGAGCTGTGGGCAGCAGGCTCTGCAGGATGACAGGTTCAGCTCAAGGTGAGGGCTGATGAAGGGGAAGGGAGATGAGAATGTACATGATCCTTTTTCTATTTCCCACTTTTAGTGTCAAATCTCATTTTGCCTCCTTAAGAAGACACATTCAAAGACATATTACATTTTATTCTCCCATTATGAATAGCAATTCCAGTACAGATTCTACAATTCTCATGCCTTTAATATGATGCTGTTCCATGGCATAAAAATATAAAACTATAGAATTTACGAAGGTCAGTTTTTTCCAGAATGATCGCAGCACAGTTGAGAAAAGCCTTTTTAACACCATCTCTTCCTTCCAATTTTCAAAAACATACTTATTTTTCCCCTCCCATATCAGTTCAGTGGAAAATAATCTATAATTCACTGAAATGATTGATAGTCTTTCAAAGACCAGCTTGTATGCAGGCAGGTGGAAGTATGTTTAGCCATGGTTTGGGTTGGGGATTTTAGTATGTGTGGAAATATACTGTGTATGGGGAGGAAGAAGGGGCATTGGTTTTAAATTTATTTTTCCTCTTACTGGAAACTGTTCAGCTGACTGGAGAGTTAAATTCTCTGCCAGCCATAGAAATAGGATAATATGAGCAGTGTAGTTTTGTTATGCTGCCAAGTGTATAACTCCACCTTGGTCAGACAGAAGACCAAAAATCCAGCAATGACAAAGAAGTCATTGACATCCTGATTGCTAGCACTGTCCCCATAGCCCTGTAGTATCTGGCAAATAAAATAGCTGGGACTGTGCCAGCTGCAAGGATGCAGAAAGCAGCTGGGAAGGGCTGATCCATGTCACGGACCATATACCCTACCACCACCAGAGAGGAGCAAAGTTCGGTCACAGTTTGACCTCTATTTGAACCAGTGACTTACAAAGGCAAACAGCCCTATGAGCCATTTTCAATTCCCAGAGTCATCCGGTCCTCTCATGGAAATTAAATTTTATCCTCTATATGGCATTCCTGAGCCTTAGTTGAAAGGATAGCAGAAATCAAGGCTACATGAAAGCCTGTCTTTAAATTTTTCTACCTAGAACCTGAAGGAAGCCATTTATCACCAGGGTTGAAAGAAAGAATCGGAATTTGATTTTTTTTTTTCCAGCTGCTTTATGTGTTTCAGTGAATGAAATATTTGATTGAAAAATAATCTAATACTTTTGTAATAACCATGTTTCTCCAAAAATGCAATGTTGTTATGCCAGGCTCCTTGCTGTGTTCTGTAAACTTTTAATTCATTACTGAGGAAAAGCTATCAATATTTTTTCATTATTAAAGTATCCTTTTGCACTGAACTTGTCGCAGAGGGAGAAGCAGGCCAGATGCTAGTTGCTTTCATAGGCATCCCACACATTCAAAAGTCTCTCATGAAATTCCCAGGGTGGGCCTTACTTTTTGTCTGGTTTTCATTCCTTCTGAACCCAAGCGTAGATTTCGCTTTGTCTTCTCAGGAAACATTCAGGGGAAAGGAGCTCTGAGAGGAAATCTTACAGTTAACCCTGCAAGAAGGTGGTAGTAGCAGCAACTGAGGCCTTTCCTTAACCTCTGGTAGGTGGAACCATGGCGTGAACCACCAGCCCCCGACTGGTGAACACCGCCAGTGCTAGCAGTGCCTAACCAGCCTTTCGGGAATGTCTCCAGGCCCTCTCACACTGATGGGGTTAGAAACTGGGCTGTTTCCTAAAGTATTTAGCCACCATGGAATAAATAAGGCAATTTAGCTAAATGTCTGGGATGATATCCTGGATGGATCTTGGAGGTTCCTGCGTCTGCCCAAGTGCTGTAGTCTCCTTGTGCTCCGAGAACCAGCAAGGAGGAGGCTGTGAAACACTGGTTGTCTCACGCGTGGCCCCACATCCTGGACTAGTGGAACATGACATCTGGGTTTGGCTCTCTTGTTTCTTAATAACTTGGGTGGATTATTAAAGAAACAGCTAGAAAACAACCTGACGAGGAAAAATTTGCCTTCATTTTTTGAATGCTTAATTAGAAAAAAATAAGTCAGTGAGAAATGCCAATTTGTAGAGGAGTCTACTTTTCTTCTTCAGTTTAGCCAGATATGTTATTTGTCCTGTGTTATTTGAGGAAAGATGATTGATAATATTTGGGTTTTTTTAATTTTTATTTGACGACTATGTATTACCATTATGTAACTTCCTCAGATTTAATATTGAAAAGGCTGGGAAAAGCCTTTTCAAAGTTTCTGTGACTGAGATATCCATTGCATTTTGAGATACCCTAAGCACAAAAAAATTGCTGTTCTATCCATAAAGAAGGATATCATTGAAGAAATGAGGGTGGTGCTGTTTGTTGGCCTTTGCCTATTAAGCTGATTTCCAGGTCATTTACAGACAGAACTGTTTGCAAATTTTACAATGGCTAAAGAAACCAACATATTCAAGGCTATGAGTTTTAATGTCTAGAGACTGAGATAATGTATGAACCTTAACACAAGCTTACCCTAACAATACAAAGATTTTGAAGGAGCATCTCAAACATGCAGCAGTACACTCAGTAATCCTTTAGGATAAGCTGTGCAACATAGCAAATGCAGCTCAAGGCACCAGAGCCCTCAGTACTCTTTTTGACTCTGTTTTTGGCCTTGTGGGATGATCTGTAGCTGGTCGTTTCTCATCCATGGTGCTTTACCTGCTAGTGTGTGTCCGAAAGAGGGATTCAGTCCCTGGCTGGCTTCCCATGGCCGGGGATGAAAGGCAGTTTGTGGTGGACATTACACTGTCTCCAGAAAAGGAGACAGTGTCAGTCAAGAACTGCACTTACCTTGAGGAATTCCAAAGCCTTATTACTCTCTTTTGTGCAGTTTTATATTTATAAAGCAGAAATTAGACTCCATTCTTCCATAGTAGATAAGGAATTCAGTTTTGGTTTCCAGCTGCAAATACGAAAATGTGCAGTAAGGAGATTTTTATTTGAATTAGATAAGAAGAAATAAATGAATAAGCCAGGATCAACATTTTGTCTGTGAAAGATTTAGTTTTAAAGATATTTTCTGGATACATTTTTTGTTTAGTATTAATACCAGAGATGAAATCACAGGACAGCTATTCAATCTTTCACTTTCTGGGACCATACCAGTGAACATTGCACTGGTTAACTATAGTTTTGTCTGGCACAGAAAATGGGATGGTAGCCACCTCCTACAGTCAATGCTCAAGGGCACTGTGATTGCCACCCTCTTTATACATAGCAGCTGTAGAGCAATCATCATTTCAGCAGCAATTGACCTTGCAAATATAAAGTCCTGAGGCAAGGAAATGGTTTACAACATAGCTGCTGGAATGGTATCCAGGGCAGAGAGATCAGCAGTGGTGTAGCAGCATCTAAGACTGATGACAAAAGAGAGAATATTTGTTTCCCAGACATAAACAAGAAATGCATTATCAGCAAAGTGTGAAGAACATTAAAAGAATGAACATGTCTCCAAGCTATTTGGGAAAAGGACTCACCTTTTAACTCTATTTAATATTGCAAGGAAGGAAATTGTTTTGGCTCACACCTGATGAGTGTGCATAACAGCAGAAATGTAGCATTTTATTTACGTAAGAGCTCTGTTGGTAAAAATACAAGCATTGGTAGATCAAACTAGACACTAAATCTACTCCAGCATCATGTTCTTGCAACAGATCGCACCTGAAGTTTCTGTGAAAGTCAGCAAGCAAAAATGAAATTATTTCAATAATTCAGGAAGCTGTCTGTGTGAGGTTTGTGGATCCTGCACATGTGTGAATTGGACGAAAACTTCACTCATTTCACAGGCTGATCTGTGCTGGCTCTTTGTCCCACTTTTGCCTTAAATTACTGCTCCTTAAGAGTCCTGAAAGGCAGCAAACATCTGATGGTTGTTGCTGCTACTGATACACGACAGAAATTGATAGCAATCTTCTGCCGCTCAGAAGGCTTGGGCTGCCAGGCAGGACAGCTGTGACAATGCAATCCCTTCAGCAGGGTTAAACACTGCGATTCCCCTGGGTCCCGGTGCCCAGGGCTTCCCCGGGGCTCCCTGTGCCCCTTTGCTCTGGACTTCTATGCTAAGGTGCCCCTAAACCAGGCTGTCCTGAGAGCCAGGGCAGCCCTGCTCTTTGGTAGCTTGCCCAGTGTCTGTATAATTCCCGGAGCTAGTGAGCACTGCTGGATCCAGCAACTCTGTCTTCCCCAGATTAATGATCCAGCAACCAGAGACATACGAGAGGCTCACTAGGTGATAAAAGACTATCAATTTTTGCTGTTTTATTCAACCTCAAGCTGAAATGCACTGCCAAAATTGGCAGTCTAGTGAGGAGGAGAAGACCTCGCACCTATCAATGTTGGCAGATTTCCTGGAAGCAGCTATGGTAGCCCCTCTGCCTTTCTCTCTCCATAGTTGACCCTATTACTCCTCCTAAGGTTCTAAGACCTTTCTTTCCAATACTTTCACGCACAGTTTGAGATGTCCTGAAAGGAGATGAGGGTTTCTCTCTTTCCCAAATCCTATTTAATTTTTTAAATTTTATTGTGTTCATCTTGGTGTCTTAACTGTAGGCTTGTTTAATGTTTTGGGAGGCTTTTTAATGATAGTGTCGATAATAACCGTCAGTGGGCCATAAATTTTATTGTCCACTGAAAAATAATTCTACCTTTTTTAATTTTCTGCCCTCTGAATTTAATAGCAAGTTCTTTCCTTTCTTTAGTCTGTGGAGACACATCTAGAAGCATTCATGCCACCTTCTTGATGTCATACATTATTTTGAAAGCCTTTGTCAACACCTCTTTGTCTTTTTTCCTGAAATAAACTGTCCCAAACTTTTCAATGTCTCTTCACACAAACGTAGTTTCTGAATCCAGCTATACCCATAATTTATCTCTCACCTCTTCCTATTCTCAGACTTTTTTTAGAAAGGACAGCTGTAGGTGAACACCTTGTTTCAGGTGACAGTGCAGTTTTTAATGAAATTGTTATATTTTCAGGCTGATTTTCCCATTCTTATTTGTTCTAAAATTTCATTTGATTACAGTTTATTTTCTGAATGCTGCAGCCCCTTGTATGGCAGGGTTTTCAATCAATTTCTATAGTTGTTGCAGCTTTAATTTAGACCCTGGGAAGCTGTTTTAATAACTCAGAGTCTTCCACCCAGTGTGCATTACACTGGTCAGAGCAAAGAGGTGACAAGGTCCTACCAGCCGATTATTAGTTATTGCAAGGAATCACAGATACCAAATAAGCTCCTGGTAAAGTGAGATGTTTTAGATTATCATCACTGAGTTGTAAGGTAGGTGTGAGAGAGAGAGGAATTAGGGCACTTGACAACAAAGATTTCAAACACCGTCCATTTCTGCTGCACACCTGAGTCTCCTAAAGGAAAAGGTCTGGAATAGCAGCATAAGTCCCTCTGGCTGTACAGTAATAAGTCACTTTAGTGAGGTCTTTTCTTTGGGGAAGGAGCATAAGAATGTGAAAACTTGGAGAGACACTGGAGCTGAATGTGATTTATGTTGTCTTGGAGAAAAGCCATTCTGTCCCACGGATAATCATCTTTAGCCCTGCCTTAAGAGGCGTTCCTAACCGGCATTCTGTCACGTGGCTCTCAGTCTTGGGTGTATCTCATCAGTAACCAGACATGAGACATCTTGTCTTGTGTGACACCACGTATCACTAGATATGAGAAAACTCAAGCAAAATTAGTCCTTGAGCTATATATCTTATATAGCCCCCCGAAATATCTACTTCTCCATTTTAAACGTGTGCTTTCTTCTTAAAAGTGGTTAATCCAACAACACATTGGAAGGGGGAAACAAGAATTCTCCTCAGATCACCTGGAAACTTTAATGTCTTGAATCACACCAAGCTGTAATGCTAGGTTATTCATTTCGAACAATATCTGACTTCTCATTGTAACCAGCTGTTATGCAAGCAATGATAATCCTTTCAAATGTAATGGAGTTTCTGAATTTGGCACCATGCATCTCCATTACCACCTCATGTGGTTCAAAAAAAGATTGAAAAAAATACAGAAAGGAGCACCGTTTTAATCAAGAATACTAATCTAGGTGTCAATCTGTTTTAGCAAAGCACTATATTTGCAATACTTACGTGGTATCCTATTTAAAACATATTAGGCCAGATGTATATCCAGTGAAATGCAAATTAAGGCAAAAAAATAAACAATCATGTATAGTTGAAGGACATAAATATACAGAAAAATTATTAGAGAAGTCAGTCGTTATAGTTTATGGACTCTGTTGTTCCAATACTGATTTGGTATGATGTATATGTTCCATATTGCTTGTCTACTAAATCCCTTTTCTTGGTAACGTTCATGTCATAAGGCTATGGAAAGGAATTCAGAAGCCTGTGCTCATGCTGTGCTTGTTATAAATGTCAGCTACCACAGCATTTGACTTGAGCTGCATTTTTTAATATTTCAGCAATCATCAGGATCATGATAGTATAGCTTTGATGGGCATGTGGACTTCCTCTGCATCAAGCATCTGTATCTATGTAGGAAACCTATTGCAGCCCCTGGAAATGGAAGCTGAGTGATTTCTGTAGTAATTCAAATTGAGGTTGATGTCAGGCTCCCTGGGCAAGTTGCCTGCACAAGTACATAAGAAGGAATAGGGAGAGCAAGAGCAAACCAGCATAGCCATGTTTCTGTATTCCGCTCCAGGGACAGAGAGCACCCACAAACATACCTGGTGTGGCAGCAAACAGCAGATTTTAATCAGAAGTACATGTGGCTGCCTTCTTAGCCAAAAGGGTAGCGGAGCTGGATCACTGTTTTAAATGCAGTGTTACTTGAAAAACTAGCAGTATATGGCTAACTGGAAGGAATTTCTCCCTTCAGCCCTTATCTCCTCATGTTTTATACAAACTCTGCTATAAGCAATCGATATTAAGGGTTAGACTTTGAAGTCCATTTTACAGTTAAAATGTACTTCATATTACACTTACGTACAGCACCTAGCTGAAGAAACCTGCTAGACAGCCTATGTAGCAGCATCAACCTCTACCACTCCATATATCATAAATCAGTTTTAAAATGTATCCAGTTTTGAAGGGCATTGCTTGGCTTCATTATAACACAGATGAGCAGCAGGTGCCAGCTCACTGTATGATGCTGGGTCTGAAAAAGTAAATCTTCACTCTTAAAATTCTCTTGGATTCTGTGCAGTTGTAAAGGAAACATGCCTTATGAAATGATCTCTTCAGGTCCTCTCTAGCCATTATAAACTCCTTTAAATTACTCTTACCAATATCTTAATCTCATCAAAAAGGAGAAACATAGGCCCAAAGTAATTCTTCAGAGACTGGATAGCATTTTTTAAAGAGAAGCAGATTAAGGGGTCTCCAGCCACCTGAAGCAGCTGCNAAAAAAAAAAAAAAAGAAAGCTATGACTGTCTTTTCATGTAGAGGGAGGGCATTTGCACAGTGTCCTCTCATATGTGCCATCATGTTCTGAAGTGAGTAGTAGTGCAGCTAATTTAGTGTCTCTGACATGCTAATTAACATCTCTGGAAACATGAGAAATATATACTTTTCTTTTAATAATACAATGGCTTTGAGGCACAAAATAGTTAAGTATCACAACAAACAGGAAGCACTGCAAAGCAAATGGCACTGTATACAGAGCAATCAGGAAGAGAGGAAGAGACTGAAATTTTATAAAGGCAACAATAAACACTTAAAACACTGGGCACCACACTTGTGCTCTCAATAAGGTAAATGAAGCATAGAGAGCATCCCACCTTCTCTCTACCACTGCACCGGAGAAGGCAGAGACAATTTCTCTCTCTCACCCCATTCCCCAGCATGTCACTTCTCTGATTCTTTGCACCCAGATATGGGGGTGGTGAACTGAAGGGTGAGTCACCCTAAGTTATATATGTCTATTGATTAGAGAAAAAATAAGACAGAGAAATATGAAGTGGAGGTGGTGCTTTCAAGAGACAAATACTTTTACATCCTAGTCTCCTATGGAAAAGCTCCATATTTTCTGAGGTTGAGCAAGTGGTTTCATATGCCATTCAAATTTGCCTATCTGTGCTGCTGGTAACAAATGTGAACTTCAGCCCTCATTTCACTATTTGTCTAACACACGGCCTCATTCATGGAAATTCACTGAACCATACTGACAAGAAGAGGGTTACTCCAGTGCTGGAGGGCTGCCACACTGTTTGCTTTGCTGTGTGACTGTTTCCTTCCTTTGAAAGTTTCTCTTGCCAAGCCAGCTGAAAAGCCAGGACAGTCATTATTCTGTGCATGTGTTTATTTAGGCTGCCAAGTTAGCTGTTATGGGAGACTTTTTGCCAAAATGAGTGGGATTTGTCACAGGTCATGTAATTTCTGTGCAAAGCTTGCAGACCTTTCTGTGAAAGGTATGGGGACCCTGTGCAGGCAGCCCTTGGCTTCACTAACCCCTTTCAAAGGAAACAATAAACTGGACAATTTGTAGAAGGAGTTTTGTACAACTGGATACACTGCTGTAATGAGTGGGTGGTGGAGCTGCTTCCACTTTCTTCAGCTGAGAGAGCATATTTTTACTGTTACTAGAACTGAGACTGAAGAACATCTTCAGGCCTATCATTCAAGAAGGGAGCTCTTACTTTCCAAAAATTTATCAATTTCTTGATCCAGAAATCTTGCAATAGGTGCTCACAGGTTTTCAGCATACGTAGATTCCAGCTGGAACTTTATCCTGTTCCTTTCTTAGTGGATTTCACTTTCAAAGAGAAAATTGCTGCCCCCTGTGCCCATACTCATGCATTAGTGTAAATCAAAGAGCATACTTTGGGCTGTAGGGCTCTCCTTGTTTTCCTCTTTTGCTTGTGCACTGACACTTGTCATCTTAGTTTCCTTGCTTTAAAAGCCTGCTCCTGGAAAGAGAGGAGAGGCGCCACCAGGACAGTCAGCAGCAGTCTTCTGTTTGGGGCAGAAGAGTGCAAGTTTCTTCTGACCTTTTTGCCTGTTCCAGAGCCTTGGAAAGCTAATAAAAGACTTAAAGACTTGGACCAACCCTTTGACCCCCGTGCATTTGAATGGCTTTACCATGTGGCTCTGAGAGGGTTCTCTCCACTGAAACATGGGCTGTGTGTTTTGGGGCTGGGCTTCCTTTCCTGCTGACACATCAAACCACAGATGCCTTCGGCATCTCCAGCAGCCTTTCCTCAGTGAACAGGCAAACAGAATGAAGATCACTTGCACTGGGGTTTTAACCTACCAAGAGAAGGGGACAGATGGGAGAAAAGGAGATAATTAAAACATTCACCTCTTCCAAAATACTTAAAAGGAAAGGCAATGCTATAGGATATTAAAAAATCCAGGACTAATATATAAAATAAAGCTAGAAGGCCTATCTAACCTAACAGGCTTAAAGTAATGTGATTGGAGAAGACACGGTGTCAACAGTGATCTGGGGCACATTATCAGTCATCTTCAAAGGAATGTAAATGGCATGAAACCACAGCATGCCATGGCAAATCCAGCCATTCCAACTGAAAAATCTATGCTGGCTGAGAAGCAGAAAGCTGCGTCCAGAAAGCCTCTGTGGTGACGGATTTTTGTCAGCTGGTAGGCTGAAGGATGAAATCCTCTACTTGTCAGTGTCCTTAGGCAAAGCCATTCAAGCAGTCTAAGGCCTATTAAATATGGCATCTGCTAAATCGCTGGCTGGTAGTAAGGAAAAGATCTTTTGGAAGGGATGCTAAAATAAGTCGTGCTGCTGGAGAAATATGTGATGAAGGCAACACAAAGGAAGTGGTGTATTACAGACAATGTCAGGAGACCTGCTGAGACTTAAAATAGAGACTCTGAGCTCCATAATGCACGTGCCATTAGGAGTGGATACCTCATACCTTTTTAAGAGCAGGTGCTCTGTTCCTCTCCTGGTTTTTTTGTGGGGAAAGTCCTCTCAACCCACTGGAGTAGTGCGGTGTCCAGAAGCATTTTTGGCTGCAAGAAAGGAGCAGGTTGATATTCCAGGAGCATATAACTTGAGGATGAGTGGGCTTTCTCTGATCCTTAATAAGACTGCAACCTTTTCCTCCTTGAGGGGCATTAGAAAAAAATGTCTCCCCTATTTCGGACCTCCATTTTAAAGAGTACAAAATATCTGAGGCTTAGTTTCTTCTGTCTAATTACAATAAAATTGGGGAAAGTGTGCACAAGAGTTATTTCAGCAAGGACAGATAACATGCACATAAACGTAGACAATGAATGTAATTACATAAGCCTCATTTCCTAACCAAACCAAGCTAAAAAACATTTAATTACTGTTACTTGGCCAAGAGACACATGAAGCAAAAGCTGCTGATGTTTTGATTTTCTGTCAGGGGATTTTTTTTAATAGTTGTCAGTATGATTTATATAGGGCCTAGAATAGCTTGCACTTTTCAGAAAAGTGTTCAGACTAGTGCTGGGATGCAAGAAGTAACAAGAGTGCACAACAGTGAGAAACTTGGGAAGAAACTGAAATTTGAGCTATCACAAAAATTCCCCCCCCAAAATTTCACATAAGAAATTTCACATTTCACATTTCTTGCACAAAGAGTCATACTGTTTTATAATGGTGGTTTGGTATTGTTTTCTCTTTTTTTACTTCCTAAATATAAACACACAAACCAAATCTTTTAAAAAGGGGTTTCCATGAGCTGGATATACAGATAATATTTTCTTTCAGAAACATGGGCACACATTTTGCAGGGGCAAATGATTCTGACAGACCCTGGCAACTGCACTGTGAACCTGGCATTACTGTCATTTTCACTGCCACGGAACAGGCTGTTTCACTGTCGATCACCCAAGGGCCAGAAAGCACCTTTGTCTGGGACAAAGCTGCTAGGTTTCCAGGCATGCCCCCTGGACCACCCTTGTAGCCATAATATTTAGCGTGACAACAGCAGCCTGATGCCCAGGAAGGACTTGGGGGAGCCATAGGCTCTGGAGGATTCAGAGCTATTGAAGGCAGTTGTATTGTACATTGCTACAAAATTCTAATGCCTTAAAGCCTTATCAGAAAATGGAGCAGCACAAACTATGTATGGTAGGTTTGTAGGCTTATTTCAGATTTTATCTGTTTCTGAAACAAGCTGTTGAAGAACTTGATCTTGATACCTATTGGTTAACTACAGGCAAAGCTATCCATGAACCTAAGGGCTAAGGAATAATGCACCCCAAGGAAAATTGAGATGCATGAGAGAAGCACAGCTGATATCTTTTTTCTATCAGGAAAAAGGATCAGTGAGCTGGCTTCTTCATTTCTATCTCCACCAGAACTCTTCAATTTTAGAGAATTAATGGATCATCTGAGGAGATTTAGATTATGATTCGAGTCTGGGACCAGAAATTGTGAAATAAATTCCCAAAAGACTCAGAATTTACCCTATTGTGTACTGTAGGATACTGAGATTTACAGTCACTGTGGGCGTCTGGGGAGAACAGTAAAAGAGCATGACTGCTCAGGAGCTTTAGCAAGAATGTTTTAGCCAAGCTAAAGTAAAGCTAACCAAAATAAATTTCATGTGCTTGAAATAACATACCTGGATAAGAGATTAAGGCATTGAGACACGTCACAGAAAGATCAGTGTAAGAAATACACGCACCTCAAAAGGTGAGAAAAGGACATGAAGGATATTTGGACTGGTGCAGTGCACAGAAGTATCAGCTAATTTCCATCAGCAGTGTCCTGGGAGCAAATGAGATACAAACACTGAGGTGGGGGGGAGGCAATAACAAAAGAAGCAACAGTCCTGAGATGCTTGGAAAGTAAATGACAAATCAAGATGTTGATAAATGTTTCCAGAGAAGTGAGAGGCCAAATTCCTTGAATGCAATATGAATGTATTTACCAATTCATCATAACACTGTTGCTGATGTTTAAATGAAAAAAGTGCAGTGCTTTCACTAATTTGAGTGTGACTATAAATATGCCAAAATCAACAATGTGTCCTGTTCATCTGAAACTTCACTCCATCAGATAATTTTTGATGAGCTATTATTATGATCAGAGATATTACATCTTAGCCATGACCTTTTCAGGAACCATTTTTTTTGTAAGCATGAGACAGCAAAAAGTATTTTAACATTTGTCTTTGGTTGCCAAGTCTTGCATGCTTTGCCAATAAGGGGCAAACAAGTCCTACGGAGCTAAAACTGAAAACTAGCAAAATATTACAAAAAAATAGAAATCTCCTTGTTGCTTTACTTTACAGAGCTATAAATCTTATTTTTTGTTAGTTTTAGCGTGTGTGCAAATGACTATAAAGGTGTGTAAATGACAATAAATCTACACACTGAATGATAATAACTACATTAATAACCAGATAACACTCATCTCTTTGTCAATAGATTGGAAGAAATTAGCCCCTGATTGGAAGAAATTAGCCATTAATAACTGATTTTGATTTTTCAAAGTCAGTTCACATTTTAAGTTACACTGTGATGCAAAGCAGAGCTATCAATCCTTCATAAAAATAAATATGTTTGTATAGGCTTTTTCTTTTCAACAGCAACAACCCTATTCCACATATCATTTAGAAGCTCACTCTGCCTAATCTCAGTCTTAATGAAATTTGCTGTTTAGTTTTGAATTTATGCTGCAAATTGTTTTATTCTATGAAATGGCAGTACTCGAGAAAAACTGTGTTTTCAATTTGGAGTGTTCTGTTGTTTTACCTTTTGCTATTCTGAGAAGATCTATATAAAGATCTATATAAAAGTCATAATAATCTTGTATGGAAGTCTAGTTCATAACCTGCTTCCATTAATGCTGTGTTGACTGATAGTATATTTCTGATGGCTTTTGTAAAGCCATGGGTTTTGCTGCTGCAGCTTCTGTGAAGCTTGTAATGGGTTTCATGGTAATTCAGAAAAAACATTGTCGATAGCTTGATTTTTTATTTTCATGGGTCTGAAAATGTACAGGCTAGTCACAAACCCCATGGACTATATAAGCTAAATATCTAGCTACAGTGGTTTTTGTAATGGAAATTGGATAGAAAATTTCTATATGGGGGACAGTGTAGGTAGATTGTAGAGTGTTTCTAACCCAAGAAGTTGGACACTGATGAATAGATGGATGCCAATTACTCCTGAGGATGCTATAACTATTTCATTTTAACAGCTACCTTCAAGTTGTGAATACAAGTTTTTCTATCTAAACATTATTATTATTATTATTATACAGTCTTCCTATCCATCTTTAGAAATGCTGCTAATAGATATACCTCTTCTGACTGCACTTGTACTTAACATACACATACTGATTATTGAGTAGCACTCGGAAGACAAGGATTAAGCATGTTTAGAATAATCCTTAAATACTCTCAGACCCACATGAGAAACACAAAATGAGTTCTCATTGTTAAGAACCCCTTCATATCAAGTGTTCAAATAAAAAGATTAGATAGATTACTTGTCAATGAGAAGAAGAAGCCTGTAATTAAATTATGTTCTCTCTATTCATTCCCACCTGCTTAGACTAGAAAACTTCACAGGTGTACTTTCTCTCATTTCCTGAGCTATGTAAGACTGTGTTGTTTACTTTGCTTGAGCTCTGAGTCTTCACCAGAATCTCTGCTTGTTCATTATATATTTTCAGATCAGCCAAAACAGATTTTCTCAGCGCTTTGCTTAACAAAGCAATGCATGAAGTAAACAATATTATCTTCCCATCAGGATAGTCTTAAAGGAAATCTTAGTAGTCCTACATGGAGGATACAGTTAATTACTCTAATTAAATGGGTAAAGACAGGATTATTTTATCTTGTAATATCCAGTATGGTTGAAGTTGATACTGAACACTTATGGGCTATTTTTAATCCAAAACACATATATTTACGATAAAGATTTTTGATGGAATTTACTTCATTTAACTTGCACAGCTATTTTTCCCCTAATTTTGAGGTGGCCTATATAATCAGTAAGAAAACAAAAGATACTTTAAAGGCCTTTACAGAATGGTATTCAACTCCTGCTGGGGTGTTTGAAGCTGACCAGAATCTTTTGGTGGCACTGCTGTCCATTCCAGCCATAGGAAATTTAAGTACTTGCTTTAGAAGGTCATTGTCACTAAGCATCTTCAATAAAAGTGCAGTTTAAATGAATGGAAAAGGAAGATTGTGTAGAGAATGTGAACAGATCAAAGAATTGAAAATTTGACAGATAATCCTTTCATAAACTGAGGTTCATGTTCTACATTGAGTATTTTATTGCTCTGATTTCTAAATTGTCTAAAGCAAGCCCTGATAGGTTTGGTTTTAAATTCTTCTGCTAGGAGCTTTGACTTTCTCCAGTTCATCCAAATATTTTTCATCTGCTCTATTGTAATAATGCTGTCTTCCTCTTTTACATAAGGCTGAATTAAGAGCCAACTGCTCTACAGAAAATTGTGAGTGATTGACATCACCTACATCTGCCTGAGATGCTACTTCAGTATGCAGTCACTCAGACTTTGCACATCTCTGCAAAAATTCTGGGAAGCACCTCAAAATTTGCACATCCAGCACAAAATTCATGTTGAAATGGATATGAGAAAATCTTGCACACAGCTTGAGGTTCTTCAGTAGTCAGTCATAAACTAAAAATAAGTTATTTTTTCTCTTCTCACTTGAGCTCATGGAGTCAGCCAAGCACAGTATTTTAGCTGCTAAAATATTAATTTTGAGCTGTTTGTTTTCTATGACAGAACTCAATGTACATATTTAGCGGTACAATAGTGAGTCTGATCTCTCAGCAGTACTACATAGTTCTTGAATTCTCAGCATCATTCAGTCGTTGTTGTAGGGCAAGTGTAAAAGAAGGGAAATGAGGTGAGATGAGGTGAGATGAGATGAGATGAGATGAGATGAGATGAGATATGAGACTACCATCTCTTTGAATCTCACCCTAAATCCTATGGAGCACAGCAAGTGCTCGGGTGAAGCCCCCATCTCTATGCAGATCTGACCAAAGTATATAAGATCTAGGGCAGGACAAAGCAGCAGCACAGGATTACAGCAGACTCTCAAAGGCCACCTCTTTGCCATACATTTCTGAAAATTTCATTTTACTGAGAATCACTATCTGCAGTCTTGCAGCCAATAAAAATGTGAGACTTGGAATACATCATCAAATGTTTTCTGAGCCACATCATGAATAAAGTCTATTCTTTGTCTGTAAAGACACACATTTGTGAAGCAATACCAGTTCATTAACAAATAGCTATGTTAGCTATGAAAAATAAGTATAGGGAGCTAGAAAATGAAATTCTGTCTCTTACTTGCATATTTGTTTAGAAGAATAACATTTCAAAATACATGGAGAGTAGAACAATTGCATATTCCAGATCCATTCAGATCCGAAGAGAACTTGAGCTAGGAAAGCTGCTTTCTGGAATTTCATTCTTCCCTGCAATGGGTTGGTATTGCAGAAAACTGAGGGTGAAATCTTGACATTGTTCCATTTGTAAAAGAACAGGAAGTTGCGGTGAAGTGTCCGTTCCATAAAAAGCGTGAAGACTGCACACAGCTAAGCAAACTTTCTCTGTCCTCAGTATTCTGATCTGTGCAAGAATTCTAGCTTTAGAAAAGATACAATTTATATCCAACAAGCTAGAAGGGAGATCAGCCCATTTACTGTTAATGATGTCAGGCATGGGTATGAAATATGGCTAAATCAGAAGAATCTGAACATTTATCAGGTGTTTTAGTTACCAGTGAATTAATTAGTGAAAGAATCTGCTGGCCAGAAGAACACAAGCAATAGTTGCACATGAGGCTTCTGAAAATTGCCTTCCAAATGAAACTGTTAGTAAGCAGTAAAAAAAATAAGTATATAGATAAAAATGCATAGCAAACATTAATGCAGGCTATAAGGTGAGACTGCTTTTTCAGTTTTAGGCTTGGTGGACTTTTTTTCAGAAAAGATTAAGGAATTTTCAAAACAATAGAAAATTGGAATTACAGGGACAATATATTATAAAACCAAGCATTTTGCAAAACCAAATCACTCATGGTACTACTTGCAAATGAGTCAAAATGGAAATTGTTTGGTGATCATAAAGGTAGACCATAAGAGTATGATGATGCAACAGGATTGCTTTAGTTTCTTAAGGTAATTTCAAACTACTCCACCTATCCTTTAGGATCTGATACTTAGAACAGGGATTTTTTACTGCTAAGTCTGTGTGTGACAAAATCTTAGCACCCCCATGTAAGATGCATCTGTTAGATTTTAAAAGATAGTGAGTACATGGAAAAGCCACGTCTCAAAATGTCATCAAGGAAAAACTTCTCTCTTTTCAGTCCAATTATGTTAATTTCTCTCTGCCTTCTTTCTCTTCTCATTTTCACCTTTCTATTCTCTTCTCTGTTTTCTCTGAACCAAAATATTATTTTCTCTATGAGTAGCAAGAAAATTATTACTTCCTACAAAAGCTGGTTCACAGAAAATCCTTGTTTTGGGAACTATTTCTGTGACAGCAACACCTCTCTTTACCTTCTTTCTATTTTGAAGGCCCAAAAGAAGAATTGATGCCACAAGTTCCTCCCAAAAGCTAAGCTACCATGTAATTTATCAGTAAATCACATCAGCGCTCTGCATTTCTATCGAATAGAGAATTAGTCCCAGGTAAGGGATAATTAAGCATTACTGTTAATGATAGTGACTGGATCCTCTAGTTCTTCATCAGAGTGATATTACAGTTATATTAAAGCACATTTTTTAGGTAGAAAAACCATCTGAAACAGGAGATGTATCCTTTAACTTCAGGGCAGTATTAGATCCATTAATCTGCAGTCATGGTGATGTTGGTTGATTTTTTTCGTGAGCTAATGTACTGTTAATAAGGTGTCAATTACTGATGCAAGCAAACAGGGCAAAGAATAACATTTCTAATTGCTGTAGTTATCACCTAAGTGCAATTATCTACTACTGCTGAAATAAATCACTTCAGCATTAAGAGCTGTCTTTGCAACATTCACATTTATCTTTTTTTATTATTATTATTGTCATAGCTGCTTTTTTAAAATACCCTTTTCTTTTCTTTCTTTTCTTTTCTTTTCTTTTCTTTTCTCTTTTCTCTTTTCTTTTTTCTTTTCTCCTTCATTGGCGGACAGAGAGAACTCAATATGCATTAAATTACGGGTATGGTTATCCATAGATCGTAAGTAAACTATTAAAAGTCTCCATTCACTTTCCCTACTTCTGCTTCAGTCTACCCTGAAGGGCTCCTCCTAGAGAGACATAATTAATTGTCTATATACCCTATTTTTTATTTTGAGCTGTATTTATTTTTGAACTGTAACTTTGCTCTTTCTGCCATCTAGTTGTGTTTAAGAAGTACATACCATCACGAAATCTAAGGTAACATCAATTTTAATAGGAGAACTTCCAAGATTCTCCCACTCTAAAAGCCTTCTGAGAACAAACACCATACAGATACAGGAACAGATCACTGAGAAACCTCTTCCTCCAAACACCAAGAAGTTTGGATTAAAATTCAGTTTGCTTGCCAACAAAGAAGCAATTATAAAGGCTGCTAACAAGACGAAAAAGCCCAGACAGATTTTGTGGAAGCATATGATTTGTCATTCACAACATGGTACCAGAGAAAGGTGCATTTGTGGACTTCATCATGCTCTTCCGACCCAGGCTGTGTTGACAGAGGTCTCCCAATTAGCCTGAAGGAGAGTTAACAAGGTAGCATACAAGGAGGCAAAGTGTTTCTGGCTGTACGGTGTAAAGGGCTGCTTATTCCTTGCCTCTAATTGGAACAGAGCATCCTCCCTCTTCTGATCACCTTCACGGGCAACAGCTGAATCTACAACACTCCCTCCATGCCCATGATGTAAACTCCAACCTCTTACTGATGGCAGCAGCTCATCTTTCAGATCACATTTCCCCCCGACTTTGGGTCTATATCTAACACCCATGGAAAAGCAAAACCTCCCCAGAATCCAGCTAAGTCTTTCAAATACATGCTCCTGTCACAAGCATCAGCTCCTGGCAGATACTTAACAGAACCAATCCTTTCTTTTGTGCTTCCCTCACATTTTCAGCTTTGCTGCTGCTTTCATTAACTCCTCGTCGCATGCTCTGAGCACACAAATTTTTGCAAGGCTAAGAAGGAGCCTAATTGCACTATTCCTTCTGCTATAAGCCGGGTCTACCTGTGTTACGTGTGAATGCAAAGTGTGGGGAACCAGCAGTGAAATAAACATATTTCACAGAGGGGGTAAAGTATGTTTGAAGAGACGAAAGAGGTTATTTATTTTTTCTATGCCTCTCTGTCTTTTCATGTCTTGAATGCTTTTCTGTGGAAATTTTTTTACCTTTTCAAGTGGTTATTGTCCTTTTTGACGTGACATCTTTTTGGCTATCTTTCCAGCTCTACTCACTTCCTAAAATAGACACATTATCACACAAAAAGAAAGTGAAACAAGTATATCAGGCACTGGTCTAAGATGCCCAGACCAACTACAGCATTGGGGAAATCAAGGTTAGAGGCAGTACACACAAACAGGCATCAATGGTCATATTACAAAAGTTGGAGATTTTTCCATTAGTGTTGATTCCTGTAGCAGACATGCTTCAGTGCCACTTGATACAAATTCTCATGGCTAACTTATGGTTGCATATGCATCTTGTCCAGCCTGGTGATGGTTTTGGCCTTGACCATTTTTTCAGCACTTTGGTGGAGCCTTCTGCACGAATCAGTATCCCAAGAAAGTAAAGCAGTATGAACATAAAGTTTAAATATTTTTAACCTTCCAGTTCTAAATTAGATGGTGGTTATGTGAGAAAATCTGGCAACATGAGTCCAATTATTTCAATATTAAAGGGCAAATAAAGTAAAACCCAGAGAATCTCAGAGGTTGTCATGACAATTTGCCTTTCATAATAATTTCACGTTCAAAATGACAGAAAGTGGAAAAGCAGTCATTATGTATGTTTGGTGAAAGTAAACATGAGGCATTACATGGATACTTTCTCCTGGACTCTTAAAGAAATAATCAAATTTGTTCTTGACCTGATTTTGCAAAAACAAAAAGCCAGATGATCAGGGTTGTCTCTAAAGTTGTTGGTATGGTATATAAAAGCAATAACACTGCCCACAAAACAATCTTTGGGCCAGAAAGTAGGAGAATTTAATCAAGTAAATTGATGGGAGGGAAAATGAAGTTGTTGACACAGACTATGGTTGAGAAGATCCTGAGTTGCAGGTTGCCAGAACTCAGATGGCTGTAACACAGGACACACACTTGGTTGTCTTCTTCCCATGCCAGCACCCTTGCCATCTTACTGGCACCTGCTGGAAAGCCTGCAGGACCTCCTGGAGGCTTGCCCTACTGCAGTATGAATATTTTTACATAACCTAAGGCAACTGGGCAGGGTAAATACGCTTGACAGAAATTTGTTCAGGGTGAATGGCTTGAAGCCACAAGGCCAAAAATTTAAGGTAATCTACTGTCATTTGTCATGCTGGGAAAGTGAAAAGAAGCTGAACAAGAGAGGTTGCATCTTCTTGTGGAAGTACTGAAGTCTCCAGTTCTAATATTTGCTAAAATGAAATATTTAAAGGGCTAGAAAGAGTTAGGTTATGTGCAAGAAATATAGAATATCATTAAAAGAAGAACCATCACGAACAGTCTATTCTGTAAGTAAAAGAAATCCTAGGAGTGATATACTGTCCAAAGAGATGTGTCACTCCTCCATAAAAGTTATTATTCTTTTAAATATCTGGAAAGTGAAGTCAGTCACCTGACACCAGAGCAGAATATAATACAGTTATTTAACAGGTTGAAACAACTCCTGTTGAATCTCTAGCACTTCTCTCTTCTGATGTAAGAGCAGACCTCAGTGACTGTGGATTAAGGAACTATTGAAATGTCATGATGCTCTCCTGAGGTCAGTTGCTTATGATTTAATGATGATGGATAATACTGAAAGCAGGTACTTTGAAGCTGAATCTGACCTTTCCTAGTCAAAAACACAGGAAAAGTCTTGAAGGATGAGAGTCTCATGAACTTGTTCCTGACTATATATTTTTCTTGTCAGGATGAACAGCTATGCCTTAGTTAATAAGACAGCCAGCTTGCAAGCATACTGGCAATGTAATGGATTTTTTTTGGGGGGGGGATGGTCATGGGATGAAAAGAAAGCAAAAAAAATCAGGAAGAAATTGAATTCAAGACTTACTGGCACAACTTTTTCAGTGAAATTTGGGGAAAAGACATAAAAAGTTCATTTTGGACCACTTTAAAGTAATGTATTAAAAAATAAAACCTTTGTTACTTGCAAGATATGTGAAACATTTTTACTTGCAATGATTATAGTGAAATTTATCTGAGAAAAAGGACTCTATCTGATATTCCCTAATATTCAATTTAACACCACCACCCTGCCTGGTGCAACTGGAGGCCATTTCCTCATCTTACTGTTTGCTACTTGGAAGAGGAAGAAATGTGTTCAGAGGGTGCAGTCAAATAAGAGCCAGACTCGAGTAGATTTCAGATCATTCAGGGCTATGGCTTGGAGGCTCTGCAAAGACTGACTTCTTCCACTGTATTGCTGCATCCTCTGACATAACCTGCCAGCCAAGAAAAATTAACCTTTTGGTCAATCTCACAGACTTGCACAGGAGAATTGGCAGTGAAATCTATTTGGCAGCAAGAGTTCTCACAGAGAACAGTGTTTGTTACTCAGTTGAGTCCTTCACAGGTTATTTCTTTATTTACATTGATGGGAAGTATACAAATGTGACATTTTGAATTAACACATAGTTATTTTTCAGTCATTTTTTTAGATTAGAACAAAGGGACTTGTGGGTACTTTTCTTGCTGTGTTAGTGAGATGGATAAATGAGGCCATGCACAACTTACAGCAGTGTCCTGGCAGGGTGGAACTTTAAACAAGATTAAAAAGACACTCACAGGAGGAAAACATCAAGGAAATAGCACCATGACCAGAGAGGTTGTTTTGCAATGCAAATATAAAAATGTATCAGTTTTCAATGGGGGAAAAATTACTGATGTGCCAATTATATTAACCATCTATTGTTGTTGTTAGGCTTTTAATTTGCCTTGTAATCTATAGCTACTATATTAATGAGATGAATAAAAATTGATTGGATTATGCATTAGAGAACAATCTAATTTTAACTGGCATTGGTGAGCTGTTGTTTTCCTAGACAGTTTATTATTATGGTTTGGACTGGTTGAAGATTTGTTATTGGACATCTATTGGAAAATGCCATTCCCTAACAAAAGGGAAATTAAAAATTGGTGTAAGGATTAATTATGACCACTGAGTGCTAAACTGATAAAGACTTTCAGAAGCTATTTCAGCAGTAGAGATCAGATGATGCCTCATTAATTACCCCAGACTTCAGAAGAAATATGGTAACATAATCACTTTAAAATTCCCATGCTAATTAAAGTTTTGCCTTCTTTTGCACTGTGTTATGTTTCTTTCAGGAGTACAGTAGCACACCCCCATTAGAACTATTGCAACTTTTAAAACAATGTGTCCTTCTCAATTTTTCATATCTTACACTGAGAGATTCCTCCTTTTTTTTTTTTTTTTTTTTTTTTTTTTTTTTTTTTTTTTTTTTGCGTTCTGTTGGTTTGCACAGCTTCTTCAGAGCTTATGTAAAGCAGTATAGTTCTGTGTCTGGACCTCCAATTAGTACAGTCAACTGCACCTCTGAAGAGATCTACTTCTGATAGAACCAATCATATTTTTTCCATTGTTAAAAAACAATGATTGTGAAAAATCACGTTTGCCAGTATTATGACTATTTTTGTGTACCATACAACACTAGCTGAATTATACCACTTAACTCACTGACAAAGCATCAGATCAGAAATTTAGGTGTTCCCAAATACCATTGAAACAGTAAACAGATAATATTTTGCAGAACATTTTTTTATGAAATGCCAAATATTCATATGCATACTTATATATTAATTTCTAGATGGCTATCCTAAAGAGGAAATGATTTACAGATGGAGGAAGAATTCAGTGGAGGCTGCTGACCAGAAATCCTGGAGACTGTATCAGTTTGACTTTATGGGTCTCAGAAATACTTCAGAAATTGTGAAAACCTCTGCAGGTAAGAATTATGCAAATGGTAATGCTTTTTCTGGAAATCAAATAATTTAAAAATATTTTTCCCAGTTTTGCTTTCATTCAAATGCAAATTGGTTTTAACATGTTCCAATGTTCATATTAGAAGCTGTAAAGTGCGGGCCTCAAAAATATTGAATTTATCTTGATTTCTGATAATCTCTACTCTTCTAGTGACTTCACAAACTGAGAAATAAATGTTTGCTTGATATGGTTGTTTTTTATAGACTTGAAGTTACTGTATGATTCTCATTCCTCATTTATTAGGCCACTCCTACCTTGAATCTGTCTTCACCATAAATTAAAGAGAAAGATTTTGAGCACAATGGTAGGTTAGTGAAATTAGACACTTTCTGTACTTAATAATTCAGCCATTGGTTTAGTATTTCCAATACTTTCAAAGGAATCTCATTCTCAGTTGATAAAGGCCTTTGCTAGTGACCTTACGAATTGATTGTGATTACAGTCTAATGGTGCCTATTCTATTTCTTCAGAAATCTTGCTGTTTCTTATAATAACACAGTAATCTAGAGAAAAAAAAAAAGATGTTTAAATAGAATATATTATTTGAACTGGATAAACTGTGGTCACACCATGTCTAAACTTTATACATGACTGCAATAAGCTCCATGATTACCATTTGGTAAGTCTTCTCACAGCTGCTGAGGGAACCTGCTACAAACAACCTTCTGTTTAACACGTGTTTAACACGTAATTTTTGAAAACATTTAATTTTTTTTCAAAAAGTAGGCAAAGCTAAGCTGTCTTTTGAAAACACTGTGAATAACATTAATGATAAAAAAATTATAAATCTGTGAAACTACTGCTGTTCAGTCCTGGCCCACTCACTAACATCAGCAATGAATTCTTAGAACTGGGTAGCAATTTTTGAAATGAAGAGTCACTAAAGCTTTAGTGAATATTTTGGGCTGGTGGTTTAGCAGAACAAAATGTTGCAAAAAGCACACACGTGAAAGTTCTCGTGTTATGGATACAAAGACTTTTAATTGCAAGTTTCTCAAGAATGCAAATTTCCCATAAATTGAATCAGGTACAAAAAACCGAACCTTAAAGTATCTATGGATGTGGTTTAACCCCAGCTGGCAGCTTAACCACATGCAGCCACACACTCACTTTCCCTGGCGGGAAGGGGGAGAGAATTGGAAGTATAAAAGCAAGGAAACTCATGGGTTGAGATAAAGATATTTTAATAGGGAAGGAAAAAGCTGTGCACTCAGGCAAAGCAAAACACGAAATTAATTCACTGCTTCCCATGGGCAGGCAGGTGTTCAGCCTTCTCCAGGAAAGCAGGGAGGGTAGATGACCTTCAAGGCCCCCTTCCAACCCAAACCATTCTATGATTCCATGAAAAAGAATTACCAAGTCATTGTTAATATAACGACAATGTCTTGATAAACAAATCTGTTAAACTCTTCCTCTGCCAGGACAAAACCATATTTATAGAGGTCTTATTTAAATAAGTGAATGGATAATGTGGAGCAAAGAAAAAACCTATTTCCTATGTTCTTTTTAGTATGTGCCCAGTTCTTATAAAAATGAGTGAGTTGGCACAATATTTTTTGTATAATTGCTATTGCTGTTTCTGCTTACCCATGTTTGTGAGTGCAAAATCCAACAGCAGTGTTGAACTCAAGTTACCGGACCCATGTGATATTTCTATTCTCCTAGAGGCACCACAGTGATAGAAAGTTGTTGACAAACTGGAGCTTATTCAAATACTGAAAAAAAACCCCAAAAACCAAAAAACCCTGTCAGGAGATTGTGGAAGCTAACTTGGAAGGAACAATGTAAAATATATGTGTCAGATTGCCATCTGGTGTTATCAGGTTAGACAAATGAGTTGTGCATTTCACCAGATATCTAAGAAGGGTGTCAACAAACATATGAGAGATGTGAAAAATAAACTCCTGAGTTTGCACATGGACCTGAGTTTGCAGAAAATAGACTATATTTTGTTACTCTGTAGTTTAAGGTAATTTTAAAGGCCAGGTTTACTGAATGTCAACAATATTTACTGTCAAGAGCAAACCAAGGCCAGGACTTGAGGAAAAAACAAGTACACTGGAAAAACTGGAGTATGCCCCATGCTATAGCATAAGGAATCCCAAAATAGAGGGAAGGGGGCAGGACACAGTGCAATATCTCTCTGACAAAATTTGAGGTAATTCTGTGACCACCTGCTGTGTCTAAATATATGTGAACAAATAGGTTAAAGAGGCATCTCTACTCTGGTACGTGCCTATTTACTGAGGTAAAGACCTAGCCAAGAAGTTTGAGAATTAGGGAACACACAAAGCTGCTGTTTCCTACCGTTTGGACAATCTGTGATAAAGGGAGGTGGCAGCTGCTTCTTACAGGTGTTACATCTCCTTTACAGCCATGCCACGGAGGGCTGCAGGTGGTCAAAAAAGAGATGCCAGGTTCTGTCATGGGAGATATGCGGCACTTTTGCACTCAAGCTACCTGGAGAGGGAGGCTGTCCTGGGGCTGCCCTTAGGACACTATGGGTATGGGAGACAACTGGAATTTATGCTGCTCCCCAGACAGAGCAGTTCCCACACTATGCTCTGGTCTGTCTGGGGCCCCTCTGGGCCATGTGGAAACCCATAATGGCCCCAGCAGCTGCCACCCCTTTGCAGACTCGGGACAGAAAGGAAGAGCAGCAGTGTTCAGAGTGCTGCACAGGGATTCATTCTGACTAATAAGGTGGAGTTAGGAAAAGGGAAGCAGGCTGGATACCAGCAGCAGCTTTCTGAAAAAAAAGGTACTAAACATCATCTCTTCCTCCTAAAGGAAATTATGGAAACTACTATTACAGAAGGCATTTAAAAGCAGTCTAGGCATAGAATACAAAAATCTACTGCAGGGACCAGTCTTGCACTAATAAGAGATAGACTCAAAACCCTAACTTCCTCTTTGCTTCTGTCTTACACCTTTCTGCTTGTTTATGACACTGTTACTTCTCACTAAATTACATCTATATAATGTGAGAGCTGTTGCAGTGCTACCTCCCTATGTCCAGCTTGGGGATCTCTTTTTAGCTCCCCTTCAGCCATGTTCTGGGTATAATGAAGAGAGGTCACATTGCCCACACGGCAACTTGCTGCTGTTCTTCTTCATTTGCATTAAGTCCTTTCTTGGTAGTCATTTTCATGACAGAATTATTAGATTTAAGACTCAGCAGTGTTCTGCTTTTTGATTTTTTCAGTCTTTCCAAACCTTTTTCAGACATTGAAATAACCTTTATGTTAATCTTTGACAATTTCAGAGGTATGTGAATAAGAAGCCAGCTGTCACAGAGTGTATTTCAGAAATGTAAGGAAGAAGAGAAATGTCATCTTTTGCACTGAACCAGCAGCAGCTTAAATTATTGACACAGTGGTGTACTTTGCTCTTTTTTTACAATGATCTGGAAGCCAGATAAAGTCTTCATTGCCACCTGGAAGAAGTATACGGCTTTCTCCTGAGGATTTTTTTTTTAAATTTCAGGCCAAGATAAAAACACACACAAAAAAAATATCTACTGCAAATGGTGATTGCATGCAGAAATCACTGTGCTGATGGTATGGTCATGAAACTTTACTGAAACCCTAAGAAAGTTCTCACTCTCAGGTGATCCCAAATTAATTCACAAGTACTGAAAAATTCCCCTGTTGCCATTTGGCAAGATACTCAGATACTATAGCAAGAGCACTTCTCTTGCTACAATGTCAAATAAGGCTGACAAAGATAATTAAAGAAGAGGGAGTACCAAGCCACCAGTGAAAAAAAAGGACAAACTGCATGTACGGAAAAAATGGGCAGATTTTAAAACTGCAAGTCAGCCAATGGAAAGGTGACCAGGACAACAGGGGAGAGAAGAATGTCCTCTTTAAAAGCACTCTGTGGTGTTTGTGGTAAACTTCAGGTTTCTGAGTCCTAGACATTCCAAATACACTTGAGATGGGAGGAGGGGTGGGGCATAGGAGGGCAACAAAAAAAAAGGAGACCGAGAAAAACCCACAACAGAATCATGAAGGACTCTACAATTAAAGTTCATGGAGTGAGTTGCAGTGTTGCTTGCACTTTTCTGCTGACATCTCCCTCAGAAAGTCTATTCATTCTTTTAAAACCACTTCTTTTTTTCACACTGTTAGATAAATACAAAGACCTTGTAGCTATTGAATCATATTTTCATTTATTTAAAAACTTCTTTGCATCACACAAGTACTGTTTGTGTTCTTTCTCAGATGCTTTTAGCCTGAGAGATTTTTACAGTTCAAAGGGCCTTTGCATAAATAAGTTCAAGACAATTCATCAGAAATAGAAAACACCAATAAAAGCACCCTATCTAAAAAAATTAATAGCTGATTATTGCAAATTATATATATAGAACCAGACAGAAAACACCATTTCATACATTCTGAATTATCCCAAGCATCAATACTCAAATTCAATAAATAGCCATAACAACTGCCATAAGAAGGTACACCTTTGTTCACATACCATGGATTGGTGATGATTAGTGGAGTCTGCCTATCATACAACTCCTAAATTGTGCATTATGTTTTGAAATTGCTATTTCATAAAGTACTTCAGCTTAAATGATGCCCTTAGCCCTGTATCACAGGGCAGCAAATCAAGGTTGATATCTGTTGTCAGAGATTTAGATAAAGCTTTTTTGAGCCATGCTAATAACGACACAAATTAAAGTACTTATTCTGTTGCAGTGTACTCAGTAAATGACAAGTACAAAACTACTATTGAACAAAATAAAGCAAACTTGTCTTTCAAGAAAATGCTCAGATCTCTATACATCCATACATATATATGTATACATATATAGCTGGCAGAGGAAGGAAGGAACAGACCTGTTTTTATAGGGATGCCAAATTTCACTAGGAGAGCCCCCATCAAGTCAAATGTGCTCTTGCAGCACAGAACACCAACTGTACCCTGGGCTCCATCAAAAGCAGCATGACCAGCATGTTGAGTGAGGGGATTCTGCCCCTCTACTCCGCTTTAGTGAGACCCCACATGGAATATTGGTCCAGCACTGGGGGTCTCAGCACTATAAGGACATGGTCCTGTTGGAAGGAGTCCAGAGGAGGGTCATGAAGATAATCAGAGGGCTGGAGCTTCTCTCCTGTGAAGACAGGCTGAGAGGGTTCAGCCTGGAGAAGAGAAGGCTCCAGGGAGACCTTCTAGAAGCCATGCAGTGCCTAAAGGGGGATGATAAGAGAGCTGAAAAGGGACTTTTTACAAAGGCCTGTAGTGACAGATCAAGAGGAGATGGCTTCAAATTGAAAGAGAGTAGGTTTAGATTAAAAATCAGGTAGAAATTCTTTACTGGACAGACACTGGAACAGGTTTCCCAGAGAAGCAGTGTACGTCTCATCCCTGGAAGCGTTCAAGGTCAGACTGAATGGGGCTTTGAGCAATCTGGTCTAGTGGAAGGTGTCCATGCCCATGGTACAAGGCATGATACTAGATGATCTTTAAGGTCCCTTCCAACCCAAACCATTCTGTGATTCTGTGAGTGGATCTGAGACTGACATTAGCTGATGCTCCTTGACTTTGTCAGAAGTCAGCACGCTCCCAGAGATTTATCCAGAGGAAATGGTGCTCATGACTAGCTCTTCTACTAGGTGGGCAAAGAACAGCTGACTTGAGAAAGCATTTCAAAATGGTCACCTTTGCTTACTATTTACTGTCAAATGCTGCCAGATCACTCAGCTGTAGGCACAGAGAGCCCACAAGAAGCACCCAGACGAGGTGAGCCAGATTGACCTGGGCTAGGCAGCAGTCCAGTCATCACCCCATAGGTCCGTGTCGACAGGGCAGGACCACCACCCATCCCAACCGCCAGACTGGCAAGGAAAGGCCAGGGTCAGCAGCAGGCAGCTGAACACCACAGCTGGAGGAAGAGGTTGTAAGAGGGGTGGCAAAGAAGGATAGTCAGAGGCTTATCAAAGCAAATGCAGCCTGTTGGAGTGCTTATGGTCTTGACAATGAGTGGGAAAAAATTCACAAGGTGCCACAGTGACTGAATGTGATTGCATCCATGCATACTTCTTTTGAATGATCTGATTCAGTCACAACCTCACATGCTAGCTAACGCATCTGAAGATATTTATTTAAGAATATCTATAAAACTTATGGGTTTTAAAGTCATTGACATTTTTAATGTCCCACTGAGTCCTGATGACATATCAGAGAGCTCCTGTCACCTCTGTTCTCCCCAGAACAAATGTGAATTTTAGGATTTTTTTCCTCAAACGCTAAATTCATTGGGATCAAGAAGACACTACCTCAGCTGACTGTGCTGCACAGACTG
Source organism: Melanocharis versteri (assembly GCA_013397845.1). Taxonomy (NCBI): domain Eukaryota; kingdom Metazoa; phylum Chordata; class Aves; order Passeriformes; family Melanocharitidae; genus Melanocharis; species Melanocharis versteri. Next base: position 964,816 of record VZTG01008547.1, on the reverse strand, counting down.
TCTTTAACCAGATGGCATCCTGAAGCAGACAGGTGGAGACTCAGAAACATACAATGCACCATTTTAAAATAGTGTCTATTTTCACTTACTTGTCACTGCAGGCGCTTTGCCTCTTTCCCCATGGGCATCACATTGTCCTCGTTCCAGCCAGGACAGGGTTAATTTTTTCAGTAGCCAGGAGGGGTAGGGCCAGGATGTGGATGTTATTCTACACCAGCTTCATAGAGAGTGGAGAAAAAGGGACTCCAATAACACTGTAAAATCCAGAATGTTTATACAGTTTAAGATTACTTTGTGTGTGGTATCAAATACACACCTGGATTTGAGCTGACTTTATCATCCTTTGGCTGCTTTCAGAGGAACAGAATAATAGTGCCTTTTGCCTCAGCAGTCGTGTCTGGAATGAGGGAATATTGTAGGACTTACTTTCTGACAGTAAATACCAATTTATCTGAAAACAGAAAATTAGCCTGGTTATAAGAAGATTTAGCAGTAATCTTTTGTTGACAGAGTTTTTATCTCTGATACAGTATTTGGAATAAACCAAATCCCTTTTTAGCTGAGAAAGCAGCAGTATTGACTTTTAAAAGATATTCATTCACAGGTCAAACAGCAATTGATCAGAGTGAATATTTTGAATAGTTGAATATTTTTAAGTTTTTCTTAGAGAAACTTCAATTTTTATTTTTAACAGTAATTCATATAATAGTCTGATAACTTTGTCATTAGCTACTCAGATTAGAAATGTAATAAATAAATAAATTGATTATTAGTAATAATATTTCTAGTCTATTAAAGCATTTTCCTATGTTGCTTGCAAGTTTGACTGGCATTTAGGGGAATAAAAACTTTTATATTGCCTCGAAAATCCAGTACTTGCCCATCTTGTTACAAAACTGTCTCATAAAGCTCACAGTAAGACATCTTCTGAAGAGAGTGATTTATAATTGCATCAATAGCCCACTGAAGTTAATGGAACTTTTCCCTGGTGCTGGCCTAGGATCGGATCCTGAAATGTAGAAGCTTGAAACTGTATATTTAATGTGAGTAATTCTTTAGTCACCAGAAACTAGAGAAAGCTCAGCTTAATAATATGAGTGGGATAAGTATAACATGCTCTAAAAACACCTTCCCTCTTCTTTTCACAAATAGTACACTAGACAACCAGAATAAGAGTAGAGAGAATATTACTCTCCATGCTTTGTAAGTTCAGCAAAACTGCATATCTAACTGATTTCATTCTTATGCTTTGCCTTGCAGAGCCAAATGCTTAGTGTCCTTTGTATAGGTCCTTACTGCAGCAAACAGTGAGAGATAAGAAGTAATAAGAAGTAATTTTACTTAGTAGTAATGGCAAAAGTAGAATAAAAAGTAGACAGTGGACTTGGAGGCAAGTCTTCACCTGCATTTTTTCTGAAGGGAAAATCTCAGTAGGAAGCGATTTTTCCCTAAAAAACATCCAGTTGTCCTTGTTAAAGGACCTCAGGTTGTCCTTTTTAAAGACTTCCATACCGTATGGAAAAAAACACACAGTCTTTTTTCCATTATGTTTTTCTTCAGCTGATGTTTTTATCTGATAGTTCCGTATTTTGGAATGTTTTGAATGTGTCTGACTTTAAGCTTTAAGGTTCCTTAATTAGTGTCCTCATTCACTCATCGAGTGACAATGCTGTATTTGTGGCTCCTCTTTGTACATGGAGTCCTGATCTCCTCCTGTTGGAGCTATGTAATTTTCCATTCTAGGATAGTTCACCAGGACAGGTAGAACACAAGGTTGACTCTGTTCTCCAGTAACAAGCCAGACCTTGAGATTTTAACCTGAGCTCCCCTCTGAGTTTGAAAGACTGATTGGATATTTAACAGCAGGATGAAGAACTAAGTAAACCCCTTCCAGAATTTAGCACAAAAGCTAGCCAAGTCACTCACTGGAGACATAGGGACTTTGGTCTCACATGTCCTGGTGCTTTTACCAGACACCACAAGGTAAAAAAACAAAAGACTGGAATTGCTTCCATGTTTTCCTAGGAAAAACATTTTGGTTCCTTACTTCTAAAGAACAGAGTTGTGAATTCTACATAGCAATAGTGACTGATAGCAGTCACTTCTCATCTGCATTTTCCCTGCCCAGCTTAGATGACACTGCGGTAAGCTGATAGCTTTTAGGGATTCATTATGAGATTCTCAGCTCTCTCACTTGCTGCTCTCTGCAGTCATGGCAAAATTTGATCTGGGAGGATAATTGTGTGGCCAGACGCTGCTAAATAAGAAGCCACACTGCCATTTGGGTGATACCCAGACCTTTAGAAGAAAAACCCTTGATCTGCTGGACTATGTTTATACAGGCAGTAATGGGCTGGCATGGTGGCTAAAGCGTAGGGAGAGAGGGAAGTATTTCCAGGGAAAAGACACCATGACTGCAGTCAGAATGGCTTTACTAGTGTCTTTAATATATAAAATACCAAACAGAATTGGATCCATAAGTTGACTTCTAATTAGGTCCACAATTTAAACAGAATATTTTGACTCATATTGTGAAACATACTTTGACCTCTAATGCAGATTGATTATACAATTTCTGTTACTTATATCACTGTGATGGGGGTGGAAATATTACATAAGAACTGTGAGCCTGTTTGTATTTATTCAGCTGAGAACAACTTTCTATACTTGCTGTTCCAGCACCTCTGGCTTTCATTCCTACTTCTCTGTCATCACAGTGCTGTATTGGTGATTTATGGTTGGCTAAATCAAAAGCTTTATATTAATGCAAACTGTGAAGGTTTGGTCTTTGGCCAGGGTCACACAGTAGCTACAATGTTATCTAAAACTCTTCCAAAAGCAGAAATTGTACCTAATTTAAAACTCACAGTATTGCACAGGATATTTTATATTTTATTCACTTCTGAATCTACAATCTTAATGAAAATTTTAAGATACAGACAGTTTAGAAGAGCTATTCAAATGCTGCAGAAAGGTGCTAAGTGTCTTTTTAGAGTTTAATTTCCCATAAGCTAACAAAAATTGCAACACAGACTAGTTAACTTGCTAGCAAGGTCTCTCTAAATTTAGCCTTTACTCCATTGCATCAGGGTCATGTTTCCATATTTCTTTCATGTGGTTGTGGAAGCTGTTTTGTCTAGGACCCTTTTCTGCAGCTAATATTCACAACATTCAGGTCTTGTTTGTAATAACAGCTCCATTTCTGTCCACACTTTCTGCTTCATAGTTACACTGGCAAGAGCCAAAATCTATGATTAGTTGCCTGATGCTGGATTTATCCACTGTCTACTGAAGCCAATATTCATCTTACCTTTATCTGCCAGAAAGTCTGGCATGTATGAGCTATGCTGTCAGATAGCTAAGGAAACGGCACAGTACAAGAATAGGCCTTCAGAAAGTTTCCGAACCTTACAGCAAATACAGATAAAATGGTGATATGAGACAACCTGAGAGCATTCCAGAAATGTAAGTAAAGGCCATGACAAGGACATGCCACAGCATCCCACAGAAAACCAGAGGTGAATCCTTGGCACTTGCGTGGGGCCATTTGGCAGGGACAAAACCCTCACCTGGCAGCAGTCATGATGAATTGTGATGTTTACAAAATAATTTTGACAGAAGACACCAAGATTTGCTCATTACGTCAGAAAAAGTTAATCATAGTCAGCTTGAGACAAACTGAAGGTGTGGACCAGAGGTCCATTGCAGTGAAATATATAATCCCAAGAGTACAGGAAGGTGGCATTAGGACAAGGATCTCAAAATACTAAAGTGATTTGTGATCTGCCAGTGTCCTTGTGCTTCTGAAAGGATTAATGCTCTTGAATACACTGCCTTCTCGAATGAGCCTTGTAAGTGAATATGTTTAGTGTTTTAGACCTTGTTCTAGAAAACAGTGATAAACTATAATAGGAGCCAATATCTTTATATAATAGGATAATTCGGCATGATAATGGGATATTTCCTTGTCAAGCTTTCTTTCAAAACATTTTGGTCTTTCTTAGAAATTACAATCTTGTATTTATCCTCAGTGGAGAGGAAAATTAAAACTTTTAGGCTGACACGACCCCTAAAGACTGGTGTTTGAAAGACTACATTTAGCTGTTCTGAAGATCTGTACATTGCTCCCCAATGCAAGACATTTAGGACACATTCTTTTTCTTTACAGAAACAATCCACAGCTACTCCTCTTCTAATTATTACAAGTGTCTGCGACTGCAGTAGGTTTCCTTTAGGTTGTACAAATCTTTCAAGTCTGTCTTGGACCTGGGGACACCCCGCTCCAGCTTCCCCTCCCCACCCCAAAACAAAACAGGGCATGGTGTTGTACCAAAGGAGGACAGTTTATTTTTAGATAAGTATAATATACAGATTTTCATCTGAGAAGTACAGAATCGCCACCCACATTCTAATTCAAGTCAGTATCACAGTTAATTGCAAGCCTTTTATAGGTAGGAGCAGTTAGAGTGAAAAAAACATCTGAAGCTCTTTCTGCTCTTTATATCTGTAGCTTCAGGCATGTCCTTTGCATGGTATAAAGAGTGCCAAATTATTCCTTCAGTAATACTGATTCAAAACAGAAATTGTCTTAGAGTAATGAAGTACAAGTATCATAGAATTACAAAGCAGTCTGAAGAGAAAAAAGAATATGTGCCTAGTTCGTTGTTCACTGGATACAAGTTGCTATGAAACATGTAAATATCTTAAAGGTTAAAGGAACAGAAATTCTCATGCACCTTCCTACTGTAGTTGGACACTTGGCAAAATAACGCAAATCTTTAAGCAAAGATGAAGTAAAGCATGCAGATCACAGTTTTAGCACATGTCTTGGTCTACTTTGGTTTGAATTTTTCTCTGTCTAGTTAATTTTTTTAATAAGGATACATTCCAGAAAAAAAAAACCCCAAACTGTTAAATATATGTCTATTAATACAAAACATTGGTTAAAATGTCTGTTTTAGTAATACCAATTTACACACTTTCATTCCAAACTCTCTATTTCATCTTTATTCTTCTGTTCCTCCACTGAGAGAAAACACATCTGTTTGCTTTACTAAATGCTTCATTCAAAAGGAAGAAAATGTGGTAAACGTCGCCTGTGATAACACAATAAAGACAGAACCACATTCAAATGTGAAAAAATCTTGTTGCAGCTTACTCTTATTTAAATGGATAGAGAGCATTATTTCTAAGGACACATCCTGAGCATCGTGTCTGAAATAGAACAAGTCCTTGAAGAGATTTCCACAGTGTCTGCTAGGATCCTCTCAGCAAACTCTGAACTTCAGGTCAGCCCCTGGATAACACTCACGGAATTAATTGATGTTTTCTATAACTCAGGCTGTCTCCGGAATGTGTCTGCTCATGGGAAAGGTATCAACAACTTTTAAGGAACAAACTTGGACAACATAAACCAAATAAATAACAGCAAATCCATTTGGCAATACTCAAAGACATTCTTAGAATGTTATATTAATCAAATAGGGGATGAAGTGTTTTTTAGTCCATCACATTTCTTAATTAGAATTTAAAACTTTTAATCATGGGATGACATTCAACAAAAATACAGTTTATGCCTCCCATTATTGGATCAAAACCACCTAAGACACGCTAAATAGACACAATCACTTATAATCTCACTATACTGGTTTAGATGTGGTCAAAAATCTCTGCTTTGACCAGTTTTATGCCAATTTGATTCAAACATGTTAAATCCAGCTTGCCCTTCCACACCTAGCTGTCAGGCCTCTTTGCTTGTTTCTATTTTTCCTTCCCACTTCTTTGTCGCAAAGACCATTTTCTCTTAGCACTACTGTCCTTCTTTCCATGCCAGATCGGGGCTTTGCTTTTACTATCCTTTGAACATGTGCTTGAATAAGACCTTCCTTGACCTTTTGCCACAGCCCTCCTGCCTTGTTCTTGGCTATTGTGCTTTCTTTTCAGCACAGACATTGCCACTCTTTCCCTACCCAGAGGCATGACACCATCACCTAGCAAGGGTCATGCTGCATGAGAGCCATGCACATTCTCCTGCCTCAAATCTCTCCTGCCACCTTTCAAAATGGACTAGGACACAGCAGTGTGTTTGACAGAGCTCTAGAGTATTCAATATCCCTCACTGGCAACACATCATTGTGGCTGTATTTCAACATTGCTACGCAGTCACACATGTAGATCCAGGGAGCTGGAGCAATGCAGAACCAGGGCTCTAAGAAAGCTCTCAAATAAAGATAATTAGTAAACTACTATTGAACAATTGCCAACATTAGTGTTTGGAATGAGGAGTCGTATGAGGATGTGAAAATAATTCTGTAATGCAACAGAAAAAATCAATAAAGATCTAATACTCCTGTTTATAAAAATATAATTCTACTACTCTAAGGAGCAAGATGGAATCACAGATAATTGGCAGATATTTGTGAGAGCAAGGACAATTGGAGAGATTGGGTAAGTTCCCAGGAATCAAGTCCCTGTAAAAATTAACTTAGTGCAGCATTTCAGGAACAAGAGGTTCAACAGACTTCGCTCTCCTTTATGTCCATCATCCACATGGTAATGCCAACCAAGTACCACAGTAATAACAGATGTCACTTTTTTAATCACATAGGTGCCTGTTGTCTCTCCAGACATAGTCTGCTCCCACTGCAGTCAGCACGTGGTATGGTATGGAATGATGGTAGTCCAGCTTCAAAGTCAGAAACACAAATCTCTTTCCATACTTGGTAGTATATTTCCTTTGTCTATCTGCTACAACAAATAAGGGTTAAGATCAGCATGGATCTTCACAAATGTTGCCTTTTCCTGCCTGAATTTCCTCTTGCTCTGGTGGTTTTCTTCCCATGTATTGCATATGTTGTCGCTCTGGCAGTGGCAATTTCACCTGGTAGTTGCTCTGCAGTCTATTAGACTGTTTCTGTTTTGAAGTCACAGTCTCAAGGCTGTCTCTCTTCTGCTTTTCTCCCTCCACTTGATTCTACGGCGCAGAAAGCTGTTAATGTAATGGTTTATCAAACCACAGCATACAGAATGTCTTGGGCCCATTTTAGATTCACAGCGATTTTTTATGTTAAGAAAAATTGCTCAGTGGCTTTTGCACTAGAGGAAATGCAAAATTACAGGATTGTATTAACTCTAGAGGATTTATGGGCATGGACAAAGAAATTCAATAAGCCTGATTCCCTCTACCTTAGAGAGAGTTTTTGCTGTAAAAGGAAAAGAGAGACAAAAGCAGAACAAAGTAAATTTTGCACAGGGTGATGCAATGTTCAACAAAGTGAGAAGCAAAGGTGAAATGACTTGCCCATAAATGCGAGTATTCAACAGGGCCGGAAACTGGGTCTAGCTTTAGTGATCCTTTTTTTGTACCAGGTTTCTCCTGAAAGCAATCAGAAGACATCCTAGTAGAGAGTAAAGGTTCAGGGTGGTATTATGCATCATGAAAGGCTTTCTCTGTCTTATTTACCTTACTTGTCCCTAGGCCTCTTCTGTTGGGGGACTATGATCATGGGCTTACTGCCAAATCAGAACTGACTCAAATTACTCACAGTTTGACAATAAATAAAAGTAGTAATATTTCAGCTTGATTTGCTTTCCTCAGGGTCCTTTGTTTTTTCCCTTGCCTTCCCTGTTACCCACCACTTCATATTATGAGTTAGTTAAATAACACTGGGTATTTAAATCACTTTCTATCAAAAGAAAAAAAAAACTTGAACTTTTAAAGGTTTTCTGTCTAACTCTTTTTTTTTTTCTTTTCTTTTTTTTTTTTTTTTTGGCTGGCTGGTGGTTTTTTTGTTTCAGCTTTTTTTTTCTTCTGACGCTACTAACTTTTCATGCTGTCAATTCAGTATGGCAAACTATTTAGGAGGTAGATTGTGTTCTATGTTCACAATACTTGTAGGGACCTCCTTGGAATGTGATCTACGCGTTAGGTGTATGTAATAGTGGACCACCAGAATCAGGAAACCAAAAAGAAACAGATGAGATGTTTGGTCTTCCCCTGAATTTAGTATGGTAACTTCCATCAGTTTCAGTGGGATGTAAAAATAACAGCCACTCAGTATGGAATACTTAAAATTATTTTACCAAAGTTTACACGACTTTATAAAAAGGCAAGAGAACATTCTAATTATATAGGATTTAAGAGTACTACAGGTGTATTTATGCAATTTTTTTACTGCAAAAAGGGAACAAGAAATTATCTGTACAACTGGAGACTGAAGGAAGAAAAGAGAGATGAAAGGTTAAGTCTTCAGCTGCAATATAAAAACTTTGAGATTTGCATTTAGTTCTAATTAAATATGCCTAAAGAAAAGAGGGGGGGGGGAAAAGCCAGGAAAACCTCTTTATCATAGCGTCTGTTTAATTAAGCATGTACTGTTTTTCTTTATGATAAAACACAGTTTTCTCCCTCTGCAATTCTGTGTAAATGCAGCCTCAATCATTAGTATTACAGGATCTCTGATGATTTCCAGCATTAGTAATAAGAAGCGGCAGCTTTATTAATCAAACATGTTCAGCCACCCAAACAATCATTAATACTTGATATAATTTCATAGTGCAAATGCTTAAGCACCTGGAAACCTTTCCATGAAATATTGACTTAATGGTAAGTGTCAAGAAGATACCTAGTCCTCTACTTCTTTTTTCTTTAACTGTATAATCCAACAATATAAATCATAATCAGGCCTGCCCAACATTTATAAAACTACAGCCCAGTCTCCTGCCCTTCCGTTTAAGTAGCTAAATTCTAAGCACTTTTGGTCAGGTAAGAACTCTGTTTAATGTTCCATTGCTTCTTGTTCAGAACCCAGGACCAATGGAAGAAAGATTTTAGTCCACAAGTAAAGCAAAAAATATTTGACATAATACTGAATTGTGGAAATAGATTTATAATGAAATAAATCATTTTGAGGGAAAGGGCTGGTTAAGTTTAAAGTGTTCTTGTTCCACCTGTGTGAGGCCACCAGGCGAGTCATGGCATGCAAGGAAGAACTTGCACCTCAGGGTTAATAAATCCAGACCAGCAGCTTTCCAGGCAAAATACCTTGTCTTATTCTGTGTTTGAAGAGTTTGTAGGCCCAGTCCAGGCTCCCTCTGATCAGGACATCATGTTGAAGGAGAAATGTAAAAGTGTCCTGTAAGTCCAGAAAGAAAAGAATCCTCTCTCTCAGGTCATGTTTTTCTCCAGACTAAATTAACCTAAAAGCATGCCTCATTTGGTGATTTTGCCTCATTATTGTTCGTGGTTCATTAATAAAATCATTCAAAAATCTTAAAAGTTTCCAAGAGAAGACAGAGCTGTGAAGTGATGGGAAACTGGAAGCTCGGGTCAGGGGCCTGGGGCTGGTTGGACAAGGACACTAATATCCACGGAGAGGCAAGCAGGTCATGAGAGGAGAAAAATGAAAAAGAGAGGAGTTTGCGGAAGGCTGGATAAGAAAACTTCTGTCATAGGAAATGAAGCTATGCAGTGTAGGAAAGACTGGGACACAGGTGAGAAGGGAGACGACAGGAATGAGTGGGTTGGGAATGGGATGAGAAGCTGGTGAACTAGTGCTGGAGCTGTTTGCAAAAACCAGCTAGAAAGTTGGAGCTGAGAACAAGGCTTTGGAGAGAGGCAGAATATTTTAAGCTTGGTGAAAAGACTACATTGCTGTTCAGAGCCTGGAAGGGAGTCCAAGGCTCTCAGATCTCACCAATACTCCACTGTCAACAATGTGTTTGTGAATACACGGCAAAATATCTGTTTTGCCAGTTTCTGGAATTAGGTGCTTAATGATCTTAGACAGTAACAGTTACTGAGCTCAGGTATCAGTAGGGCTGCAGGATGATCTGCAGATAAAGTAAGGAGAGAAAATATTCAGGGGAACCTTTTGTTCAACCAGGAAGTGGAGAGATTCAATAGAGGCCATTGAATCTGGCAAAACATTGGATGAAAATCAAGAAATGAAATGAACAAACAACCTCCTAAATGCAACAACCACAAAGCTTTGACCATTCTGTCCTTTGCTATTCATTGCTATCTGGAAGGAACTGCTGAAAATGTAATATTCCCTGTTGGCAGGGCATCAAGCTTTGTGTGACTTGATAGGTTCCTGCAGGGAAAATCACAGCAATCTGCATTAAAAACATACTGCTCTGCGCTGAAAGACCCTCGCAGAACACAGGGAACAAAAAAGAAGGTTTCGGCTCTAAACATTATAGTCTGCTGGTTTTAACATGAACCTGTGTAAAGAATTACCCTTTGCAATCACAGCCAGAACCTGATAAGAGAATGATAGTTTTCTTCAAGAAAAGACTTTCAAGGGAAAAGACATACAGCCGACAACTGAAAAGGCACCATGGTGGATTTAATTTTAGATTTAGATTTATAGCTGGTTTTGCTCAAAGTTATTCAAGTCTTTTACTACTTTAGAAATGTTGCAGATAGATTAGAAGGTGGGCAGATTAGAAGCTTCAGATCCTGGACTGCCTTACTGTCTGTAGTAAGGAATAATCCCATCTCTCCTGGCCTCCAACTCACCATTTTTGTTTCCTCAAAATCTGAATTATTATGGGATTATGTAGAAACTATTCAAAGATAGAGTAGACATACAATCATGAAGTAAGATTAGTTATTGTTGAAGTTTGTTACTTTCAAGGTTGAGAGGGTGGGAGGATAAGGACCAATATATATACCAAGCTTAACCACATCATGAGTTTACGGTCTTTAGCTGCTAACTTCATCTATTGCTTTAATCCTAGTAATTATCTTTAAGTTTATATATTTTCATGTCTATGGAATTGTATCAGAAATGTTTTTATAATATTGTCTACAACATTAAATCATCCAGGCCTTGATTTAAAAATTAGTAATTCATGGATAGTATCATAAAAGATATTACCAGAATAAGAATATATTTCTGACTGCTCATGGGAACTAATTATGTTTGCCATTTCTGATGGAGACATGTATGTTATCTTGTAAGAGTATAGATCGCTCTATCTGGTATTTAAATGACAACATTACTCAGTGGTCCCATTGGCTTAATCAAACAGCTGTGTTTAATGATTATTTTAAAGAACAAATTGCTTTTTCTAACATTAAAATTCAATGTACAGGAAACTTTTGAAGTGATAATTTCCAAAGCAATTCATAAGCTAAGAGGGAGTGTGATAGAGGTAAAAAAAAAAGTGTCTGATAGGTTGAGTTGGAGCAAAATTGCATCTCTCTCATTGCTCAAAATAGGAAAATAATCATGATAAAGAAATAATGAAACAGAATGATGACTGCCTGAGGGTAGGCAACTCCAACCGAAATAAACCAGATAGAAGGTTGATTCAAGGAGAAAATGAAGAAGGAAGTGGTTAGAGGTTTCATAACTGAACTGTTTTAGCAATATTTTCAGAATAAGAAGGTATTTGGTTTGAGGTTTTTTTCTTTATTGAGGTTATTTAAATGTGCTTTTTCCAAAATAGCCAAATCAATTAGTTTGTGTCAAACTTGCCAAAAATAACAGCTTAAATTAGACCAGGTTAAAACTGTACTAAGAAATCTAACCAATGGAATAAATATCTTCTGTTGTTTAAGGTAATATTTCTGAAATTTCTGCAAATAAAGAGCTCTCCAATTCAGTGGTATTTTTGGACAAAATTCAGTTCTCTCACAGATGACCCATGCATCCCTAAAATCGCTGGGAAATGCTGACCAAATGCAGCTGCACATAGGAAATAATAAAAAACTTCAGGCAGTGCCCATAGGTGAACTGCCATTTTTAGTTTGGTATGTATCAATATTATGGTCCTTGTCCTAAAAATACACTTAAATACTAATGGAAAAGCAACCTACTTGCATCGCAAGTGCTCTTTCAGGCTCTTCCAGGCACTTCAGTTGTAGCAGTGTCTCCTATTCATTTTATGACAGTTTAAGGAGGTTACACCTGTCATTAGCAACTCATTAACATTTTATTTATGTACGAAGACTCAGAGTTTTCCACAACTGATCGGCAGAGCCAGAGAAATCTAATTTCAGGAGCTAAACCACGTAGGCGCTTAGCACAGTAGCCGTTTACCCAAGTAGAGTTAAAAGTAAAAAAAATAAGGGAAGGATAAAAAAGGATAGGCCCAGTGGTTTGGTCCTGCTCCAGTTTTTCTCCTCAAAATGCTTTTTATTGGAACAATTGTACATAGGAACTTTACTCCTTGTTGACAGGCCCTGCTTGAGCATCTGTTTACGCAGTTCCAATCTCTACCCTGTGCTAGTCTAATGCACTTCTTAAATATTTCATACGTTGCAAATCACTGAAATGTCAAGAGCTAGTGTTCAGTAAGCAGGTGCTGTCAACACAGATTCAGCCACATCACTTGGTTACTGCACCCTTCCCAGGGTGAAACTTAGGACTACTCTTCCTCCTTGAGCTGACTCTTCCCCTCATGTTGATGCATACTAAGCATCATGAATGTTAATTGTCTTGCTGGGAACTGTGAGCAACTTGTACAAATAACGTACTTCGTCCTCCAGTGTGGTGGTTTCTAAAATACTCTTACTGGGGAGTGTCATGGTTTAGGAGAAGCACCCCCTAATTTAGTGGTCCCCTCTCCACCCCACTCACTCCCCTTCTCTGTCCGGTGGGAGATACAAAAGGTAGAGGTTATGGGTTAGATAAAAACAGTTTACTGGAAACACCACTGAGATAAAAAAAATGACTAGTAACAGCAACAATATTAATAACAGAAATGTGCAAAAGAGAGTGATTTGCATGCAAAATTCTCACCGAGTCTGAAACGATGCAACACAACTGCAGATGGTGCCACCCCACTGCTCCTTCCAGCACGTTTTTCCCAACCAGAAAGGAGCATCCATCTCCTCTGAAATAAGAGAGAGTCCAGTCCTGTCCTGTCCTGCCTTTTCCTGTCCTGTCCCTTCCTTGCCCTGCCCACCCCCACCCCTGGAAATTATCTAAATTGGTATGGAATAACCTCTTAGACACATCCACAGTTGCATCCCTCAACTACTACAAAAATTAACTCTGTCCTGCTTGAAATCAGGACATGGAGATATACGAAAAACTTATTTATGCTTCTTTCTCAAAGTAGATGGTTGCTCAGACAGTTCTTAGGCAAAGTAGGTCTTAAATGTTATGGCTGTTGTGTGTGTGATCAGGTTTCAAAGGCGTATATGCTATTTAAATGGGACCCTAACCTTTAAATTCCTGAGTTTACTTCTCACAGGTCTGAATCATATCTCCCCAGCTAGTTATTTCTATGCTGTTACCATTTTGTGCATGTGGTATTTTCTTCCCATATTGCATTCAGATTCATCTGTGGAAGAAAAGCTCAGGTCAGAGAGTGCTGGCTGTGAAAAAAAATGTAAATCAGAGGCTTAAATTAAGACTGCAAATGAAATTTTTTGGCTGCCCCTCAGGTACCACATCAAACACTTCATTTTTGCAGTCCTAAACCCTCCAAAATTTGAAACATTCCTACACTTTCTTCTTCAGAAGATGTAATTTGAGTGAAATACGGAATCTAAGTCCTGTACTTTTTTCATTAGATTACCAGTACTAGAAGATTCTGCTTACATATTTAAAACTAGTGTTTGTAGGAGAAAACTCCCAAAAGTGTCTGTTGATCAGTCTGTGGGGTACACAGAGTCATGGGGAACCTGCATGCTGCAGATGCACAGTAGCAGTGGTCCCAAAGTGATCCCACTAAGACTGGAAACCCATCAGTGTTAACAGGGCCTTCCTATAGCTGCAACGTGGGCTGGTGCCAGAACACGCTCTGCGTAAAGCCTCCCTCATGCTCATCCAATTACCTGGTAAATACATGGCAAAAGTGACTTAGAAATCTGTACCTCACTTATTCACAGTAGAGTGAAGAGCTATTGAAAGTGCTACCAAATATTTAAGCCACCATCAACACAAAATGTTTACCAGGCTGGAGTTCACAACCAGTTGTTTAGTGAAGGCAGGGCGTGGTTACAAGTCCCAGGCCTGCGAGGCACAGCAAGGAAATCTGTTCATGCTGAAGACAATCAGTACAACCAGAGATACACAACAGTTAGGAACTGCCAGCCTCCAGCCTTTCCATAGCCATTCCACCAGTGTAGCTCTTCAAATTTTTAACTCAGTCTTTTCACATGGATGAACCAGACTTGGTGCTTTCAACCAAACACGCATGAAAATGTGATCTTTCACAGATTCTCTGAGGTGAGCAGCTCGGGTGCAGGCATGTTCTACAGTGGAGGAGGGGATCTTGGCATACAGGGAGGATTTCCTGAGCCAAGGAAACCCCAGGGGATCCCTGAGACTGGCCAAGAGCTGGCAACTCACAGAAGAGTGGCTGATGAGGGCCAGGAGATATGGCAGGGACCGCCCCAAAGTGTCTGCCTCATCTATCCCAGTGCTGGCCAATGCCTCCACCCACACAGAGCTGCTGAGAGAGGGGAGAGGCAGCGGTGTGGACCCCAGTCTGTGGGTAGGGCCTGGACCACTCCCCTGGGACAGGGACAGGCAGCAGACCTGTGTAACATCAGAGAAGCTGAGAAGGAGTTAGATAGCTGGTCCCAAGGACGGTCTGCAGTGGACACACAGCCCCACAGACAAGCAGCCAAAGCCTCCCTGGCAGCACAAACAGGAGAGAGGGGGTCAATAACACAGAAGAATGGATGCTTGCAAGGGCAAGGACTAGCAACAGGCGCAGGTTAAGGTGCCCTTGCAGAACCACTTCATGACTCTGCAGACTGAAGAGGGAAGACTCATTATATTAGGAGAGGAAGAAGGATTTCAACGTGGTCAGAGGGGCTGGTGAGAAGTCTTGAGCATCTGTCCTCTGAAGACAGGCTGAGAGAACGGAAGTTGTTCAGCCTGAAGAAGAGAAGCTTCCAGGGAGATCTTAGAGCACCTTCCAGTACCTAAAGGGGCTACAGGAGAGCTGGAGAGCTTTTTACAAGGGCATGTAGAGATAGGACAAGGGGGAGTGGCTTTATATTGAAAGAGGGTCGGTTTAGATTAGATATAAGGCAGAAAGTCTTCAGTGTGAGGATGGTCAGCCCTGGAACAGGTTGGCCAGAGAACCTGTGGATGCCCTATCCCTGGCAGTGTTCAAGGCTGTGTTGGATGGGGCTTTGTTCTAGTGGAGGGTGTCCCTGCCCATGGCAGGAAGGTTGGAACTAGATGGTCTTTAAGGTCGCTTCCAATCCAAACAATTCTGTGATTCCATGACTTGGGAAGAAAAGAGTCTTTAAATCATACACTCTGCTCTTTGCTTTTGTCTGCTGACTGGAACTTTAACCACCACAGCAGCACAGGCATTAAACAGTAAAAAAATAAAGGCCATATTTAGCCATTCCCAAATCATTCTCCCCTTAAAAACAGTTGATTCAAGTTTCTGAATTTTCAAACTTTCTAGTGTTACAGTCAGAGTTTATCTTATGTTCTCTTTTAATTTGCACATATCCATCATACAGTCCTCTTCAACCAGGCCGGTGTGAATAAGCATCTAGTGATGATTTATCCATTGAAGTACATAAGGCCACTCTGTTCCCTCCCAAAACTCATCTATTTTAAGGTAATTGCGTGAATTGAGTTGAGGAAAACTGGAACCTATGAAGTAAGAATCAAAGACATTACCATACGCTCTTCAAAAAGTTAGCAGAGTTGGAAAAGAAATCCAATGTTTGGTCTGGCTTTACTATAGAGAATAGCTTTTGGTTTTGTTTGGCAAAAACTAATTAACTTCTGGCATCAATGGATATTGATCTCATCCTTCACTACAGTTGCTGTATTCTACAACTGTTTATTGTCAATGAAATATCACCTTCGTGTTACTGAACTGTTTACCATTGCTCATGACTTTCTTTAGAATTTTTCAGGAGTCCTTTCTCCTCTCTGCAGTTCTTTGTGGTCACTTGTCCTTATTCGGTCATGCAGAGATGATGTAAAAATAGCTCTTGCCCAAGTGTGAAGAGAACTATTTAAAGGTGTTATTGAATGGTACTTAGGGAAAACAGCTCTATTTCTTCTTTTGCCACAGGGAGAGCATTGGTAGGTTTTCTGACAGTATTTAATTTGACAGGACCCCCTTAAAAATCAGTGTGTGTCATTGTTCTGTAAGTTAAATACTTCACACTGCAGAATATCAGATAGAGAATTAATTAAAATACACAAGCAATTCCCTGGAGTCTTGATATCCATCTCCCACAGCAAGGGGATGGATATCAAGAAATTTGGGCTAAATCTATGACTTTGTGACTTTAACAATTTTAAGTTAACCTTATTGGCAGGTTAAGGCCAAATTTATTTCCAGTTGAACTAAAATAAAAGAAAACTCCTGATGAAAGCAAGTGAAAATTTGAGCACAGAGTTCGGAAATGAAAAATATTCATAAATAGAGATGAACAGATGAGAGGTAGTTGGATTTGAATGAGATTTGAGCTGGCTTTTTCATTCCTCACAAAGGAACTCAGAAGTACCAGGCAGAATGACTAGGCAATTCAGGAGGATAGTAAAAGAAAGAAAAATGGCTAGCAGAAATGGGAAAAAAGGGAGTGTTTTTTTAATCACAAAATTAATTTATTAATAGCATGTGGGAACAAAGGCACTAGGGAATGCGAAGGAAAAAAAAAAAACATTACATTTTACCAGAGGTGCAAGCTGAGGAAATTAATAAAGGCAATACTCATGGCCTGATTATGAATATATATTTGCAAAGGTGATATCAAGGAAATTCGAAGACAACAGAGTTATTGCTTAGAATGCAGGAAAGAATGATGGTAATCCATTTAGAAAGGCTTGAGTAGGCAAAGAAGGAGGTAAAATAACAGTCAGAAGTGGCATTATCTTTCTCCAGCTGTCAAATGTCTTGGAAGTGAGTAAGTGACTGCATACAGATCAATATTTTTTTTATTCTACCAGATAAGATAGCACACAGAATGCAAGCTTGCATCTGTTACAGATTGCCAAATACCTTTGTTGGGAAAAAAAACGTATCTACCAATAATGTGAAGTGAGAAATATCATTGTCAGATGGCTTTAATCTGAAAGACTATGCTGGAAAGCTCCTTCTGCAAATACTACCATTCCTTGGAAACTCTCAGCCTTTGCCTTTACTATTTCTTAACTAAAATGGCATCATCTCCAGCATGCAAGAATTTGATGTGAGTTAGGAAGTTAGAGTATAGAAGATAAACCAACTCTTGCCATTTTTTTAAATGCACGTAATCAATTACTTGTTGTGGAAAACAAAGATTGCAATGTAACAGGGATATGAAAGTCCTTGAATGCATCCAGAGGAGGGTGACAAAGCTGGTGACAGGGCTGGAAGGCGTGTTCTATGAGGAGCAGCTGAGGACTTTGGGTTTGTCTAGTTTGGAGAAAAGGAGACAAAGGGGTGATCTCATTGCCTTCTGCAGCTTCCTGAGGAGAGGACGTGGAGAGGGATATGCTCAGCTCTTCTTCCTGGTGTTTAGTGATAGGACACATGGGAATGGTTTAAAGCTGTGCCAGGTGAGGTTCAGATTGGACATTAGCAAGCATTTCTTTACTGAGAGGGTGATAAAACACTGGAACAGGCTTCTTTAAGAGATACTTGGTGCCCCAAGCCTGTCAGTGTTTAGACATTATTTGGAAAATGGCCTTAATAACAGGCTTTAAACTCTGGTCAATCCTGAAGTGGTCAGGGAATTGGATCAGATTATTTTTGTGGGTCACTTCCAACCAAAAGAATTCTATTCTATTCTATTCTATTCTATTCTATTCTATTCTATTCTATTCTATTCTATTCTATTCTATTCTGATGTTACCAGTCACTTGCCCAGCACAATCACTTCATTAATTCTTTCTTTCCTTAAAATATCCTTTGATAACTTGATAGTAATAGTTTAAAGAGCTGACGAAGGCTTGAGGGCTTGAGGGCAAACACGTTTCCCCCCCTCCCAACAGTTTCAGAAATCTAAATAAAATTACCAAAGTAATTACTTGTTTTTCATTTTGGCATTCGTCTTGAGCAAAGTTATGGAACAGCTGATCCTGGAATAGATTCATACAAATGCAGGGGGTAATAAAATTAACACCAATAAATATTCATTCATAGAAAACAACTCCTGTCAAACTAGCTCAGTGTCATCTTCTGAGCTTATGCATTTCTGGTGATATAACACACATTCGTAAGACATCTCACATGATGCAGTATGACATTTTGATTAAGAAGCTACAATGATAAGAAAATCAATGTCACATACCAAATTACCAGATTTTGACTACTCAGAAAGATTCATAACATAGCTAGAAAAAACATTATTCACCAGGACTTTCTGTTGAGATACTACATCATTTGGCTTGATGCTACCTAATACTTCTTTTAATGACACAGAAGCAATAATAACATTGAGACTTGTTAAGCTTATAAGTGACAGAAAGGTTGAGGAAGTGTTCAATAGTAGCTACAAGTCAGGTAACTCTGTAGCCTGGATGAAAGTGACAATATGTATTTCTGTACTTCAGAACATATATTCAAGTTGGAAGCAGGTACTTAGGATTGAAGCCTAATGATTTTGCTTTTCCAGAATTGGACACCTGCCATTCTGGGTGCTGCAACAGTTCTCGTGAATTAATAGTTATTTCAAAATATACTCCTTATTTGAAGGTATGGCCAAAGTAACAAGCACAGGTTTTACATATGTGTTCAGAGAAAGATTGTTTCCTAGAAGAAGGACATTTATCTTATCTGTATATGATATATGTATGCAGCTGCTATTAAATTAAGATCTAATTCTGATAGCTGCACTTCAAGAATTATTTTGAAAAGGCATGGAGTACATGAAAGAGGCAGAAAATTTATCAGAGACTGGAAATAATTCCTCTTTTTAAGACACCATAAGTGTTTATCTTGAAGGATAAAGGGTAGTAGATTACTATCTCTAAACGCCTGTATGAGAAAAACAAAACTAGCTAAAAATGCTTCAGCAGTCTAGCAAAGATATACTAAGGCTCAAGGTCTGAGTTGATGCTAGATGACTTCAGAGTAAGTCTCAGTTAAAAAACTCAGTTAAAACAGACCCGCCCGTTTTTCCCAGTGAGAATAACTAAGCATTGAAAGAACTTAAAGGCTTGTAGTGCAACTCTACTGCTGGAATTTCTTGAAATAAAGATAGGATGCCTTTGTAAAAGATGTTCCACTTCACCAATAACTTCGAGGTTTGCAGCTGTGCTTGCTTCAGAAAAATTTCATACCATTCAGAAAATGCAGCCAAATAATCACCATAGTCTCCCTCAGAACATGACCAAGAAGGAAGGG
Source organism: Melanocharis versteri (assembly GCA_013397845.1). Taxonomy (NCBI): domain Eukaryota; kingdom Metazoa; phylum Chordata; class Aves; order Passeriformes; family Melanocharitidae; genus Melanocharis; species Melanocharis versteri. The sequence goes on along the minus strand of VZTG01008547.1, from coordinate 945,541 downwards.
TTTCCAACAGTGAGATACTGTTTAAAGCTATCTCCAAGAGCTTATGTTAGGGACAGTTGAGGTGGAGTAGATGTCAGTACAGATAGAAAGAAACAGGCTACTCCATGCCATGATTATATAAAAGATGTCATAGTAATACAATACAGTCACAATGATTGTGGATGAGGTCAAACTCATGACCATTTTACTTAAGCAAAAGGAATATAAGGTCAAGCAAAATGATTTTTTGTTTGGGGTTTTTCTTTATTTAATGTGTAAAAATAAATTCTGAGAAAGAAAGAGAAAGCATTTTATTTGAAAATGTTAACATGGGATTTTTTGATGGCTAATTAAAAGCTATTTCAACTGGTTTGGGAATTACAAGCTCGTCAAATCCAGTCCTGTGGGACTGTGTAACAAACTGCAACACAAATGGGCCTCCTCCCACAAAAAAAAGCTCTTGCAAGTAAGAATTTCAGTTCTAGTAATAAATGAGAAGTGATTGGCATTGACAGATGTCGTGAAACTGGGGGTTCTCTGTGCTTTTTTAGAGCAAAGTGAAAGCAAGAGTCATTAATGTTGTGTATCTTCAGATGTGCTACAGTATTTGATGCTCTGTGGAGTGTGAAAAAATATTCTGTTCAAAAAGCATTGCACAGCTCATCAATAAACCCTCTCAGGAAAAGATTCCTACATAAAAGACATTCATTTTCACTCTGATCCTTCATCTACTTTCCCTGACATTGGCAGCTATGGTAATTTATTATTGTTTTTACTTTATCTGCTGTTGTTCACTTCTATTCTTCAAACACAAAAGAAAACCTGTATATGGAAAATAGCAAGACTTCTTAGGAATAGTGAGTAATAGATCATGCCATGCTGCACCATATTTGTATATTGATTTTCTCTCAGATTGATACATTAATTCAAACAGAGATTATGTGTGTAACTTTTCTACTGATAAAGCAGAAATTGAACTGGACTGGTAATCATAGATCAAAGTCCGCTTATGATATTATATATTTTTATTCCCATTATGTGGCTGGATGAAACTGCATTTTTGGAAGGATTTTACGATAATGCTTATCCTTACAACCGCCAAATTAAAATTCCTTTGTTTTCAGTGGTTCCATATTTCAAAGAATACACTTCATGTTGCAAAATGAAAATGTCATTATGTCTTAAGATAATGGGCCTGAACATCCTGAGAGCAATTCTGGTGCTCGTAATGCCTCATAGATGAATGACAGGCTAAAACTTCACATGGCTTAGTCGGAGGAGAGCTTTATATACAGTAGTATGACTGGGAAGACAGAATAGTTGTGTTTGTCAGGTCAGCTTACATAAATGTATAAATGCATAAATATACGAATAAAACAGGGTTGATCATGTCACCAAACCCTAAAATAGCAGTAATTTTTTTTCAAACCTTCTATTCTTTGAATTTACTCTGGAGGTCAGTTGTATTCACGAGCTTTGATTCATCTTCTGAGTACATTCAAAGTATCCCAGGCACTTAACACAAAATATTGGATACAGATAGTGAAACGACTGCAGCTGAATCAAAAGTAACTATCTTTCAAATTGTCAGTGTGGCATATAAAGAATTGTTTAGGGCATAACAAATACTGACTAGTAGGTTTCAAATTACTCTGGGACACAATTAATTTAAGTGTTAAAAAATTGGGTCTTTTGCTTTTTTAATTGCAGTTCTTCATGAAAAGTTCCAGTATACAACATATGTATGCCAATGATTCTGGAGAATAAAAGATCAATATAAAGAAGTTAGAATTTTGAACAAATTCAGCTATTTTCCATATTCAATAATAAATGCCAAAATCACAGGATGTAATAATTTCATGTGCTGAAAATACAGTTATTAACTTTTAAAAGCAGGCTTTTAAAGTTCATTTAACAAAACTGTCATTTACAAAACTATTTTGAAAATGCTGCTTGCATCAAAGAAAATGAAAGTTCAGCATCCAAGGAAGAACAAACAGAAAAAGGCAAATTATTTTGTGGTGATTAAAAAAATTGATAGCCTTAAGTAAAAATATGTTTCTTGATATTATATTCTTGATATTACACAAGGCAATAAACCCAACAAAATGTCTTGTGGTTCTGCCAGGTTAGGAAGACATCTTGGTCTGACTTGACTTTAAAAATTCTTTTGCCTTGAGACAACCTGCGATCTGGTCTTCATTTTTCACATTATAATCTAACAATATTTGATTTTTATTATGCATGCTAATACATATATGTATACTTATAACTGAACATGATTTCTACAGGCACAAAGAGTGCTATTAGCGTTAGTTGGTGTTTTGAGGTTTTTTTCCACTGTGTACTGATACAGTAATTTGTCTATGATAATGGAAAACTTTTGCAATGATTTGGCACTTATGGTGTGAATGTATTTCTAGAAAATTTGCTTTTCAAGTGTTAAGAGTTGAAAGCCAAGTCTGGATTACACTGCTCTAGTACATGCACGCACACACTCAGGCAGACACATCCTGGTAATGCCAAAGGCAATTATGAACTCAAAACCAGAGATCTTTGGGACACGGACAGCTTTTTTGATCTATTGCTTAAGATCCTTTCCTGTGACTAGACAACTAGTCACATAGCTACTGTGGCAATACCTGTAAGAATGACGCCTCTGAAGCCCTGTATGCATTTTTTGTGAGGTTAAACATGCAGCTTAAGCAGAAATGTATTAGTGTAGCAGTGCCTGTTACCACTCCAAGAACACTTACTTGAGATAAGGTGTAAATATCTTTCTCTGCCATACACGTGCTCCCATCCAAGCACAATATCCAGGTGTCACAGTGAAATACCTAAATGCCAAAGCAGCACAGAGGAATCTAAGACTAGCCCTTAAGTGACAGCATGACCTTGGCCATTTTGTTCTTCCTTTTGTCTTGGAAACATTTGTTCTAGACTGCCGTGGAGCAAAAATTGTTCCTGCCAATGAAAACTCTTATTGACTGACCCATTTTGGAGGAGTCAGAATAAGCCTGCAATAAGTCCTCAGCATTTCTTCATTATTTATTATGATGGTGAAGAAGATAAAGGCATCCTTAATGATACTCTCATGACTCTCATTTGTCCTACATTTTTCTTCAAAAGAACTGCAAAATTCTGTTTTCTCCCTTTTCTTTTTTGTCTTAATAATAGCTCACTTTGGAGTCAAAACTACCTATGAGTACATTAAGGTATTTCTTCTAACATTTTGTTGAGTTTTCGGATCTTCCAAAGTTGAAACTTGCTCCACACCTGGCTGGAGATAAAGTCATGTTAGGATGGGATACCAGCTCTTGAAGACAGACCAGCTGAAGAAGTATTAATAGTAGGCAGTGTAATTGAAATAAACACAATCTTTTTTTTTTTTCTTCTCCTTAGTAGTTCTAGTAAGCAGATAGCTTGACTCTCCACTAGGCATATCTCTGAGGTATTGGGATGAAGGCCTCGGATGTGAAAAGGGCTAGTTTGTATGACTATTCCATCTGATTTTGAATCATAGAATGATAGAATTGCAGAATGGCTTGTTGGAAGGGACCTTAAAGATCATCTAGTTCCAACCCCATTGCCACAGGCAGGAACACCTCCCCCTACACCAGGCTGATCAGAGCTCCATCCAACCTGGCCTTGAACCTTCCCAGGGACAGGACATCCACAGCTTCACTAGGCAACCTGCTTCAGTGCCTCACCACCTTCACAGTAAAGAATTTTTTCCTAATATCTAATCTAAACCTGCTCTCTTTCAGTTTGAATCCATTCCCACTTGTTCTGTCACTACATGCTCTTGAAAAGAGTCTTCATTTTCCTTGTAGGCTCCCTTCAGGTACTGGAAGGCTGCAGTTAGGTCTTCTGAAACCTTCTCTTTTCCAGGCTGAGCAATCCCCATTATCTAAATTAGGCAGGGGTGGGTTTTGTAACGCTGCCTGTGTTTCTGCCTGACTTTGAACCGAGATATTCTTTCCAACCAGTGCAGAATCTGGAGCCCTGTCTTGAACCTGAAACTTGCACATTCCCAGTTGGCACCAGCACTGCCACAATAGCTTCGCTTCCAATTCCACATGCATCGCTTCCAATAAAGCTCTCTGGTGAACATTTTGCAAAAACTTCTGTTCATGCTGACTAGAAAACTTTCAGCTTACTAAGAAAGAAGAGAAACCTAGCCCAGGAAGTAAAAAGCGGAGCTTTAGGAAGTAAAGATCAGAAAATAGGTTGAGGATGACATGAATGGTTTATGGCAAGATTAAATAAGGTCTTCTTTGGGCTTCCAAATGAAAAAATAAAAAATAAAAAAGCACTGAAGATTGAAAAGTCTGTTTGCTTGCTATTAAGTAAATTTGATTTATTAAGATAATGAGGAAGATGCCTCAGTCTCTGTGGTCTTGCTGATCAACAAAGAAGTACTTGTGGCACACAGTGTGACTCCTCATTTTAATGACTAGGCCTTTCTTCTGAAATCAAACTCTTGTAATAACATGGATAAACTCTGCCACTCCTCATTATTTTGCAATTCTAGTGATGGAAATTGGCATGTAACCTTCATTCACATGCTGAATCTACTCTGTGTATGCATTGCACCTTCATATTTCAGTCTTTGTAAAGTTAATCATTGTTTATCTTTTTTCTAAGTTAATTGTCAACCTCAGAGTATAATAGAAGGATGAATGAAAACGTGACATAAGATAGTATAGTACAGTTTGAGTAAATAAATTATTTTCAGTATATAATGTTGTATTTTTTAATTTATATATCTTTTTAATAAAATCACAATGGCATTCTGCTAAAAATTTTTACCTTCAAGGGAGCTGTTCTTGGTGCAACATGGCAAAATTCTGACCCTTGGTCTTCAAAAGTAAAAAAAAAATTGACCATAGCTTAACATTGTTCATTAAAATCCACAGTAGTTATTACACTGAAAATCATTCTTATTCTAAATAGTGTCCTACTTTCAAACTAGAAACTTAGGCTAATATAAGTCCCATGGGTCACAGCCAGCAGTCATCTTGGTTTCATGGGAGGCGTTGCTACGCTGTTTCTGTTACTCCAGATTTGTTGCCTAAAGGTGGGTGTTTTGCTCCCTTTATAGAAATCTGATCACGCTCTAATTTGCCTCGAGACAATTTTCATTATTTCAGTGAATTGATGGTCTGATCATTCAGTTAAAAGTTATTTTGCCTTCCTGGGAATATTATTTAAGTTGTTAAAAGGTAGAATTCCTCTCTGGGTTTAAAAATGAAGTTTCTTGTTATTAGCTATTCCAGTGGTCCTTTGCTAGGCAACCACTGTGTGATTACTTTCAAACCAACTGCACTGGTTTAACAGCATGCAGTTTGGAAGGAGATTTTTCCCATCTTGCCTGCACTGCAGAACTTTGTCACACAATGAGCCCCAGCTCCCCTTCTAGCAGTGGCAGCAACAGCAGGTGGAGTTCTGAAGGCTCCCAAAGGTGCAAGGAGACAATGAGCAGAGCTCTTGAAAGTTTTTCCCCCCTTTGGGATGCTTATGACTGCAGGATGTACAGAATGAATTGTCTCCCAGAAGAGTGGGGAGTCTTTCAGGAGACAGGAGAGTTTCTTTGTACAGATCATTTTGTATGTATAGAGAAAGAAATATATGTACCATGACTACTTTTCTTTAATGTGCATGCAATGCTTTCGGATACATAGAGAATATTTACTTCTGGAAGGAATAATGTGAAGAATAATATCATCATCATCATCATCATTATCATCATCATCATCATGCAGTTTGGAGTAGTGCAATTAGGAAAGTAGCCACAGCACAAACTCTTCTGAATGTGATGAGAGAATCCAGTAATCTCAATAGAAGTTGACTTGGCTGAGGATAGAACTGAAGTGGTAATTTAGCTGAACATTTTAATTTACCACAGCTATTAAAAAAAATCATTCAGTATACGTTGTACAGAAGCATGCTTGCCTCTGAGAGCAGACACAACACTGGTGTTTTCTACTGGGGCTCTGAATTTCAAGAGTGGTGATTTCTTCCTCTCACAAACGTTGTCAGCAGTATTCATTGTCTCAGAGCTACATCCTCTCTAAGCATGGTTTGAGTACTGTAGGAGAACCAGCAAATTCTCCTCTTTGCATCACTAGTTCCAGTGAAGCAAATTACTTGGTGTATTATCTGTCAGTGTACTCCCATAAATACACAGCAGCAGAGAGGGTACAGTGCATAAGTCCTTATGCACAGCTGCTGCCTCTATGCCTGGATCTGCCTTCTCCGTTGTGAGAATATCTGTGGATCTCAGACAAGAAAATAGGTCAGTGGATAGATAAATGAATGTAGGATTTCATTTTCATTGGGTGCTTGTCACACATCTATGGGTCCTTGTTGGATTCCTGGGAATTTGCAGCTTGTAAAATTTGACAAAGTCACAGGTCCTTTATGGAAGGAAGGAAGGAAGGAAGGAAGGAAGGAAGGAAGGAAGGCAAACAGAGGAACAAGCAGAGAAGGAGTTGTGCATGTCCTAAAGGATGAAGACATCAACTTTAACTGGAAAAAGGAGGAAAATAACTAAAATACCCTTTAAAACATCAAGAAGGTTGTTATATTTAAATAAAATAATGTTAGCATCCTCACAGAAGTAGCCCAAATTAGCTCTAACCATGGAATCAAGAGGTGTGGTTAATTCCTTCTATAATCCGCAAGTGTCTACAATGTTTTCATCCACATCTCAGCCACTCGCTCTTGTTTTTTAATCACAGGAGAGAAATGGAAATGTTTTGAATACATTCACCTTCTAAAATGTGCCTCTAAAGCAGATAAGACAAACCATATACTGAAAGTACCAATTTCTTTTCATTAAGTGTAGAAAGGAGGCCACAGTGTGCAGGTCATCTGTCAAATTTTCCTTCTAGATGTCTAACATCACAGGAAATGAATCCTGCCTGAAAGACGCTAAATCAGTTAATGACTAATTGCGATGACGGACTCTCTACGTCATTTAATGTGCCATAATTTTCTCCCACTCTCATGTTTATCAGGTTTATTTTTGTCAAAGACCTTGGAAACAGGGACTCTATTACTTTCCCAGTATCTTACAGTGCAGTATCTACTCCTACTCTCGGTTGCTGTGCTGGGTATCATGACCACACTACTGAGAGGAGCAGCGACCTGTGTGGGTACTGGAATTGTGTGTATCAGATATTGTTATACACAGTGCAGGAGTGCAGATTGAACTTGACTTTATACCATTCTCCAGGCAGCTTATCCATAAACACACAGTTCTAGATACAGGAACTAAGTAAAGGAAATGGAAAGGCTTGACACATTTCCTATAGAGTCTTTGAATTCCTTTTTTGCTCATTCTACTACCTTGACAGACAATCTTTGGCTCATTAACATTTTTGCCACACTTTTCAGTTGGTTCATGCAGTTTACACTCCACCTGACTCTTTACACCTGTTTCTATGAAATTATCTCAGTTGCTGTGCTGTAAGTCTTTCTTCAGTGAGGCAAACCAGTCTAAGAGTAAGCCAGCAGAACCTATGGTTGCTGACCCGCATCAGTTCCCTGGTGCTATTCCCTGCATGGAGAAAACTGCTGGGGATTAGTGGAATGACAATAACCCGTAGAATAATCCACAAGGCTCACGATGTCATGAGGTACTGCAATACCTCCGAGTTGTAACCTCAGCGAGCTCTATAAGCACGGCTTCTGAAATGACTGTCGAGTTTCTTGGGGTCACAGTTTTCACTGGCACAATTCTTGTCAAAATGTACACTTTTATCTAACAGAGGCATTATGGAAACATTCCCAGGCTTGTCAACCTCTTCCAAATATATCTATCTCAAACTGGTGTACTTTACACATAGGAACCTTTCTTTTTCACACATTCCCAAGTTCCCACCACCAGATTTTTATTTACCTTTAACTTTCTAACTTATGATAATTCATTGATTTTACAGTGACTTCAGAGATGCTTTGGATGAAAGTTATTCTTACTGAATTATTTTCTTCTCTTTATAATATTTAGTTGTAGTCAGATTATCCACTGTATTAAATGCATTTGTTTATACGCCCTCTGTTACTAGATGATTAAGCTTTAATTTGCCTCAACTAATAAACCCATTGTGCTTCTGCTTGGGTGAGTTGTATGTACATTCCTTGGGGGATTAATCTTTATATGCTTCCAATTTCTTCATTCTTCCGATAGTTTGCTGTAACAGGACAGAATTACTTAGCTATTGCAAATGATGCCTTCTGCAAATATCGTACCCTAGAAAGTTAAGGTTTGCAACAAGAAGCCATAAAATTTATTAGGCCAAATCTGATGTGGTCAGACAAAGCCCCATAAAAATTCTCACGCATATAAGCTCTCCTTTACATTTGAAATAAAAGCAGCCTACTTCAAGGGAAGTACAGAAATCAGTCCCAGTTCAGTTTTATTACTGTTATTCACCGTGACTGGCTGAGAGAGAAAGATAGTTAACATCTATGAGGCTGAGAGAGCTGTTAGTAAGGGCAGGGGTGATGAGGTCAGTAGCTTCTACTGAGGAGGGAGGGAGGGACAGATTATTATCCCCTGTGGAATCACAAGAGTTAGCTGAAGAGATACAGTGAAAAAAATCATACAATGTGAGATAAACTAACCTTCTTACTGAGTTCTTGGATTTATGATTTTTACTATACAGCAAAATAATAAACTTTGTGTTCAGACTGACCTTCTGAAAATACCACAAATGGCCACAACTGTTTTGAAATGCCAGCATTGAGGTTCTAGTGTCTATAAATGACTTCTTGTGTAAAGGCATACTCAAGTGCATGCTACATTTGCCATAAAGACCTCTATTTTCAGATTCATATCTCAAAAGAAGATAACAGATGTCCCTCAAACCTGAAATTAGGGCACAGAAGACAACCTGCAGAAGGAAGGATTTTGTGTGTAGTGGTTGCAGAATCTGGTGAATGACAGTACCTTCACATTTGTGGCCATGAAGAGATCAGAAATACCAAGTCTGGAAATTCAAGATGCCTTTCAAAACTTTACTCATTCAGAATGATTGCTGAGAAGCTCTGACTGTCAAATACTTCATTTCTACAGAGACCTAAAACTTAAGGATACTAGAATGGCAATGTTTACTTAAATTTCACATGAGCATTACTGTGCAGATGCTGTTGAAACTCTAAAGAATATTTAAGATGCAGTGTTTTTATGAAACTTAAAATATTAGCAGGTCAGTGAACAACTGTCTGTATCCCATCACAATGTGAATTTCCTTTTTGTGCTATTATTGCAGGTGATTATGTAGTCATGACTATATACTTCGACTTAAGTAGAAGAATGGGATACTTTACTATACAAACATACATTCCCTGTATATTAACAGTTGTTCTTTCCTGGGTATCCTTTTGGATCAAAAAAGATGCCACACCAGCAAGAACAGCATTAGGTAAGTTGTTAATAATTCCTTTTTCTGATCCTACACTATCATTTGAAAATGGCAGCTTCCTTTCAAAGAGATCACTAGGTATACATTTTGGATTATTACTACTATGTCTTGCAGAACCAGATCTACTTATTATTGAGACCTTTGGGTTTTTTTCCTGTAACAGGATAATTAAAAGTAAACTAGTCTGACCCTTTGGATGACACTGCCACCTATTTTGCATAAAACTCTTGAATTAATGTCTGTCTCCTTGTTCTCACCATGATATTTTAGTGACATTTTTGAAGAATTAATTAATTGCACTGCTGGCTTCCTTCCCTTCTGTAACTCTCCCCCACTGGGCATTATGTCTTATATATACAGAAAACTGTGGGATACAATAGTATTAACTCATGCAAAGTGTTTTAGCTTGCATGCTTGAAGTTAAGCTTCACATTGGGTGTATTGATATTTTTCATAGATTGTGGAGATTTATGCTGGTTTAGATTTTCCAGAAACTCATTTGTGTCAGGACCAGCATGTGCATTTTGGCAATGTGCTCTAGTATACACTTAGAAATGTTGACTAAGAATTAGAAATTTTTTTCTAATATCTATAGGAAAACCTGCAGGTTTTGCCAGCATCAAGGGTATAAGGATATATAACAGCCAATTATATGTAAAACATCAAAACCAAAGGAAAAACAATTTCTTAGTTCAGATTTTGGTTGCCAAGTCTGCCAATGTGAACTGATTCAGAAACCTACCAGTCTAGGAAAAAAGGGGAGCCTATGTCAAAGTTTGCATGTCTGTTTTCAAGCAGAGAGGTTACCATTCCCAGCTACTCATTACATCCTCCCGCTGGAGTTTGCTACTATGTAGGTTCATTTTTCTGAGGTTATTTTACAGTAAAGGAATATTCAATCCTCATTCCCTCCATGTGAGTGCCAAAGGGCCAGCACACTGTGGCTCCTGCAAAAGGATGGACACAAAGTCTCACAGTTATTCTGTTATCCAATTACACCTCCGGGACAGCAATAAGACCGTACACAGGTGAGGACAGAGCAGCTTACAACTGCCTGTTCCTGGCTGTGTAGACTTGCCTCTGATAGCCAGAAAATAGAGCAATAGGTCCTAAGTGTACTTCTCTGCTGAACTCTTAAATTTAATTCTTTTCTTCTTAAATTAGGTGACTCAGGGAAGGCAAGGAAAGACTGACTGTTCTCCATCTTTTAAATTTTAAAAGGGAGTCAAGCCCCGTGCATGGGGAGAGTCACGCAGCATCCATCCAGTTGGGTTACCTTTCTTAATGCACAAGAGAAAAGAAACAAAAGACATCTAACACTTTTCATTATTGATTTTCCATAAGCATTTTTCATATCCTGTACCTAAGGGTGGTTCCCCACGCCCCAGAGCTCAGTTTTCCAATTAATTAGACACAGAAGTATGTTAGAGCAATAATCACGATTGTGTGACTCTCCACCTCAGCCAGCACGAAGTTCAGAGAAAAAAATGTATTCAGATAGCGAAGTCATGAATTTGGAGTAAGAACATAAAAATTAATTGTTCCAAGGCTCTACTCAATGAATGTCATGACTCATTCCTAAAATTCCAATTGAGAATTTAATTTCTTAGGCTAAAATATAACTTTTCTAAACGTGAAGTCAAGTATATATGGGTCACTTCTTCTGTGCACAGAGTCCTGTTGCTCCCAAATTGGCAATGGCCTGTTGACTCCCGGAGTGCAGTAAGCAGATGTTCCCATTTTGCTGTAGACCTGCTTGTATAATGCAACTTATAAATCTGTCTGAGCAACAGCACACATCCAAGTCTGGATAGTCTCACATGGTAAAATTGTGAATAACGCAGTCAAAGGCAAACTGCTTAAATTGTCCTACTAATTAGTTGAAATTAATTGTAGAGACTCTGTGCAACAAACCTTCCCAAGTATAGCTGCATTAATGTAAATGACTAGCACCAGGGAAATATTTCACTCTCTGAAATTAATGAATAATTTCCAAAGTTGTTGGCAACTACTCACAGTTACATGAAGGACAGGTTTTATTCCTTTCTGAATAATGCTAACTAATAAATTATTTCTATGCTAGGGAAAAAAAAATTTGGGTTTGGGACCATAAGTATTCTTTCAGCAGTACTGTCCAGAGACATTAAAGTGTTCTTTAAAAACTTGGTACAATAGTCCCCTTTTCACATGCACTTGAGGTACCAAGGCCCAGAGTGGCAATGAGACTAACTCCAGGCCACCTAAAGAGTCAGGGAGAAAATGGAAGTAAAATTTGAGTTCTGGATGAGAACTGTGTTTTGTCATCCTGAGTTATTCTGCTCTTCATTCAAAGAGAAAGAAAAATGTCTCTGCAGTTTCTGCTTGTCTCTAGTAATCAAAATTATCTCAAAATGTTCTAAGTCAAGCGGACCCAGCATGTCCCTGAAGAAAAGTTATGATCTGGAAAATAATAGGTTATTTTCCTTGAAGATGAAGGGAATTAAGTTAAACTGAGGCTTTCATCCAGTTTCCCTGTACTTCAAAATCGGTACAGTGTGTATTAGGACCAGGCAGTTACTACAGAGCAAGATCAAACTGCAGTTTAAAAAGATACAGTGGGTATCAAGGCCAGCAATGTGTTGATGTAAAACAAGATACAGATGAACATTGCTTTCCTTGCCATTCCATCTTTATCTCACTCACTAGAAAACCAAGAAAGTACTCAAAACAGATGCCAGACCAGAAAGATGGAGAATAAACCTTATGAACAAGTGATAGCATGCATGAAAGCTGCAGATATTTCCTTTAGTGTCCCACCAACATAATCTCAAGAAAATAAGGAAAAATTAGCCTTGCTGACCAAAGAGTTTCTTACACTGAAACTCCTGCCTCCTCACTTTGCATATGGTTGTCCAGTGAGCAGATTTCAAGCAGAAATAGTTTTAAATAACTGTTTAGACCAATGATCCAAAAGTTAGAGTATTTTGATGCATTATGTATATCTGCATAATTTGATCTCCCAGACAGTCCTTTTTGTTACATCAAATAGCATCTTTGGTATGGGATTTACTGAGAGAATGTAATGTCCCAAAATGGTACTTACACAGAGACTTGTAAGCTTACACTTACAATTTCTATCTGAAAATTTTGAAGTCAGGTTACTTCGGAGCTGTCCTTGGCTGATATTAAAATTCTGTTGAAAAAGATAGTTCATGAGCACTGTGAATTTCAATAACAGATGCAAAGCTCACTTTGCCATACGGGGCTCCACAAAGTGAGAGACTTCACAATTTCATCTGGCAAGACATATGCATTTGAAACCACTCAACAAACTGAATTTCCTTAGCATGAGAGATAAAATGAACTAAGGGTATGGAAACTAGATATTATATTTGGAAATAATGGTGCTGCATTTTATTCATATACACATATATATATATTCTGCTTTTTCAATGTACAGAAATACAAAACTGTATCATCTGGTGCACCTTCTTTCTCTTTCCTCTCTGTATATATCCCCATAAACTCATTTTAACATTTTAAAATTTGTGCCTGTGTGCTAGATGTAAAGTTGATACACTAGATAGAATTTTCACTGTTTCAAAAACTCAGTGCTTGTTTGTGGCGTGAGCAGGAATCCAGTCACAAGCATGATTCGAGCTGGTGTTTCACATTCAGGCTTAAGGCACGGATGTAGGATACAGGCTGAGTTGAGGACTTATATACTTAAACAAAGAGACTAATTATTTCTTTTTAGCCTTTTAATAAAAAACTGTCCTATCACAGGATGAGTGGGGAAAAAAAAACTTTAATTTGACTCCAAGTAAACAGGAGGTTGTATGGAAGAACTGGAAGAACTCTGTAAGTTTTGAGGAATTTTTTAAAGGTAGTAAAATGCCTGAAGGCATGTGAATGTACATGTGCCTCTGGAAAGGACACATTTGTGTCAGAAATCTAAATGTGGATTAGGAAGTGTTAAAGAACTTCATTTTATATTGTAGAATATATCATAGTCTGAATGTGGTTCTTCTGAAATTAGCAACTCCCTAGGCCTGAGTCAAGGCCATACAGAAAGTGATTGACCCATAGTTAGTAAGGATCAAATCAAAGCCAGTGAGTTCACACCTTTTGCAGTTTGCCATCCCTGCAGTTGGCTACTGTGATGAATGGCTAAGCACGGTCTTTGCAGCTTTTTTAAAGCATCAGCTGGGTACAGAACTGATTTTGAGGGGTCTGGAGAGGTTGCTGGAACGTGCCAACCACATCTGATTATACTGGGAGGTGGCACAGATTTCAGGAAATGGAAATATTTTCTCAATAGCTTTTAGATGTCCAAGGCGCACACAAAGTCCACACTTCACTTCCTATCAGCATTGCTTTAATCTTGGTTATTGACTTGTGATTTTTTTCAGAAACTTTTCATTTGTTTGTTTCTGGGTAATAGATATTTAAGGAATTCAATTAATCATTATTATTCAAGGTTGAGACCCAGGCAATAATTTGCCATCTGGCTTTTCCAGGGGCTTTCTGTTAGCTTGAATGGAGCAGGTTATTCCTGTGAATCACTGTAGCTTCTATCAAACTTTACAAGTCAGAGATGGACAATCCTTCATAAAGAGAGAGTAGTCAGAAGTAATTCACAGATACTTCTTTCTCTCCAGAGTGCTTTTAGTGAGAAGTTTTTTAACTATAAGGCATAATTTCAGTCATTCCTTGCCATTTCAAACACTGTGCACCATTGTGAAACATCATTTTAACTATAAAAAAAGAAAGATTACCTTATAGTTATGTTGTTTGTTGAAAAGGTTCTCTCTTGAGACTTATTTGTGAGAAAGCTTTATTTTTTTTCCCAAGCCATTGAGAAGTTTTTTGTTGGTTTTTTTTTTTTTTCTATCAGAAGACATGCAGTTCATAACAAATGAATGAAAGAATCAATCCAAGCTGGGAATGAAAAGACTTCTGTTCCTCAGGAATGAAGAGAAGTTGTATGAATTACTAGGAGTCAAATAACTGACATGACATAGATTTCATTCTAGCACTGGTTTTATTATTTTAGATATTTCACACTAATTACCATATTCATTATTACTAAATCAATTCAAGAAGCGATGCTTTGTATGAATTTAAAAGGCTATTTCTGTTAATGTTGCATCTGAAGTTTGATGAGAGTCTTACTCTGAGCAAGTAACATTGACTTTCCTTACTCAGAAGGAAAATGGCAGTGGAGGACTCCCAAGGAAGCAGTGGTTTGAAAACATACTTTTGGAGTTCATAGTCAGATCTTAGCAGAAAATTTTTTTTTCTCCCTCTACCACTTTTTCTTTTTTGAGCATAAGATTTTTCATGAGAGCATTACTACTGTGGAATAGAACATGCTTCCTTCACTGCTTACTAAGTCTCTTGGTTTTATTTTTCTAGGTTTAGTATCTTTTCTGCTTCATAATTTTCTTCTAAAATTTCTTCATTTTCTCCCTCTCCTTCATCCCCATCTTCAACCTAACTGGGATCAGAAAAAGGAAGAGATGAAGAAAAGCATATTGAGAGGCACAGGAATGTCATCTTTTGCAAAGATGAAAATAAACAACAGAGCAAATCTTTGTTTACAAAATAACTTTGTCCCTACTGATGTTATTTTCCATTATTTCTTAATACTATCAAATGAAATTAATTAATTACTTGGGTACCCTCTAGATTTCTGTTTTGTATGTTTATTCCCAAAGACTCTTCTGTGATATGAAGAAGTGATGTTGCACACAATTAAATCAAGTTTCTCTCCGCAGGCATCACTACAGTATTGACCATGACAACTTTGAGTACCATTGCAAGAAAGTCATTGCCCCGTGTTTCCTATGTCACCGCCATGGATTTGTTTGTGACTGTATGCTTTCTATTTGTCTTTGCTGCTCTGATGGAGTATGCCACCCTCAACTACTACTCAAGTTGCAGGAAACCAAACTGTACTAAGAAGAAAAAGTCGGTAAGATGGGAGTACTTAAAATTTTTTTCATGTGCAGCTCAGAGAGCAGATAATCATTCCGTGGCAGCCTGTAATCACATGGCACTTCACTCCTCCAAGTCTTTCCCAGTGGTATGATCTGCCCTGAAAGCTGATGGAAAAGTCACCTGCAGTAGCAGTAGGAGCAGTCATGTGCCTGCTGAGTGAGGTCTGTTCCTAGCAGAAGCAGCCTGCTCACCGTGGAGCAGCAACCCTGCCTACGCACCTTTTGTCCTCCAATTATTGTGCTGGTAGTGGGAAAGGGCTCCCACTGAAACAGACTGCATAGCTTGTTATACAAATAAATGCACATCAGTGTGTATTCAAATGCATTGCTATTCCATGGCTTAACAGGTATAGAAATATTTATGAGTAGAATTTCAATATCTCTGCTGGGGACCAGCATTTGGTTAAAGCCCTGCGCACAGAGGTGCATGTTCCCAAAGACAAAAATGGAGGTCACTTAAAAAGGTTTTAGGCTTGGCTCATTTTTGGCTAAAAACCAACTTACAAGTGTAACACCCAGAAAAACACAAAAGCTGTATATTTATAATCAATTAAAACAATCATGCAGGAAGAATTGCCTGGTTTACTTCATAACTGAGTATGAGAATGAGAGGGGGCAGTTTAATAGAGAAAAAAATCTCAGTGTAAACATACGGTAGGAGGTTGACCACTCAAGATCAGTGACAAATCTGATGTGTTCAAGATCAGTAGTTGGAGACGTTGGATGCCGTTGTGTGTAATGGAGGAAATAAGGACATTTGAAATCAGAAATCAAAGCCAAATAGGAAAAATGTGAAGAAGGAAATTGAAGAGAGAGAAGCCTAAATTTAGGGAATAATAGGTCATGATGTAAAAAGGGATTGAATGAAGTGCTATAGAAAATGATTGAATGAAGAACTAATGAAGGAAAAGCTGAAACAAATATGGGATTAGAGAAAGCCTAGAAAGCCATAGACTTAGTCAATGACAACTCCATTAAACCTAAAATAACTTCTTGCAAAAATGCATTGCTCACAAAAGGCAAAAGACTGTTACCAAAAGAAAAGTTTGAGACCAAAATGAACTTGCTAGTGATCAAACTAAAATTGCCATCCTATAGAAAGATTGAATTAAAAAGTCATGAGTATCTTTGTTAGTAGGATGTAATTCCAGACATATGGATGAAGATGCGAGAAAGCATGCAACATCGACGGGATTTTAAAGTAACACCAGAACAAACGCTCACTTACCTATTGTTCAATAAATAAATAAATGTAATGGCTTGAATAAAGCTTTTAAGTCTATGGAAACTAGATGTGCATTCTGCTGAAGTTTCATGCAGTTTTCAAGTGGACAGAATATTATGCTGAATATATAGAACACACTGCATGAAGTGTTTTATGCATTTAAGGGCTTAGTCCCAGGAATACTATTGAATATAGATGCATGTGAAGCACTAAGTATGTTTTCTTCTGAATAATTCTTTTGTTATCTTTATTTAAGCTACCTGATGTAAGTTTTGGTCACGTAATGGTAAGTAAGTTACTTTATTCAGTGAGAGAATTGGGGGCATGAATAGATGGTTGACATTTACTTGCACTAATTCCTGAGAGAGCTGTATTGCTGTGTTATGCTTTACCCTGACTTCACTATAAATATTGGTTTACTTTTTTTTTTAAAGGTCAGTTTGTTTTCAGCTGTGGCAGAAGAACATAGCTGCCTCTTTCTATAAGGACTTATCGAGTGATATGGGAGGGAGGACCGTCAACTATAGAATATTATGTGTTATTTTTACCTCAGAAATTTTGTGTATCTGCCTTATATAATACAGAAGTTTCTCAGTACATTTTATGAGAAAGTAATGAGCACAAGTTATGTCATAAACTTCTATGGAGTTTTAACTAAGTTTCATAGAAAAAAAGTTCATTTATGCATACACAAAACCTTTAGCAAGCTTTCAGGTAGATTTTCAAATAATGTAGGCACACAAGTTGAACCCAGGTAGTCATACTATATTTACAAATGGAATATGTACAGCGGCAATAAAGTTGGAATAGAGCACAAAATTGTGTCTCTAAGTTGTATGAAATCTGAAACTGGAATACCTGCTACACTATATGCAAATATAAAGCATACAGAAAGCATGAAGCCAGTTAATCAGCTGTTTGAATGGCCTGCCATCAGACAAGAACAGAGACAGGACTAAAACTTTGGGGTTTGCATTTCATGGCTTGGATATGTTGAAGTTTCTCATTTATAACTGCTAGATCCATGTTATTAGCCTATCTTTTTACAAATAATAATATACACTTTTTCTTTTTTTTTTTTTTAAACATGAGTTGTCTGATGTATTTTAAGACCTCATATAGCTTAGAAAGTCTGCTCATTGGCAACCAATGGTTTACAGCAAGCGTTACATCTATACACTTTCTACTGCTGTCACTCCCCAGACAGACTTTTCTGAAAGATGAAGTTAACAGAGCACATTGAATGGGTAGCAGCACTATCTGAGCCTTTCTTCTTTTTAACATAAATGTTTTAGACAGGCATGGAAAATTTTTGTCCCTGAGTTGGAAATGTTCATAAAGACCTACAATAAATGTATGATATATGACACAGTGGTACAGCAGAACTCCATGTATACTCTAGTCATAGTTTTTTCTCTTCAAAACACCAGAGTCAGAAAAAGATTGCTTATGCAATAATCTTAGACCTTTTCCACAAGGCAACACATTTTAAGACTCTGAAACAAGCCACCCAAAACTTTACGAAAGAGAAAGAAGACCATGCGGGTGCAATATCTGTCATCTAATCTCAGAGATAAAGCCATTCACAACAAATAGATATGCAATAATCTGCTTCTAAACTGCCATCTACTTGCAGTTCACAGCACAATGCACCTGAGACATTTTAGCATTTACTTATGATAAAATGAATTGTGTACAGAAGCAGTTGACTGGATTTCATAGGGCAGTTGTTCAGGTGTAGTTACCTGTATTGGCAGTGCCAACATCTAAGCAGAGTGATGCCACGTCCAGTTCTTAGCTCAGGGACCAGCACTTTAAATGAGATGGGTAATATTACAGAGTGCCAAAAGATTTGTAGAAAGGAAATTAAGGCATTATAAAAAGGAAAAATTTCCACTGAGACACATCAGTCATATCACCAGTGTTTTTCACATCCAGCAGGAAAGTTTTCAGATACCCCCTAACACCTTCAGCAGGAAATGTTGAATACTTTGTATAGCCTGGAAGCAAGAGCCCAGAGCATCATCCTGAATGCAGGCAGTCATGACCAGCTTGTTAGAGCACAGCCAGCACACTCCTGCAGGCAAAGCCAATGCTAAGCACCATCCCAGGGAGAGGAAGGACCTCTTGGGTAGAGAAAACCAGGCTGACAGGGCTGTGTCTGCTTTGTCAAGGCGGTGCAGACAGGCAGCAAAGCTCACAGGACCTTTTCTAGTGATGTCAGCAGAGGAGGTGACATTTGTGAAGATGGAAGGGGTGGCTTAATGAGAGAGGAGACTGTTGTGAGAAGGCATCTTGCATGACAAGGAAATGATGTGACAGAAAAGCTGACAAAGTGTAAATAAGGAGTACATCGAAGAAGGAGAGGTCTGTAAGCACAAATGCTACTTTGAGGATGCATGACATCAAAGTGTCCTATTTCTGAGCATGGTTAGTGTGATAAGTACTAAGGGGACATGCCTTGGGATGGCATTTTGAAATCCTGTACTGAAATGATCACTATCTATTGCTGACCATATCTGTTTTTATAAATCATAGTAAAGTTAAGAGGTAGTGAATACACCTATGCTAAGTGGAGGACATTGTATAATTAAATGGAGAGGAGTTATAACTTCCTTATTTTTGAGAATCCATCTTAAATGTAGTAGCTGCAAGTGTTTAAAACAACTTGCAAATAATATTCTGACAGGTAAGTAAACTCCTAAGTGTGAAAAAGTGATTGCTTTTTGATGTGATTATTAATTTTGATCTGCACCATCCAGGGAAACTTGTCAAACTGTTGCATTTCTTTTCTCTCCTCAGAATTATTCTGTACTTGATATGAGACCACCAACTACAGTCATCACATTGAACAATGCCATGTATTGGCAAGATTTTGAAGATGCGTGTGTCTATGAATGTCTGGATGGGAAAGACTGTCAGAGCTTTTTCTGTTGTTATGAAGAGTGTAAATCAGGCTCATGGAGGAGAGGACGGATTCACATAGACATCTTAGAACTGGACTCTTACTCTAGGGTCTTTTTTCCTACATCCTTCCTGCTGTTTAACCTGGTCTACTGGGTTGGATACCTCTATCTTTAAATGTTGCCTGTAGCAGTGAAGACTGCTGCGTTTTCTCACTGCAGACGGATGGTGAAAGTGCAGAAAAAGTGAAGGACACAGTCAGTTTCATCTCAAATTATAAAGACCACATTAACCTTCACCATCAAAGAGCCTGATGAAGAATTTTAATACGTAATTTCCTGAAAAAGAAAAACACAGAAGAATCCTCTCCTAACTGCTATTTGTTTTAAGAAAAAGGTTCTTACAAAATTCAGCTGAATTTGTAGTGTAAGCGATGTTTATGAATAATTATTGTATATTAGAATCTCTACTATTGTCCCTTGGCATAGAAGCTATTCACAATTCAGGCAAAGATTAAATATGTAATTTTTATTTTTCATTCCTATACTTTCTTCAAAATGCTGCCATATCCCTAAGGCTCAGAGCAATGTACACTGGCACTAGCAAATAAGCCAAAGCCGATGAAAATGCCCATTTGTATTTAAATTTGCTTGAGCTAAATCCCATAGGTTTTGGGAAATTGATGATCTCCTTGCTATAGAGTAACCACCAAAAGACAATAATAAATGTCTCTGGTGGGATCAAAACATGGACATTACTTTCTGCAGAGGTCTGGGATTCATGGAATTAGCCTCTTACCCATACATATTGGTTTTAACTTAAAGGTGAAAAGGCAGACAGAGAAGAAAGCTATAATTTTGATATAAATAAGACTTGCCTATCTCTGAAGCAGCTATAGGCATAACTTCTACAGTTTTTCAAGCTTTTAACTGTGTTTTTTATGACTCATTAAACACAGGATGGTCACTGATTTCTAAAGTACTATACTTGAAGCAGGACAAGATTCCTGCTTGCTTGTGTCATTGTAGCAGATCATAGTGCATAGCCTGTGAGTAAAAATCACTATATAATAGCACCAGGACTATGTGACTTTCTTCGGATTTCAGTTTGCTAAAAAAGTGTGCCCATGCATTCTTATCTTTTCTCTCCAAGTTGTTTTACAAAACTGAAAAACATGTGTGCCAAAGGCCTTTTTTTCTTCTTTTCATAACATTAAACACTGAAAAATTTATTCATGGTAGTTGTTCCCTGGACCTGAGCTAAAAACTGAACACTTGTGGCTTGAATAGTGCATTACAGGAACTCAATTGTGACACTTGGACTAAACATGAAATAGTTGCCGCATGAAGAAAGAGGTTCTTTTCATTCTTTTCCAAAATTGCCAACTATATTTTACACTCAAAAAAAATTTTGTATTTTTCAAGGTTTTGACCATTCAACTCTAAACTACCCATTTTCTCAAAAACTAGTTTTACAGTATTAAACTAAGCGATGTCTTTTAAAGACTGTCTACGTAATTGTTATTAAGCAAACAAAACACATCCAGAATTAAATAGCAATAGCTTTTCACTACCCTTTGCATGACAAATTGTTACAAAAGATTGAAGATAAAAGATACCTAAAACAACGATTCTATTTCTTTTCTCTTTTGGAGTTAATTTTTTATGAACTCAAAAAATGTGTCTTTTCCACGCAGTATTTGATGAAGAAATGAATAGTGGATGTGACTGGAAAGGAGGTCCTTTTTTCCTCAAAAGGAAAACCCTGCAAACAAGCAAAAGCTAATGCAATGGTAATTCTAAAGGAACAGAAATGCTGTTGTGTTCTTTGAAACATCACTGTCTGTCATTGCTGTTGCTCTGTTCTTCCACTGAGTTTTTAATTGGAAAACAAACAAACAAACAAACAAAAACCTAACACAAAAATTAATTATAGTTATTCAAAATCTTTCTTCTGTTTTTAACTTGTCTGAAACATCAGAAACATAGATGGGTTTAGGTCAGAGAGGGGAATCACTTCTGTAAGGACTGACAAAATTCAAATTAGAAGCACAGAGAAGAAATATTTTGAGGCAGAATCTAAGCCTTATTTTTAGAAAAATCTGCCCAATCTGATGTCTTCTAAATCAATGATAACCTGATTTCAAAATACATGTTGAAAATTTTGCTAACTCTCATTAGCAAATTAACTGCTCTGTAAACCTGTGTCCTGCACTTCGAAGTATGGATTTAATTTAATGATGACAGTGGGTTATTTTAAGTAGTGCAAGAAGGTGATTAAATTTTAGTTGAATATCCTGATCTCTAATTATGAATTAGTCTACTCTAATAGTCACCTTCAGCCATATTTTGCAAGAATACCAGAAATATTCCAATCCTAAATAAAAGAATGGAAACCATTTTCCTTTATGGGGCTGATCCTGCAAATCCTCTGCACAACCAATTGATTTTGGTGGTAGTACTGAGACAACTGATGCACAATCAGGTGCCTCCCACCATTAGATCTTGAACAGGTAAAGTGAGGTTTATTTAACGATTGCATACTGTGTGAATTTCCTGGGAAGTGGAATATTTCCATGTTACATGACGAGCATAGGCTTTTCTTATACTTCTGCTCATGGCTGCCCATGAGCCCTGCTGCAAGCAAGCAGTCCCACCAGATCCTTCTTTGGAAGACTGATTCTGCAAAGTCCATTCATATTGCCGATTTTCCAAGTGTTTTCATAAACAGAAGATAGAAGCATATTGTTCCACCTTTTTCCACTGTCCTTAATCAAGAAAGAAACTTCAGACACTACTGCCTTCTGCTCTTATAGTGAGGGTAGAGGAAATACTCTATTGTGTAATTTATTCTACTCTGGGGTTATTTAAAAATTGATTTTTATGCAAGGCAAGCGGCTGCAAGCTGGCAGTTCCTGAATGCATTCTTCTGCTTGTTCCTAGTAACTTGGCTTAATCTCACTGCTTTGCTGCTCTGTGCTTTGGCAGCCACTGAAAAACCTTAGAGATCAGGGAAGATAAGCTTTCTACCATCTGAATCGTTCAAAATGCCATTATTTTAGAGACCTATATAATGTGGTCTGCATACATCTATGTGCCATATCCTTCTGTAAGAGTAAGAATATCCTCATTAACCCTCAGATATTCTTTTGCTTCTTTTGCAAATTGACAAAAGTTAACATTTTTGTGTGCTGTCTCATGAGAAATGTAAGAACTGTACTTCAGCATTTTAGAACATTTTCTTACCATATAATTTCACGTTCGAGACTTGCATTTATTCAACTCCTTTTTGTTATTTAGTACTTCTTTTTACCCTTCCAAGGAAGGGAACAGAGGAAGGCAAAACCAAATGAGCAGTGAAATGAATACATTTGGCTACGTAAAACCTCAAAACCAAGTATCTTTGCATTATGTTCCTTCCTTGTTGAAGATGCAGGAAAGATTGTGAGGGTTTTTTAAATAATCAACTTTTTTTTTCCCAGGAGGATCTAAAGTCAGTTCTCTTATTCTCCTCTTCAGTTAAAAGTTCTTGGGCAGTGTTTTTCTTTATTGAGCATAGCATTTTCAAGACAACTAAGAATGTATAAATATATTGGTCTGCTTAATACAATCTTCTGTTTTCCTGGCTCTGATGCCTAGTATATTGACAGCTCCTTCTTTTACAGCCATTCTTCCAAGAATGAGGGTAATAAAACTTGTAGCCAGTTTACACTCTCTCAATGTCCAGCAGTAATGTGGAACTGAAGTTCACCACACTCCACACAATTTTAATATAACTTTCTAATCAAAAAGTACGGGTGTAGTTTAAATGCACTGCAGGCATTTTGATAACATTCTCTTTCTCATGTTCTCCTTAATCAACTCTCAACTGTATATTGCTATATTGTGCATACCAATAAAAATGATAAAAATTACAAAAGCCAGAACTGTCTTCACAGAGACAGTGATGAGTAATGAAGTTAAAAGAAGAGAAATAAATTATTTTTTATTGCTGTGCAGTTCTTATCTGTTGCAGTCCTCTTATTCAATTTAACCCACAGCTAATTCCAAATCATCCACCTGGAGGTTTGCACATTCATCAGCTGGAACAGCAGTG
Organism: Melanocharis versteri; assembly: GCA_013397845.1. NCBI lineage: Eukaryota > Metazoa > Chordata > Aves > Passeriformes > Melanocharitidae > Melanocharis > Melanocharis versteri. Next base: position 921,926 of record VZTG01008547.1, on the reverse strand, counting down.
ACACATGAGCCTTTAGCTGATAGGAAATTATTTCTGGAACTGGAGGCGTCCTGCCAAATAACTCAGACAGCTATCTTAAACACTTCTTCAGCTCTAATGTGTCTTGGTGTCTAGTATCTCATGTTGTTTCATGAATTTATCACAACCCTCCATACTTGGTCGTTTCATGAAGGGAAGGCTGTTTACCTCCCTTTTATACAAAATTTCACCGTATAGCTAATAAAATGACTCTCCCACATGACCAGATGCAAGGCAGCTCTGGAACTGCTGGCTTTGTGAGAAGGCAGACAATATTTTAAGACAGACAGACTTCACAGAATCACAGAATCAACTAGGGAGGAAAAGACCTCGGAGATCATCAAGTCCAACCTATGACCTAACACCACCTTATCAACTAAACCATAGCACTGAGTGTCATATCCAGTCTCTTTTTAAACACCTCCAGGGACTATTTCATTAGCCTCACCATCTGGAGTATTGGTGTTACCTTCTAAGCTGTAAAACAAAGTGCCCACAGAAACTTTCTAAAAGCCGTCCGTAACAGACTGTACTTTTTCCATTGGCTGCTCTTTCCTGGTTTCCATAGAATGCAGTAAGAAAAGGCAAGCCATATCTCATAATCTTAGATACCTACGCAATCAGATGATTTTTTTTCAAGGTTTCTTCTTCTTCTTGCTCATGAAATGTTTGTGCCTCTTATGTCAGTGCCTTTATCATTTATTAATATGAAAGGACATTCCTTAACATTAAAGACTATTTCTCATCTGCAAGTTAGAAAGTGGGACAATGACCTTCCTGGAGTTCTTCCTGGAGTTCTTCCTGAGCACCACAGTGTGTGACCAATATTCTAAATGTCTTCAACCTACAGATTGAGCATTTGTCTGCTTTTTCTTTATTTTTCTAAACAGTCTGTAGGTTTCTTATTTCCTAAATAGCAAAAGGCTGCAGTGGAACTTCAGCAGTTTAACAGAACCCTTCCTTCTTCACTCAGAAATTTCATTCCACCAAGAGATATAGAGCATAAACTCAAGGCTCATCCAGATCTCTTTCCAGAAGACTATTTAAAATAGGCAAAAACCAGACTATGAATTTGGAATGCATTTCCACAGATGAAAGGTGAGGTTCTTTTTCCTTTAGAGGTTTTTTGTCTTTTTTTCTCAGTTAATTTTAGATCCTTCCCCCCTCCACAAGCACAAAAATAGCTTAACTTATATTTGCATACTGAGAAAAAGTATAGTGTCATTAGTGTTATACTATACTTATATGCCTACCACCTTCTTATGGTTCATCACGCTCTCTTCTTGAAGGGTTCTAGTATATATGGGAAAAAAATAAAGGCCTTCCTTCAAGACTCAGTGGCCTTAATAATATTACCTTTTTCCCTGAGATCTAGAAGGATTTCTTTCCTCATGATTTAGGCCACTGTTTTAGATACTAAAACCAAAGCTATGTTTTATATCTAAAGTGAAATTATCTTTCAATGGAAAAAAATTGTCTTGGCTTCAACTGAATTGCTCTAACAAGTTAAACAGTAAATTTTTGTATGCTGAACCTCTGGTGGATAATTCAAAGAGATATGCTGCCCTACAACCCTGTCTAGCTAGGACTAAGTCCTGAACTAGGGATGAATATTGCAGTAATCATCTAGTTTACCTAGCAGCTGTTTCTTTAAATGACTTTGGATCGTGACTGACTTCAAGCACTTGGTTAGCTACCGCTGACATTCCTCCAGTGGGATACCCAATATCTGTGATTATGTATTGTTTTCTACAGACTTTGCTTTCTTTTACTTATCCTCTTTTGTTGTGGGTCCTCAAGCATCTGGATTCCTCAAGGGTTTTCCTAGAATATATGTGAAATTAGAGAATAAAATTCATTATGAAGTTCAGTGCCTCAGAGCTGGACACCTGAGAATTCTCTGCTTTCTACCAAAACATTCATTTTGATCTTCTAATCATTTGCTATTTATGAAGGACAAGCAGCAGACGTGGTTATGTTTATTCATATATCTAGGGGAAGGCTTTGTCAAACACTGAGCCAGGCAAACCGGGCACTGAATATACAGCCAGTAACCTGCTGGGTATTCTTTTATCTAGGTAAGGAATGGCTTTAGTCGGAGGAGACACAACAGCCTCTGGTGTCATCGAAACACCCACGTAACACTACTTGGAGGCCTAAGCCAGCCTGTGGAGCTTCTTATAGGGGAATGCGGGTGCTCCCTTTAGTGTTTAATACAGCCCTTAACACTCTCCTAATGTCTCTATTACTTCTTGCAGCAGTGCTTGGGAGACAGGAAGCCATACTGACACAATATATTCTAAAATACAAAGAACAAAATATCCACAGTGAAGCTGGTGATGGATAGTCTGTTACTGAGACTGTATTAGGATTACAAGTTTTTAAAAAAAAACCTGCTAGGTCAGAGTCAATACTTTCTACATTAAGACCATAGACCAGAAGAGGGATTTAAGTTCAAATTAGCATTCAGGAAGATCACTGTAGGATATTCTGTAGGAGTTGATTATCCATTGTTTGGATTCAAAACTTGTGGAGAGTACAGTTGTAACTTAAGTACTTAATGTTAGATTTGTGATTTACATACTTAAAGTGAGGCCTAAAACAGGTAAATGCTAAAATTTATAAATTGCACATTAATATACAATGGATGAAGAGAACAATACTGATGACATATTTTTTTAAAAACTATTGATGAATGTGAAACAGAGCATGCTACAGAGTCCATTCCATGCTTATAGACCTCATGGAATCCTTAAAATGAAAGCGACTGTGGAACTCATGGAAAGCTGCTAAAATAATTGCATCTGACAGCAGAACACAGGCAGCCCAGGAAAGTATGGCACTGCCAGACAGAGTGCTGCAAAGGGAAAAAAAAAAAGAATAAGCTCCCGCAAAACATTTCCTCTGAACAACAGTGGGAAACCTGGTGCAGAGAGATTACAGTATTGCTCTCCCTTACTCTCTTTTGCAGTCTTTCAGGAGTCCTGTGACTTTTTTGTATCCGTGATCACATGGATTACCAACCTTAAATCATGGACCAACCTGTGGCTACCACAGGCCATCACCAAACCCATCACGTAATCCTGATCTAAACTCTTGGTATACTGCTCTCAAAACATTTTTTTCCCACCATGACAACACATGGATTTTTTTTAAAGTGAGTGTAATTTTAGTAATCAAATAAATACTGCCAACTATGTGCCAAATTGAATTTTATTATAGAACACAGACAAAATTTTAGATTTCTAATTATCCTTCCTTCCTAAGTTTTTGTTAAGGGTGTGTGATTTCGTTGCTAGCAGTGCAGCTTGTGATGTCATAGTGAAATGAAAGTACAATTATGTGCCCAATGTGCCTTGAATAATACAGGTAGCACTAGTACCAGTATGTCATTTTAAGTTAGATAGCCATCCCAGTGATCCCCCAGACCGACCTAATCCGAAAAGTCAAACACCCATGTGCTTCATCTCCTCAAGTTCTCAGACGACCTTCCCTTCTTGATCACCTCCATTCCAGTTTACTTTGTGTTAAGGAGTAGGGGTGTGCGTCTAGAATACTATTTATATTCGTATTTTGATCCCAGCATTTGTATTTCTGGATACAAATAAATACACATTATCAGAAAATGCAAGTATGGCGTGCATATTTGGTGGTTGTATTTTCTTATGGAATTTGAGAGCTTAACAAAATAGAAATAGATTTCTCAAAATTTGCTTAAGAGATAGGGCATTGTGTGTTAACTTTCTAATAGAGTGTAGGGCATTCTTGAAAGGAATTTCATATGAGTCTTTTAAAAATACTTTCAACAGTGAGCATGAGCTGACTAAACTGCAAAAAATATTTGAGACTGCAGTTTATCCATGGGACCAACTTAAACTGGGAAGAATATGTTACAAAATTCAAAGAGAAATCAAGAAATAGGCTGTGTCTTTTTCATAAATTGCTGGAATGTAAAGACTCTGTAATTTTAAAATTGTAATCAAATTTGGCTTCAAAACTTTCCCAATCCCAACTTTTATAGTAATCAGTGAAATTTACTGGTAAAACTGTACTCTGTGTTTTCACAAGACTTAGTTTCGGCAGCCGCTTATTGTTAAGTAAGACTGTCTTCTTGATTTATGCTCTTTGAATGTAATTTAATTCCATCCTCTGTACATTCATGACCATGGAATTATCAGTCTCAACCCACTCCAACTGTGAAATGCCTACTTCATTTTAGGATTCCACTCCATAGTAACACTGGAGCTGACAGCTGGGCCACAGATAATGAATAAATTTCCCAGATCTCTCATGATCCCACAGATTTCCCTATCTGAGCTTGTTATATTTATACTTTCTGTATGTTCCTAGCACTAAAGCATGTTTTTCCAAAAGACATTTTATTTCACAAAAAGCAATTACACACAGAGTATTTAATTAAACTTTCACTAAGAAATCTCTTTTTCCTTGTTTTCACTTATTAGTTTGACATGCAATTCATGTTCTATCCCCATTTGTGTTCTGATACAACAACTAGTTACTAGTACTGACCTGTCCACTCAAAAATAAACATAGATTCTGTACTTCCCTAACAGCATCTGACCCTTGTTATCACAGTTAATGAAATGCAGTAACCAGGTAGATGTGGTTATACCTCACTCCCCAGGACAACTGGCAAGCATAATTGTTGCCATGACTATTTTCTTTCTGTACATTAGTCGTTAACACTTGCCATTGTCACAGTGTGAACACAACGCCAGCTCTTCTCCCTTGCAGGACTTAACCTGGAACACCAGCTATATTCTTGCAATTATCCAGGGAGCCTGAATGTGAGTTGAGCACATCAGCCATTCCAGAGGTTTAAGGTGCTCATCCTGCCAAATTCTGGAGGCTCTGACACATCTTTCAATTTAATAACATTTCCTGCCCAGTAGGCTCGAGTGTGCAATAGAGTACGATGATGAATCGTGCCAATAAGTTCTGCCTTTTTATGTTACCCTCTGTCTCACCACCACAAATCTAGTTAAGAACTGAATTACTGCTTGGCAGTTTTAGTTAAAGTAAACTCAGTTTGTGAAATGGAAAATGAGCAAAGCTGAACGTCAGGGAGCTATCCAGAAAATAAGGAATAAATGGAATAGACGTTTTCCTACTGACTGATATTAGAAGACCACTGTCACTTAATAGCCACAGTAAAAAACCTCACATTTGGAAAGTTGGTTTATAAATGGAAAGCACCTGTGTTAGCAATGCAAAATAATTAGTATATGCTAAAGTTTCACATGCAGCAATATGTGCCAGGTTTGGGAGTTTTTTACTGATTTTCATGTTTCCCTTTTTTTTTTTTTTTTTTAATAATTTTTTTCCCGTAGAGTGCAACAGAACTGGCCTTAAAAGAAAGAATTTTTCATGTAAGCAAATTCTGGGCCAACAGAAGTTTCATTAGCCCACCGTCTAGGCAAGCAGTGCATACCATAGACATACTTTTTACATACTATAGTGGCTTTAGATTCTAGGTTGCAAGAAGATGGAATATATTTATAGAGAAAGTCTTAGTCTAACAGTGTCATGGATCATAGCAGAGCCAAAAAGATACCCATTGGTAAGCTGCACTCTTCCGGTGCCTTGCTGTTGTCAGGCAGGAGTCAAAGGTCCACCAGATGACAAAAATAAGGCAAATCAAGAAAAAAAGCAAACTTTTACCCTTCCTAGGGAAACAAAGAAGCCCCTGCTATCCTGTGTGGGGGTTTTACCTGTAACATCCATTTTTTCCCTCAGCACATAAACAGCACTCCTTGAGTCAGATAGGTCAGAGCATTGCTGTTAGGTATCCCCTCAGCAGTGAGGGGACAGGTACCATGGTCCTGTATGTGTACTGACCGGGAGGGAAAACAGCACTGACTCCTGTACAGCTTAGTGTCACGGTCACCTGAAATACATGAAAGAGACCTTAAAACACACAGGAGTGGAGGCCGTGACAGTTCATCCAAAAGGAATCCTCACTGAATGCAATCATGAATTTATTAATGAAAGATTAGATTTTATCAGAAATTATTAGATTTGAATGCATTTAACTGTAGGTCAAGGAACTGCAAAACCCACTAAAAATCTACAAAGTTCATATTCAATCAAAACCTTACCCCTCCCAAACCTAAGGAGATTCTGTTTCCGATATTTTTTACTATGAAATACTCTTGTTTTAAAGATATTCGTGAACTTTCTACCAGAGAAAAGCTGGTAAATACCAGGCCAAATGCTTTGACCATTATTTTTTGATAGAACTGTCCACTCGAAGCAATGACAGCTATAAAAGTTAAATGCAAAATTCCCATCGACTCCCCTATTTCCCACTGTCCGCACTAGCTGAAGTGTAAATGAAAGTTGCAATGCTTCTTAATTGATTATACAGGGAACCTATCTAAGAATCAGCCAAGGAGTCATAGGATTAATACGACATGCATGCTGTCATTACTACACATCGACTGGGCAATTGACAACGGAATATCTCCAGATCCAGTGAACTATAAATCATGCCATGATCCACTCCTGGCACTTCTGCTGAGGGCTAAACAGGAGTTCAATAAGAAAAAGCATAACACTCTGTAGGAGAGCAGACAGATGCCACACATCAATATAGGCTAGTAATGAGCCAGCAGAGCAGCGTAAGAAGCCAGTGAGGAGTGCTGCAATCACCAGGCTGAATGCAAGGTAATGTGTTCTTAGCACAGCTCACATAACTCTGTAATGAGTTATGCTATGGCTGTGCCTCGCAGATCAAAGGAATTCATTACTGCCCCATGCTCAGCTCTAGTTACTACAGAACAGTAATAACAGGTTTTGGCATGTCCTCCCTACCCACAAGGTCAGGGGGGATGCTGAAAAACCAGAGGGAACCTATTAGACAGCTGCTAAGATGATCAAAGGCCTGGAGCAGATGAACTGTGAGAAGCTGAGGAACAGAGCTCATTTGGAGCTGAGGCTGAGGGATGTTCTACTTGCAAACCGCAACGACTTGAAACACGGAAAGGAAGACACTGAAGCCAAACTCTGAATCTCCTCTCAGCATTGCTGTAACATAGCAGGGGACATATGTTTCACCTTGGGAGGCTCAGGCTGGAGATGAGGAACAGCTTTTCCACATTACAGTACTGCAAGAAAGGGGCTGCCTGGGCGGGGTCTGGGGGCTTCCACCAAAGAGGCTTTCAGGTCTGGCTGAAAGGATCCTGGCCTAGTGATGGTGATAGTCCCCTTCAAGCATAAGGTTGAACTACATGACCTCAAAAAATCCCACATTCTAATCAACATTTCTATGATTCTATAAAAGGATTTTTTTCACCAGTTACCTACCTCTTCCATAAATACTCAACTAGAAACATAGTGAACAATGACATAACTAAAACCAATATATAAACTACCTGCTTTGGCACTGCTGCTATTGTTCATTCTCTGAAAAATTTGTCCTTGTATATAGCACATAAGCCATGTTGGGAATCACATTGTGCTTTGCTAGTGAGATCTCTCAATGCCATCTAGAGAAACAGATTTTTTATGACTGCAAACTCCCAGTTTGAACATGCCATTTATGTCAATGAATTTTTTTAATGTATATTGCTGCCCCAGTTTTGTCAAATTAAAAAGTAATGTTTATTATGCAGCTTCTTAAAAGAAGCTTCTGATACCATCCCTATCTTATTTTCCCCTTGTAAATTGGTAAATTTTACTATTTCCATGTTATGTTGCAAGAAGGAAAAACCCTAGCTTGTTTCAGTGGGCAACCTACAGGCTACATCTCTACACAAATCCAGGCTTCAAACAGGCAAAAGTATTAACCTTGAACATAAAAATGCATGATTGAGCAACAGGTTCACTGTTATAAAAGATCTAGTTGCAGTTCACTGAGTCTATAATGTGCAAAGATACTTCAGTGTATGAAAAAAAAAAGCAAACAACTCCACTCCACAAGAATTTAGTTAAATTTCTAGCCCTTACTGTAATGTAAGTTGTACTACATTTTCCAAAGTAATTTCAGCAACTGGTGGACACCAAATATATATTTTAACCTCTTTTTATGTGTTACATACAGAAATAAAATTACCTCTATCTGCTTATGTTTTGCATGCAATGTGCAGTTATATCCAAAAGGGTAGAAAAATGAGTTCTCTACAAAGTTCTTGCGCATGTCTTCCCCTTTGGCCACATACAAAACCAGCAATTCACAAGTGGGAGACTGTGTGGATAGGTGAATACAGAAAGCTTAGCAGAAAGTCAAGGCTTTGAGTTAGTGAGAACATTTCTACTAATTACCTTTGGCTCGGAGGTTGCCGCTCTGCCTGTGTTATGTGTGTACATACATTTGCTTAATAGAGGCACTGAACTCATTAGTTCTTCATGTGTGAGACAAAGCCAGATTGAAACTGATGATCATATGAAGATCATTCCAGTACGAGTATTTACTTCACACATCTATGGAGAAACCTACCAAAACAGAAACACTTAGCTTTGTGCAAATTGAATCACAGTGCCATCTGCTATGCAGCTGATTCTAGGAAGGGGTTGATACACTTGGTTCACTCCAGAGCTATTGGAAATAACTGGGCGGAGGGCTTTTGGCGGTAGGACCTCATCACATGGCACTGCATCTCAGAGGAGGCAGTGCAAGGCGGCTCCTGTGCAAAGAGGCTGGTGTAGGATATACCCTAAGGAGAGCTGAATTCCCAGCATGGATTCATCTACAACGCACCCATGCGTGGTAATGAAACACAGCTTAGAGTCACAGAGTGCAGCACGAGACAGCACCCCCAGAAATGCAAAAGCCAGGAAGAACTCAAACTACAGGCAGTAGGCACGTGGGTGATCTGTGAAGTGCTGCCAGCTGCAGTTCTATGTAGGCAACTGGGACCGCATTTCTCCCATCCCTGCCATGCGCTGGCTAGACAGCAGCATGCTCCAGACAGAAAGAGGCGCCTGCAGGTTTAGAAGTGTTGACTATCCAAGATATTAATAGTTCTAGGAGGTAATCTGTAAATTCATGTTTTGCTCCCTATTCTGTAGACCCAGAGGTATCACTGTCACTTCAGCACTCCCGCATCAAAAAAAGAAACCCGATAACACTTTCCATGAGAAGAGATCCATGAGAACAAAAAAAGAAAGGACTCTTCCAAGTCATGTGCTGCTTGAGTTACTTTTACTGCAGGTGGCTATCCAGCAAAAATAAATCACTATTTCTACAGTGCAAGAGCCCAGTCAAATCAAACAGCAGTGGAAAAAAACTCACAACACAAAGCAAAGTTCATCTGTCCAAATATAGCTATAAATACTGTAGACTCTGCCACTGGAGTTAGTAATCTAAATTCTCTTTATAGTTGATGGAGAGGCACAGATACGTCTGATAAGCTCAATTTCTTTTAAAGAAGACATCTGAAATTGGAATCATATAAACCATACTGAAAAAGAGTTTACTTATTTTTCACCAATGATAAGGGGAGTCTAAAGGGAGTCTAGCCCAGACATAAATACTTAAAATTCTGGTAGATTAATCCTCTGTTATCTCTTAAACAGCAGAAACATGGATGCTGCACTGAGGAACACAGAACAATAGCATAAGAAAGATGTGTAGGCAATAGTGCAGTTACAAGGAACAGAGCTGAATGTGTGTCTCTGCTCCTTCAAGGACTAAGGGAAAACACCAACACAAATATGTCTACAGTAGATACTTATCAAACACTTTGTGCTCTGGTGTATCGCTGTGCAGGCTGCTGCACACTTGACTAGAACAAGTGCAAGGAGACTTCTTGCTCTGATAATACGGAGTGGTACACGAGATCAGTCACTTTGCAAGGAGCTCTAGGCTCTCTCCAGTTCAAGCTGTCTGAGAAAAATTGGCTCAAATATTTCTAGATTTCACCATAACATGCAGCACTTTCACACCCAAAGGTACCAACATAAAGAAGTATAAAGCACAGTGGTCTTGAAAAGTCATTTTTTTGTAACACAGCAATGAAATGCCCCAACTCATTTTCCCATTATGTTCTAGATGATCTCAAGCCATTTCTACACAGAGTGAGGATCAAAAGACAATAGGTAGTGGGGAAACAAGGTGATGCGGAACAGGAAATACTTGTATTCTGGAGAATACACACAGCCTTGTGCTTTTGATATTACTGCTATTGAACTTGTAATGAGATCTTCTGCATGAGGAACACTGAAGTAGGGTGAAGTGTTACGCATTATACAGCACACCGAAGTACATATGAGATCTCAGGGGAACAATTTCACAGTTTCTGTCATTTTTCTACTGTCACTTGGGAATTCCATCATCAATCATTTTATATTGTGCTCTGCTAAATGTTGTCACAAAAGTTTTTCCTTCTATCAAGACTACTCTGAGCTATACAGTCATACTGAAGTGTTCCTGCTAAATATCTGCCCATGTTACAGTAATTGCTGAAAATACAGACACAGTCGGCCATGATGCAGTATGTTAAATATCTCACTGATATATCACAGAAACACTAGGAGAAATATGCTGAGAACCTTGTGTTTGGATATGCAGCAGCATCCCTTTTGTCTTTATTCTTCATTCATGCCATTGAAGTCTTGCTTTTTTGACTGGTGTTACTGAAATGAAGGGAAAGATCTTCCTGCTACAACATAATGGTATACTGTCCTTGTGGGGTTAAACTGTGTGTATTTCTCAAATCCCTGCATACAGTCTTCCCTCTCATTGAATAACTGACCATCCCACTCTCCAGGAAGATATTCTCAGTGGATAACAAAGTATGTCCATGTGCATATACTGTCAAATAAGGAAAACACTTGCCAAAGAAGAATGAGGCAAAACGACCATCATGCACACCACTAAAGCCTCTAGATTCTCACATCCACATGGTCAGCAGAAAGAGGTAAGCTACCCTCCCCTTCTGACTAGCACTTCATGCTGTACTTGGCACAATCTGAAGAACCAAGCTGGCAGAGCCATACGGATATGAATCCTAGCTAGAATGGGTTTTTCATACTTCTCTCACAGACCATCCAACAGTCTTTTGACAGAGTCTGGCCTCTCTTCACAAATGGGATGTGTCTATTGTTACCAGCATAAAAGGGCGTATGGCTGCACTTCTGTCTGGACATAATTGCTACAGAAATTTGTATGAAACAGACAATGGATGTTGCTGCTTAAATGCTGGTTCAGCGTGACTCACCAGAGGCAACTTGCTGTTTTCATTTATCCTATTAAAGCTTGCTTGTCGAAAGGGCGGCCTTTTTTCCAGCTCCAGTGTAACTGTTTCTCAGCTAGCTTCAGTAGGGCTGTTTTCTACTTTTGTTTCCCCCTTTTTCATGATGTGAGAAGACCATAGCACTTACTTGACAGTCCTCTGGAATAAACAAAAGAGGAGCTACATCCCTTTCTTTGGAAAACAGTAACTCTCCTTTTTTAAGCAGTGCTCCTCAAGAATTAATAAAAGTAGTTTTCATGCATTTCCTAGATGGAGNCCACTTACTACCTGAAATTAACCTGATAGACACAGGTGAGTGAGTGTAAGTACTCGTTCCTGTGAGCTGACAGGTAGGTAGCAGCATCAGTCATGTGCTTGTTGGCTGAGACAACAAAAATAACCAGGACTCCTACCCTTCTGCTTAGGGTCTACAAGTCAAACTTGAAGCAGATTGTTAAGAGCTATATGGAGCATTTTCACCGTTGTTTTTCAACTCATGCCCTATAAATGGTAAGTAAATAAGTAAATACAAATCCAACACTTCAGTAACATCAAAATTCATTTGAAAGGAATATAATTGAAGACACAGTGATTACTTTTTACATAAACCCTACAAAAATTGTATGTACTTCAGCACTTGGGAACATTTTTCAAAATAACACATTTGCATTTCAGTGAGAATGTTTCAGTGCCAAGCGTTGTACCAGTGTTGAGAGTGCTTCTCCTTTCTCTTTGATAATTTCAGATTTGTTAGTCAATACTGGAATGTCATTATTCTGTAAAGTATTGGACCAATTTTTCAGATGAAATGCTAAACGGAAAGGCATTTTTACTTCCTTCCGTAGCATCCTAGTTCTGGGACTATGTGTTTTTTAAATGTTGCATTAAGACTGGAAAAATTATTCTAGCCCCATAATTAATCCCACAGAACATTTAAATTATTGAAGTATTTCACATATTAATAAGTATATAAGGGTTTTTTAAAGCTGTAGAAATTATTACACATTTAGTCACATACTTTATAATCCTGTTCTAATATGTGAACAGAGAAAGAACAATATATGTAACAAATATGCATGTTACATCTAAAAGCACATCACAGCTAATGATACAGCAACATTACATATATTGCTGATCAGTAAGCCTCAAGAAGTTTTCGTTAATTTTAAACCCTTGGTTTTTTCATGGCAGTAAATACTGAGACTGACTTATAAAACATGTATGTGCTTCAGTATTCTCAGAGTAGGAAGCATTTGAAGAATGAATTCCCTGATATTTTTAAAAAATTGTTACTGTTAACCTAATTTTACAATAAAACCTCTCTTACCCGGGGAGGGATTTGTCTCAGTTTCAGGTGGCTAAATCTAATTGAGACATTTAACTCCCTTCAGTGTCAAATAAATAAGAATGAGCCTCCTTTAAAGTTTTCACTCTTTTGCAAAGGTATAGCATAGAAATCCTTTGCTAACATGTTAACCACCCTGTACCAATATGGGCCTTGCCTCCAGTTGCCTCCAGATAGACACAGGTCTCCAGCAGGACCTGTGTCACACTGTGAGACCCAAGAAAACCCTGGATAACCCAGGGAGTCTCAAATGGCATTAGCTACATATGTATGAGCAACTGAATCTAGCCCCAGACATTCACGTTGTAATGAAATGCCCTAGAAATGCCTTCTTCTGTCACCTCATATAGATAGAAACAAGACAACCAGAGCAAGATTCAGTACCCAGAGAGCCCATGTCGCTGACAAACATGATGCAGGACATAGGGGACGCCTGTGTCCGCTGAGGTAAAAGCTGCAATGAGCCTTGTTATTCTGTGGCATCTCCTATGCCTCAGAAAAGCTCTATTTAGAGCATTTGACTGAGACCAGCAAGAGAAGCTAGTGATTTGGGCGCAGAAAAGGGTTTCAGTTGCAGCATTCCAGTTCCACAGGGTGGCCTTTGTCCCCAGATAACAAAGTTTCAGGCAGAGGCTTTTCTTGTATAGTAGCCAGTTGTGTCATGGAGACCAGCTCAGGTGATAAACTTTTCACATTATATAAGGGCCTTGTAACCCAAGTCACTGTGCGAATAGTACTTCCAAAACTGCACTTTTAGACCTATTATTCAATTATTTCTGGAATTACGGCTGTGAGGTTGCAAGCCTTTGTATTTAGCTAATTGCTTTAACCCATCCTGTACAAAGTGAAACCAATGCCATTCCCTTAACTCAGAAGCACTGTGAGACACAGTACAATAAAAAGTTGAAGGAAATATGGTAACAAGGCTCTTCTAAGTAGCACAGATGAAACATGTTTTTGTTATTTCTGGGTGCTAAAGAAGTTGATAGCATCACACATTTCTTTTATCATGTTAACCAAGACTGCAATAAAAAGAGTAAGGTGAAATCTTAAACAAGAAGTTAAATCTAGTACTATTTCTTTAGGCCTAAAAAATCTGTGAACATAATAACATTCACTTGCCCAAAAAAAAAAAAAAAAGTAATTTATATGGGGGAATTGGTAGACAGCTATTTAGATGTAAATTATTTTCAGACTTGAGCTGCGTGGGTTTTGCTCTGTCATTCATTTAAACAGAAATGTCCTATGCTCTGAACAAATGCACTATAAGTATCTTGAGACACACATCAAACAATCTCACAGCACATGCACCTCTTCCTCTAAAGTGCTTGGATAACATGGAAATTAATACCAAAGAAGCACCTATAAAAATAGCAGTCCAGTTTCTTAGAAAAGCTGAATTTTGAACCTTTATTGAGATGCAAATTTGAGTAACATTGTAAGTAGTTCTGAGAAATGCTAGCCTCAGTGTATCAAAATTGTTTTAAATGAACACTCATTTTGCCTTTCATATTTCATCTATAATTGCACCTAGAGCTGTTGCAAAGTTTCTGGAAATTAACTACTTACCTACTGAAATGTGGTCAAAAGGCTAAAGCGTCTTTGGATACTTTAGCAGGGGAGCAATTGTAAAGAAGCTATAGCAGTGTTACCTGTGTCAGAGGACAGTCTCCACTGGAGTAAGCCACAGGACAGGGAGACACATTCTTGACCATTATCACACTTACTACAAACACCCATGTCATCTTCATCCCTCTGAAGTCAGACATGATCCATCTTAAATTAGGTATTTTCTCCTTTACACTGCTGGAAGCTGATTACAGAGTATCACTGATTGGGTATTTTCTTCCAGTGCCCACTCCAAATTCACTGAAGATCACTCAGTCTTTTGGTCTGATGGTATGAAATTCTATTACTCACAATTCAAGGCAATGTATAAAGAGTGGAGGGGAAAAAAAAAAGAGATTGGCTAAAGGATTTCAATATGTTTTAGAGTGCCAAGGTGGTGGGATGACTACAAAAATATCTCACATGGCCAGGTTTATCTGAGACACAATTTTGTAGATAACTAAGTTGCATTTGGTAACTAATGGAGATCAATCTTATCAATGACAAGCAAGGAGAGGGCTGCGTGGGATGGTTTGACTGGGCAGGTTGTGGGTGTGCTATCCAGCATCAACCAGCAAGTCAGGGACAGAGCAAGCCCTTGAAAGGGGGAACACTATCCCAGGCCACAGAGAGGTGCATGGTAGTTGCGACATTGGCTCCAGACAGGCAAACACAGATATTCAAGGGCCAAAATGGGAAGGAAATTACAGCTTTTCCCCTCAGCTCTAGTCATGAGTCCCATGAGTGTCAGGAACTTCAGAGAGGGTCCACTGAGGCAGATCTGCAGGATGTGAGCCAGCAGTGTGCAGATGCCTGCCCCTCTCCCAAAGCATATCCCTGAAAGAGCAGGCTATTGTATTCCTACAGGCACCACAATCCTCCTCCTGCCAGCACTGTTCCAGCACATGAGGAACCTGCTTGCTCTGCCCTCCAGAGACCCCTTCAAAGGCTCTACCAGAGCCAGGTTCAGGACATGGAGGGCTCATTTATGTCCTCTTTTCCTTACTGTGGGTGCTGGATGGGAGCCAAAGGCTCTGTCCACAGGGATACCCTGGGAAGCTAGTTTTCCCTGCGCCCAGGAGACTGGGATACGTTTCTGACTCACAGCTTGGAAAAAGCTGTGTTTGTCCCACTACTACTCACACATAAAAAAATCAAACTGTGGACCATCAGTCAAACTAAGGAGTGGTTTGTAGGTAAGACTTTTACAGAAGTTTTCATTTTTTTCCTTCAAACTCCACCATCCCCCTATGCCCATTCTGCTTTCTTTACCTGCTGCAAGTCCAAGCAGGAACAGGAAGAGACCAGGGCACAACCTTCTGTCTTTCCTCTCCTCACATAGTCACATGAAGATTTCTGATTTATATACATATATATTTATACATATGATTAATTCCTATTACAAAGGAAATGGGCAGCCAATCAGAAGGTGTTCTGAGTTCATATGGGTACAATGTATTAAAAAATTAGCAAAAAAAAAAGAAATCTCAACGCAGTGCGAAAAGATGTGGGGAGGGGAACTGGCAGCCTGTGTCCATGCAGGCAGGGGCTTCCTCTTCCTGGTAAATGCATGGCTGGTCCTGCCAGAAGTCAAATATTATCATCTACAGCAGGGATAATTTCAAGTTTGATTCTTAAGGAATACTCTTTTTTAGTCTTCCTTTTTTTCCTTTCCTTTGTCCTGATAATTCTGCTTTATTCAACTCTGCAAACCCTGGATTTTGTTTTGTTGCTATCAAGGATTTCCTATGACCATCAGACAAAATGCTTTATTTAAGTACAAATAAACTAACCCACTGCATTGCCTGTCTTGAAAAATCTGTTATCAATTAAAAGGTATTTAAGCAGACTAAGTGCTTTACCTTTGGTATTCAACTTGTTGTTAGACTTTATATCTGTGTTGTTTTTCTTTAAAATCTCTTTCAAGGGTTTATAAAATGATGGTTCAAAGTAGGACAAACTTGCTGAAGGTGCACTCAGTTGCACTTCCGATGTCACCAACAGAGATGTTAAACAGAGCTGGTCCCAAAAACTACCCCTGAGGGCACCACTCATCACTAGTCTCCACTTGGGCATTGAACACTTGACTGTAAGTCTTTAAATGTAAGCATCCTGCCAGTTCCTTGCCCACCAAGCAGTCTATTATCTGGCTCAGTCTTTCCTTTTTGATGCCTCCCTTGCAGACTCAGTGTATTTTCTCTCCAAACTTCTGGGCATATGTTGACAATACTTTTTAAATGGTCACAATCTGAGAGGAACTATTCTGAAATGCAATTCAGTTGATTGTTAATAGTAGTCATCAGAATACTTTGTAATTATTCCTATGAGAATACTTTTATAGATTACATGAAAGGATGATTGCAGAGGAAAATAATGGCTGTCTTGAGCGCCTGTTATTTATCTGGAAAGCTTTTTTTATTAAAGGAAAAGTTTCTGGCATACATTATGTAAATGTTGCATTGTTTCAATTCCTTGTTCTTAGCTTCTCTTCTGTCCAATTTTGTAAAATACTTGCCTTTGTTTTTGAGTGCCACTACATCTAGAAATGCAGAACTATAGAAATTTGTGACAACTAGCACTACTGGAGAAAGCATGACCATGTGATCTGGGAATTTGTCATACCCATACTATTTGTCTTTTTTCTTGCCATAAAATAAATATAAATGAATTTCTTTCATGTTTCAGTCTGGCATATTGCCATGGTTTCACCCCAGCCAGCAACCAAGTACCATGCAGCTGCTCGCTCACTCCCCTACCTGCAGGATCAGGGAGAGAACTGGAAGGGTAAAAGTGAGAAAACTCATGAGTTGAGATAAAGATAGTTTAATAGGGAGGGAAAAGCTATGCACAGAATCAAAGCAAAACAAGGAATTAATTCACTGCTTCCCATGGGCAGGCAGGCGTTCAGCCACCTCAGGAGAGCAGGGTCTCATCCCACGTAATGCTTACGTGGGAAGAAAAATGCCATCATTCTAAATATCCCCCCTTCTTCCTTCTTCCCCCCAGGTTATATACTGGGAATGACGTTGTACAGTATGGAATACCCCTTTGGTCAGTTTGGTCACCTGTCCATCTGTGTCTCTTCCCAATCTTCCATACACCCCCGACTTCCTTGCCAGCCTGCCAGTAGGAAAAGCAGAAAAGGCTTTGGCTCTGTGTAAGCCCTGCTCAGCAATAACAAAAAAAAATCTCTATAATCAACCCTCTGTTCAGCACGAATCCAAAACACGGCCCTATACCAGCCCCTGTGAAGAAAGTTAACCCTACCCCAGCCAAAAACAGCACACATATGAACATATATTTCCACACAATGCCCTAGCACTGACGTGAGTGTTGCGTGGCAAAATGAGTCAGTGAGCCAGTACAGAAAGTTTTCAAATATTTTTACTCACTCAACCTAAGGCTGAAAAATGAAAATACGTATTGCCCATTTTGTTCTTGCAACATGACCTAATAATACTTTTTTTCAGAAAGGCTTTAGGATAATGACATGATCTTAAAAGGACTCCAAAGTCCTTAATCTCTATTATTGTCTGACTAAAGAGTGAGGACTTTAATGACATGCCACACATATTAAGCCAGTAAGTAGGAAGGTCCCAGCCATGTTCCGTGTTACTCTTCTATCTAGTTTCCTTTGGCTTAGAGGAAGTTCATCAATGACTCTCTCCTTCTAAACAGAGATATGTCTATTTCTGTCAAAATTTACCAGCTCTTCCTTACATAACTGATTGCATTCAGAACTGGGATCCACTAGAATTAAAAATTATAAGGGAAATATGTTATTTCTCCTGATGTGAAAGAATGGGCTTATATTCATCATTTCTACCCTGGAACCTGTTATTACTGAATAAAACAGGTTTCCTGCTGCCAGCAAAGAACTCAGCCTTCCTCAGGGCTAAATACAGTGATCACGTGAGGATTTTCCAGCTACAGGGAAATCTCCTTCAGTTTCTCCTCCTGAAGAGCTCACTGGAAACTGAACAAAGAATAAAATCATAGACAGGTTTGAGTTGGAAGGAACCTAAAGCCAGATCTGTGTGTCTGTGTGCATGTGCTTGAACGTGGGGGAAAGTCAATGAAGCCTGTCCTTAGGAAAACGTGACCCTGTTCTGGTCCAGTGCAATTCCTCTGACTACTGCAAGACTCCAGCTAAACACCAATGAGTCCTGCAGCCTTGGAGAAAGGGTATCCCTGTGTCCTAGTTTCGTCCGAGGACAGGGTTAATTCCCTGCGGTGGCCATGAGAGGGTGGAGCCTGGAGCTGGAGTGTGGGCATGGCCAAGACGTCTCACTCTTCTATCCCATCTGGTGCCATGGCCAGGCACAGGGCAAAGAGGCTCTCTCTCACTTCCCAGAAGGGAGGTGCAAGCAGCCGTGGGGTAATGATGGTCCTGTCTGTCTGTCCCCCTCTGTTCTATCATAAACAGAGATCACTCCCTGACAAGCCTGATGCAGAACAGACCTTCCCCTACCTTTAAACAAAGTTTAAATTCCCATCAGAAAGGAGAAAAATTCTTATTTAAATGAGTGGACTGTGCCCACACTCTTTTTTCCACAGGGAGAGGAAAAATGTGTTCAGGCTCCTCAAAGTGTGGCACTGACTATTCTATTCTAACTTGTTTTATGAGCTTTTCAAAGATGTGCATAGCTGGGTGACAGAATTTTCTGATGGCATTTATGTATACAGGGTAGTAAAGTCTAGGTCTAATTGCAAGAAATTGCTGGGATACCTTGAGACCAAGTACTTCAGGGGTAGAAAAAAAAAATGCGGATAAAATTTAACCTACCAAACTCACAATAATGTAGAAAGGACAGATTAATTCCCTGGACTTCACAAATAAAATTATGGAATCAGAGCAGACCATTACTCTGTGGAAGATTAATCCAAATCTTTATTTAAATATAGTATGAATTATCCAGTTCAATTGAACTGTTATTATCTGAGTCTGTGGATAATTGTCCTCTGAAGTTTTTTATACTTGCTTTCTAGATATGTCTCCTTTCAGCTCCAGGTCATTAGATTTTTTCCCCCTTTGTTTGCCTGTGTTGCCAAATATTTCTTTCCCACTTAGCTACATGAGCAGTGGCCAAGTAACCGCTTTGTAAGGCCCTTGCTTAGGGGATGACAAGACCTGAGCCCATTAGCCATGGGCTCCTGCCTCCTCTTGACACCACTTAGGGCACATCACGGACCCCTGCAATGGCCCCCTTGCCTGGCCACAGGAACCTGAGTCACTCAAGCAGGAGCAGGGCAAAGAGCCACCTGAGCAGAGGCAGAGAGGAGAAGCAGGAGGATGTGCCACTGCACAGGGCCTTTGTCTGGTGGAGAAAGCCACACTACTTTTTTTCCCTCAGACTCTACCATCCCCCTGTGCTCATTCTGCTTTCTTTGCCTGCTGCAAGCCCAGGCAGGAATCGGGAGAGGTCATGGTACCCTGTGTCTTCTCTTTCCTCTTTTGGGCACATGGGGACTTCTTACACTTTCCAGTAGGTTGTCAATGGCCCAAGAATAAGAAAAAACATTCAGCACCAGCTTGTTCTCTGTATAATTGTCTGGCAGACAGCTGTAAGCTCTCCAGCAGCTGTGGGAAAAGAGAGATCCTCTCCTCAATATCTGCATGAAACTTTCCTCAAAACACAGTTTCCAATTCATGGGCCTTTGGTCAGTCCTTTCCAGAAACTCTTCTGGGAGTTTTCCTTATTGTTCCCAAACACTTTTTTTCTTTTTTTTTTTTTTTTTTTCCCTGAAGTTTGGCACTTTATTTGGGTTCACTTTGATGAAGTAATTCCTTGGGACCAGGAAGATGGCTTTAGCCAAGAAAAGTCTTACAAACAGACAGAAAAATTTGACAGATTCTCAGAAATGGAATAAAAGCTGCTTTTAACATTTGTAATTTTATTTGCTATTTCCTATTGCAATTTATCCAAATTGGTAATAGCTGAACCCATGAATCTGATAGTAGTACATACATCCTGGAATGAAGAGAAAATCACAAAGCAGAAATCTGGTCATGAATCACTTATTTAATATCTATGACATTTCCTTAATAACAATTTAATGTTTTGACAGGTCTAAAATAAATGCATTAATGAATAGGAAGAACAGCTGTGGGACCGAGACCATTCTGAATTGGCAACATGTCACGTACCTCATGATGGTTGTGATCTTCTTCCAATTTGTATACAATCTGTACATGAGGCATGATAATTCCTCCCCTATCTGACTCAACCTGTTCTGTTCAAGCCTGAAAATCAGCTTGTAACAAAATCTAAATAGATCAATGCTAAATCTTTTTTTCTTCTGGGTCAAAACCAGTTTTCCCAACGGTTCGGTGCCTGAAATCTCAAAATAAGGAGACGTAAATAGAAAATAACCTATTTGCCTTGAAACTCACAGAAACTTTTTTAAGCAAGGTTTTCTTTTTCATCTTGAGTCACATATTCAATCTGTCTCAAAAAGTGGGGAGTTCAATCAAACATCAGTTCTGTACGGCATTACTTTTTGAGGAGCTAAAGATCCAAATCCAGCTTGGCATCCCATGTCTGTTTCAGGGCCCTTATCGGTGACTTTCAGATGTATTAAAATGCTGGCCTTGGTTGATCTTGGCAGTGAAACGGCAGTTAAATACTTAGTCATTACGAAATGAATGTGACGAGGAATTGTAATCCAAGCAAATCATACAACGGAAATAAACAGAAGAGAAAAAAAAAAGGTGAAAGATACAAGGAGTTTGTTTAATGATAATGGCTGTGAATTGCTGATGTCCATCCAAAAGAGTGTATAGCAGTGTTGCAGAGTAGTTGGCAAGCCAGCAGAGGAAGATAAAAATAAATGAGACTTAAAATAGATAAATGTAAAGTAGCATATTTATGGAGAAAAAAATAATTGGCAGAGATAGAAAACTGGAAATTACTGTTTAGAAAAGCAGTAATGGAGAAAACCAAGCCCAGAGCTACAATAAATATATTAAAAAGGAGCTCACAGTGGATTGTCATTGCAATGTAAATAAGTGCCAATCTGTGCAGCAAATAATTGAAAAGGATCCCTCCTAAAACAAAAGAGGTAATCATAATTCTGCTCAGTCCTCTCTGACTGGAAGCTAATTGTAATAGTTTCATTTTATATCTATTAGACCCTTGAGTGTATCATATAAACTAATAGCACTGTTGCTGTATTTTAAAAGACAGACTAGTGTCATATCTATGTATACATCTATGCATTTATATACTCAATAAGATGACAGAAGAAAAAAGGCAGTGGTACAATTGCAAGCACTTCTTTGGCAACATACACAGGTGCCTGTGACAGACTCATTTTCAGGGGCAGTGATATTTCTTTGCTGCAAAAATTCCACCAGAACCACTGTACTAAATCCTTGTTTAACCTAAAAACCTCTAGCAGACAGCCAAGGAACTAGTGATGTTTAGGCTTTCTATCTCATTGCTGTGCTTTACTGTCCTGATAAACTGAGTTGAGTCAGTCAGTTAAAGACATAGTTAGGAGAACACCTTGCTATTCAGTTTCCCAGGTGTGATTAGAAGGCAGAGATATTCACAGTAAGCTCCTGAGATTTCATGTATTCCCTGTGGTATCCAAGACTGGGATGACAAGGTGCATAATCATGATGAGCAATCCTGCCAAAAGCGTTTGTGAGACATGCTCCAAAAAAAAAAAAGTATCCTGAGGTCAAAATATTATTTGACCTTGGATGGGGGATCAGTGTGAGTACAGAGATTCACAGGTGAGGACCCAAGGTCTCTTCTCTTTGCTTTTTCTGTACTAGGCAGTTTGATTGTAAAATGTGTTTGGGATCTGTTCCCAGGAGGTTGTTTCCCAGGGAAAGTCCATCTTGCTCTGAGGATGCCATCCCTAATACTGACTTTTTCTTAGGTCCTGTATACAGCTGTTCCTTTCTTGCTTTGTTTGAAAGAAAGAGCAACGCTGTGACCAGAGAAGGGAGTAAGAATGACTGCAAACTCTCTTTTACCTTTGTAAGCAAAGTCCTTATGGAGGCAGCACCACCTGGACGTGAGCATGGGGAGAAAAGAGAGGGAGAGGTGCGGTGTGTGGTGAAGCTTCATCAAGTGGTATGGCACAAGTATGGGAACAGCAATACTACCAGCAGTGTCAGATACATGAATCCCCATTATCATCTCATGCATTTATAGATATTAGTGCAGATGCCCATTCAAAAAACAATACCGAAACCACATAAATTTACTTACATATGAAAGCTTTGGCAATATACATCAACCGACATAACTAGACCCACCATCCCCCACTGAACCTGGGATATATGAAGCCACGACAGCCCAGGTTTAATTCACCAGGTCTTGGTTGCTTTTCTTCTCTAGTCTCAAGTGTTTACACAGTGATTCAGTTCACGCCACCCCTAACTCTCCCATCTCATACTAGACCATAAGTTCTCAACTATTACAGCAAATCTGTGATGCTTTCTCCCCTCTGTAAGAAATTACAGTGGAATCTCATGCAAAGACCTTTCCAAAAGCAACATTTGGGTAGCTACACCTAACATGCTGAAACTGGAATGTTTTGGAGAAAGACATCTTAAAAAAAACTGAGCACACTGTAAAAAGACATCTAAGTATCTATGTGCCTATATGTCATCCCAATGAACTTCCTATTAAAAGCATAATTTCTGTGCTTTGGTTGATACAGTCAGTGTCTGTAGATTAAAAAAAAACATTGCATGGAGAGCAAATGAAATCTGCAGCTTGACAAAGGTGATACAAGAAATATAAGAAACTGGCATTTTCTCCATTGCTGTTAATATATGGAGATATTTCTGCTTGATTTATCTAGATCTTATCATATTGCTCTCCTGCTTGTTCTACCAAAAAATCTATTCAAAAAAGTAAAACAGATATGGAATAAATATTCTTCTGACAGCTACATGACTATAAAGTCTGTTTCTGTAAAAGTATGAAATATCACTGCAGTGCTAATGCAACTATTAGATAGACATCTTGTGACTTTACCTCTAAGGTCACTTAATTTTACAGAAGGCATTTATCATTTTCTATTAATATTTAATGCATAAAGTCACAGATATTCCCCTCTCAGTTATGACATCTACAGTTTGAGCTTCAATTTTTTACCCCCACAGTTTTAACTCTCTTTTCCTTGCATTATTTTTTAACATAATAGGTTTGCAATGAGAAGCAGAAGCAGCATAGGAACAATCTCTGTCAAGTGAGGGGTTTTGCTCTTTTTGTATCTCTTCTCTGCTGTGAAATTTATCCATCTGAACACAAATGGTTGCTTCTCACCTTCCTTGCAAACATTTCCAGCAGTGTCTTAAAACATGTAAGTAGGCAAAAGCACAGCACTCTTGCCATCAAGATGTCAAAGAGGCAAGCGAACTCAGCTCCAAGAGATGTGTAGGCAAGGATTCAACTGAGGCGCAGAGATCTGACCCCAAGTGGACAGACAAAAGCACTTCTGTCCAAGGTCTCAGTCAAGTACCTGTGCTCCAGAGAGAGTAGGAGTCCAAATGCATTTCAGCCATTTAGTGTGAGGATATTTCAGACTGTCTTTTCAAGATAGATGCCTGCTCCACATTGTATCCTTGGTGGGGAATCTCTCTTTAAGCTCCAAATTTTATCTTGAGTGCCAGTGACAATAGTTATTTTTATGATCCTGGATCTTCCCAGGCATTTAGATGCTTGGGAAGATCCAGGCTTATAAAAATAACTGTTGTCATCACCATTATCAGTGGATCTTTATTACTGCATTTTTACAAGTCTTGTTTCCAAAACACCCTTTTAGGTTCATGAGTTATTTCTTTTCCTGCATTTGTTAGTGCTTGCTGTAGTTTTGATATCAAAGATGGGATAATTGAAGAACGTCCACAACATCTTCTCTAAACCAGTCACCCTCACGTCTCTTTATAGTTAGGGGTATTAAAAAGGGCCCTGCTGGGGCAGGATTTATCTTCCTTATCTACACAGCTACTTGAGAAGGAAAGGAGTGGCAGTCCAGAAGCACTCATTTCCCTCCATTGCCTGTGACAAGAGCCTAGCACATAATTTAGGTGAACGCACACACATTAGGTCAGATGGGTCTCACTTCACAGTATGTTCTTGGTTACTTTGTACGGACATAAGCACAACACTATGACTGATACTTTATAAATTTAGACTCAGAAAGCAAAAGAAAAAAAAAAAGAATATTAACAACTGATTGTTCTTCCTAGGAGCATGCGCACTTAAGGTTTGCTCACAGGGCTCCATATGACTGAGTTGTGCTGCTTTGTGTAGGTGATGACATTTTCAGTGTCAGGAGAGCATCCATATCAGATGAGAAATGATACCTTGCGAATATGTAATAACTCAAGACTTGTGATTGTGTGAATTAGCCTTTGTTAAACAGAACTTGCAGAACTGCTATAACAATGCCATATGTCAACTACTAAAATTAGTGCTTGCATTTTATTTCTGCTGTTTTCCTCCTCTATTTTTTGTCCTCCCTGCAAAAGCATATCCAATGTTTATTCCTCCGTCCCTCCTTAGAGTGTATTTGATTTATTATTTTATCAGAGGCTGATTTTTAATCTGTTTTCTTTTTATCAATCCTTATGCTGGCCACAGTCAAACTAATGTGAGCAAACCCTAATCTGTACATGTAGGTTCCAGAAAGCTTAAACATTATATTTAGCATTAATAATTTTATGAATGAATAATATATCTCTTGCCTTCAGAACAGAGAGTTATTTGCAAAAGGATATGAACATCTGAAAAAGAAAGATGGGTGCACATTTCAGAATTAAGCTTTTTACTGTGCTCAAGAAAAATAGGCATTTTCTGTATCAAACTTTGGGTTATGGCGTAGATATTCCACATTTCTAGATCCATTAGAAACTTTGGATTATTATTTTCAAAATGCCATTCCCTTCTTCCAAATTTAAGTGTCTATCTCTTATTTCTGTTATGTGTGAGATAAATATTCCACTTTGAATATAGCACTTGTAACAATGAATGGAATTTTGAGTGCAGTCATCTCAATTTTGATACTTTAAAATTTCTGACTGTATTTACAAAATACAGCAATATTGTGCTGTATCTTTTGTAATTTCATTTTTGAAATATAGAATAATGGAAATAATATTTTAATAACATAGCAATTAACTCTCCATTGTAGCTAATTATACTGGAATAAGCTGGGTTTATCATGGTATTCTGACCTAACTCTGAATTCTTTAGTTTTTAAAACCAGGAATACCTATCCCCTTTTGCTACACAGAGGTGTCTGATTCTTCTGAGTAAATTATCATAAATTAACGAAGAAATAATAATTTATTTCTAGATATACCAAAGAATTCTTTCCAAACATCTCCAGTATACTGGTCAGCTTTTCTAGTCAGTTTGTAAATCACGTTTGCAGTCTGAGGGGTGCTAGAGGTGCTACAGGGATGTATGAGTGGATGCTGTGGTGAGGTTAGGTGTTCCTCCTCTTTTGCGAAAATTACAAAGCCAAGACCTGTCATAGAATGTAGTTGCTCTAAAGTTCTATGCTTTCAGAACTGCATGCTCCCCTAAGTGCGTATTGCCAAGCATCTGGCCATTGAAATGTATTTGATGTGAATGTCAAAGAGATTAAGTATATACACTTCCTAAGAAAAATCATCTTCAGTGTTGCATGTAATTAAGATAATGCATAACCTTAGAAAGAAACTAGCCCAGGATTTTTGTAATCACAAACCATTTTCCTGATATCAACTCACACCCATTTATATTTCTCACTACTTCACTCATGTCCTTGAAATTGTAAACTTTTTCTAGCAGATCCTGTCACTGTGTTTATTTACAGAGTATGAAGCACTATCTTATCTCTTATCTCCACTGACAATATTTAATATTAATACTTAAATTCAGCCATCTAAGTAGTAGTTGCCCTCTTGTTATAGTGATCAGAGCCTTTCTGTAATCAGTGGAAAGAGCTCATGCCTGCAAGTCTCCTTATATAAGTTTGTGAGAAATCACCCTCTGAATGTGTGTCCACTGACTGTGGAAGGAGACAAAGGCTGATTAAAACTGTGTGGGATGCACTGACCACCGAATTTCATGGGGATTTTGCAGAGAATATAGCCCACTCTTAGGAGCCCACTGCAAATTCAGAGCCAGGCTTGCTGGTGATTGCGAGTGAAGTCAGACACAGCGCAGTTTTTCAACCATTAGAGTAACTTTCTTGATTTCCTACTGGTCATGTCCATACTGCAGATACAGGAGCACAGTCAGGACCCCAGGACCACCCACTTCAGCAGTCAGATGCTACACATAGCATCCAAATACGTTTTGAAAAAGGATAGGTCGGGAGTGAAATATTCTACAACCCTGTGTTAAAATTATTACTGAAGACTCACTTGAGATACTCTGCAGCAGATGGGGTTTGCTCAGACTGGCTTGAACTGGGTGAAGGTGTCTGGACTCTCTTGGTTCAATTAGGTCTGAAGCCTGGCTAAAGTCCTGTTTTGGGTTTGCCATTGGCTATGTAACTAGTGGGTAGTCAGATCTCAAAACTGTGCTTGCTTGCAGCTCTTATACATTGTGTTTCTATTTCATGTATGCCTGTCTGAGCTTTCTCTTGCTGTCAGCCTCTGCTTTATGAGCAGTCACCAAAACTATGGGACCGTCATGTGGACTAAGCTATTTGTAGAAATACTGAAGCATGAAGCTTAATGCAATTACATTGCTGGGTTTCAAGAAAGTTTCCAACCAAATTTTTGAACTTACTTTCAGTAAGTCAGTTCTCAAGAAATTAAGATTCTTTTGTTTCTGCTACTGCAAGACCAATACAGTTCACATCAATGATCAATCTGTTGTTTTGAATTCCTGGGTCAAATGAGCCCAAGGGGTCTTCTCTTTACCTGGAGTCCAGAGAAATTGCCTGTGCTTCTGTCCCCCAGAAGATACACTAAACAGAACTCAGGTTTCACTGCTGATGGACATTAGCTCTCCACCTAATATTTCTGTCACCACAGTGGGAAAGTTATGTAATTGTTTAACTGTAGCTGGCACAAGGAATAATTATTATATGAAAAGATGACTAAACTAAGGAAGTGGTATTTGCTAGTGAAAACTGTACAGAAGATGAGTGCAGGTGAAGCAGGAAGAGCAGCTACTGGGGTCAAAAGACCCATTACTGGACGCAGAGAAAGAAACGGAAAATTTTTAAGAGTTGACAAGAATGAAAAGCCTGTGGCCGCTGTGGACTTCTTAATCCTTTGAACTGAAAGAAGCAGAATCTGCGGGAGGCTTGATGTACAGCAGGTACCTGAGAGCCCAAGGAAATCTGGTGAAGTTTTGTTTAGGAGTATTGAAAATCACTGCTTTCTTCTGCACAGTAGTGTATGTATCCAGTGGGGCTTTTCTATTAGAGGACAGGCTGTCTTTGTCTCAGCTGCTGACTGCTCAATGGCTTGCTACCCAGATTTATCACTTTGGCAACAGTGTGCACACAGAAGAGTTACCCAAGCATTGGTTATGTGCTTATGGCTCCCATTTTCCCTTCCCTTGCTTAATTTAAAAAACCACTTGAAATAACTTAGCTCAGCTGGATAAAGGTGAATTTTTTTCTGTCTTTTGGTGAGATATATGGGCCTGGTCTTTTAATAAAAGCTTCCATGACAAGCACTGGCAGTGGCCCAAATGCAATTTTGTGTTTAGCCCTTCAGTTCTCAGGATCTATTTTGCCATCCCCCAAAGCTTTCAAACCAGTGAGCCAAAGTCCATGAGTTCAGATATC
Source organism: Melanocharis versteri (assembly GCA_013397845.1). NCBI lineage: Eukaryota > Metazoa > Chordata > Aves > Passeriformes > Melanocharitidae > Melanocharis > Melanocharis versteri. The sequence continues at coordinate 893,996 of VZTG01008547.1, read as the reverse complement.
TGCAGCTTGACTCTCTCCCAAGAAAGATGTACATCATAGAGAGAGAGATTGTTGCCCAAAGAGTATATGGGATTTTGTGATCAGCAGAAACTTTAAGAATCATACAGCTCTCTTCACAATTTCTTCTCAGACAATTTTCATATATTGTGGAGGTGGTTTTTGATAACTTGGAAACCATTTTAAGTACTCTCAGAAGCTCCTGACTGCTTGGAATGTACATACTTTGTAAGTTGGGATTTTTTTCTTAATAATTTTCCTACTTTAGTCATGTGTCTGAATTAATACACAAACTTATTTCTTTCTGTTATATACCTGAGGTGCCACAGAATGTGATAATCTATCTTCTAGCTAACAAGGCAGATTTCAAATTCAAAGAGGATTTTTTACTCTGGTCCCAACCTATCACACTTCAAGTAGGCTGTTTCCTGGGCTTCCAACGGCAATTAAATTTTTTTTCCCTCAGAGTCCCGAATTTGAGGCTAAATAAACTATGAGTTGCATAGGCTGAAAGTCACTAAGCGTTGGGTTATGTTATATATTATGTTATGTTATGTTATGTTATATTATGTGTTATGTTATGTTATGTTATGTTATGTTATGTTATGTTATGTTATGTTATGTTATGTTGTTATGTTATGTTATGTTGTTATGTTATGTTATGCTGTGTTATAACACCAGTTGGATAACAGTTCTGCAAAGGCAGTCTGTAGGGTTTTTCCGATCCATGAGAATGAATTGAAAATTAACAATAAAATTTCATCCCAGGAGCTAGTACATTAGCATCTGATGCAAAAATCTATGTTCTTACAAAATTAAAGTAAGTAAATTCATGGGAATCTATACAGTTTCTTGAGATGCATGCAGTTGTGAAATTAGTAATTAAATTAAATCTTGTCATCTCTCAAATACTTTATTTCATTATTCCATTCAGATTGCATAATAGAAGGCAAATGCTAATTTTATTCTGGAATTTCTATCCCGGAGATTCTGAAAGAAAATAGGAGTACACTATTTTGACTGAGAATTATCTGAGGTATCTGATCTGGCCACCTTAAGTTCCCACACAAGACAGGGAGGAAAGCCTTTAGCACTCAGAGGTGAACCTTTGAACGCAAGTGTTCCATAACTGCTCTGGACATTTGTGCCTCTGAGCGTGCCGATTTCACTCCACTGGGTATCAAGGATCTCAGATCCATATGTTTACAATTAATACATAGCTAAGAGGAATGAACTCTACAGTATATTGGTGCCACATAGGTCAAATGCCAGTGAGTTGTAACTCTGATAGTGTTTTCCTGCTCAGTTCTCCTGCTCAGTTCTCCTGTGGGAAGATGTATCTTTGCCCACTGATTTTGGATACAGTTGGTTTTGTAAACCCCATGTATACCAAGCTAATTTCTATAAAAACTAGCTGTTTCTTGTACTTATTACTTAAATTTTAGTCAGTTTTTATTTTTTCCTGAAAAATGAGTCCAAGGAATAAGCTAAGAAATAAAGCAATGTTCCCGAAGCAAGCTACCATGAATAAGTAGCAAATAACGCTCCACCATATTCTGCACATTTGTGTTTGCTGACTTACTGTGTGAGTAATAACCTGCTGAGAATTAGAAACATCTGAGACTCTTAAGACAAAAATATGAATTCTCTCGTGTCATATTGAGCAAAAAGGAGGAGGACAGAAATTTGATTTATTTTAATTTAGACTGGTTTATATTGTTGTTGCCTATTTCGATTTTCTCTTGTATTTTTTAGAAGGACAGAGAAATTTCACAGCTCAACCAAAGATGAAATGTTAACTCCTTTTTTCCTTCAGTGTTCCTTCATTTCTCCCTTGCTCTGGCTTCATGTACACTTTCATTGAAAAAATGTTGCTGCTGACCTTTTGATCTTCTCCTATTTAGGAAAAAGGAAATTGCAGGTCAGTATAATTGTTTGAGAATATCTCATATGCCAAAATCTCACCTAGTCCTGTGAGCTTGCAAACAGTCAAAAGTTGCATTTAGAAAGCCAAGAATTCACTTCTGCATAGCATATGAAAAGCGGCTTCACATTCACAGAGTTATTTGCAGAACTGGCGCTACCCCTGCCTGCCCCATGGCAGTGTGCTCAGCAAACAGCAGCCGTGGGTGAGCTTTTCCCTCACAGATGAATGTCAAGTACAGTGGCAAATAATCTCCATCTGACCATGTAACTGTCTCGCCATTCTAAGTTTATAGTCAATAAACTCTCTCCAGAAACATTCACCTGAGTCATAAGAAAGACTCAGACATCGGATTGTGGATCCGTGTGACTGTGGCTGAGCTAAGAGAATTTCACTTTGTGCTTCATAAAACCTTTTCCAGTCCTACCACATGGTAGTACTTCACAGAATAAGAGGATGCCCGAGTTTGGAAGGTACCTGGATCTGGAGATCATCTAGTCCCACGCCCTGCCCAAGCAGATGCAATAGCTGTTCCCTAGTCCCTATCACAGAAGGGGTAAATCTTTGCTTGGTGCATTGAATTGTTGCTGGGCAACAAGGACAGAAAGAAGTAAAAATGTAAAAACTCAGCTGAAATTGTATAAGTATGTAAAGCTTCGAGTTAAAAATATGGAACAAAACTTTCAAAGAGAGAGGTAGCACTGTCTTCATCTTTTGAAGGCCTGATGAAACTTATGTTTAGCTAAATACCAGCTCTACAATTCAGAGGGAAATCATGGAGTAACTGGATGGGTAGGGTTGGAAGGGAGTACAGTGAGTTATCTGGTTCAACCTCCCTGCTCCAGCAGGGTTGTCCTAATCAGCTTTTAATGCAGCCCAGACACAGCTGACTTTCTGGGCTGTGAGTGCAGTGACAGATTATGATCTTCTCGTTAAGCAACACCTCAAGTCTTTCTCCTCAGGGCTACTCTCAATCCATCCTCTGCCCAGCCTGTACCTGTGCTTAGGATTGTCCTCAGCCATATGCAGGACCTTGCACTTGGCCTTGTTGAATTTTATGAGGTTTGCACGGGCCCCCATCTCAAGTGTCTCAAGCGTAGTGCCTGTGTTACTCAGAAGTCAGACCCAGTGATCTAATGATGCCCTGTGGCTTTAGCTATTTATAACTGACACTGAGCTCTTGCTGATTTGGAGTCATTAACATTGTCAGTGCTCCAGAATTTCCGTAAACTACAAAGACCATCACTCACACCTTTTCTTATTCTCCCTTGCCTTTATGAGAAAAAAAAATAACATTGTTCTTCACGTGTCTGAAAGAAAAAAGAATTCAGTGGGGAAAGGAAATAGTAAAAATATCCATACACTGCTAAATTCTCCTGATTCAGAGATAAAAACCTGACTCTATATTAATTGGAATCTCTGACACTAGATATAAGAGAGGTTTTCAGCATTTTCATTATGCATGTATAATATGAGATATGTTACAACAAGAAAGGGTAATAATGAAATTTTTAGGGGAAAATAAAAAAGAAAAGCTATTTGGGTTTTTTTTTCCCTCAAGATTTGTTCTTAATTGTCTTCTTAGTTATGCTGTGGCTAATACTGGTTAATTCCAGCTAGCTGTTTTGCTTTTGTTTTAAGGCACTGACATGAAAGCAAATGCAAAATTTGTATATTCAGAACATAACACATGCACCTATACAAATCTGGTCCACAGTGAGTTGCTAATGTTCGTATTATATTTCTTAATATGCTTCTTGAACTTTAAAATTCTTATCTTTCGTTGTTCGTGAGAGATATGGTCTATTCTATCCTGGCATGACATCAAATATGTAAAAATTCACTAACAGAAATCATATTTTGCAACTGCAATAAGATTGACAGCCTGCTGTTTTCACACCCACAAAAAAACCCAGTTTTTATTTAGCAGGGAGAACAATTGAAATAGTTAAAGTCATTGTGCTTCATTTTACTGTAGTGCAGAGGGATCTGAAATATTTAGTAGAGTTTGCTAGAGTGGACCACTTGAATGAATAATGTTTATTGTTGTCCTTTGAATGAATGAGCAGTGTGTGGATCTGATTTATCACCTAATGCTGCAATACATAAGTATACTCCCAGTCAAGTTTTCACTTTCAAAAATAGAAATGCTAATAAAGACGCTTGAAAGGCAGAGAGAGAAAGATACATCTTCTCCCATTGCAAATGTCCCTATTCACCAGAAATGCCCTGTTCCAAGTTTGTAGAAATCCTGCTTGCCTGGAACATCCACAAGGAGTATATTATTTGCTGAAATTCACGATCTAAGCACATAATATTGAAGTGCTACAAATCATTAATAAAGAGCATGCAGTCAGATGCTGGAATTTTCACAACATAATCAACCTCAGTGATAACAATCTAAGCTGATAGCAGTCTAATCTTTTGACAGATGATGAAAGAACACAAGCTTCCAGGAAAGCCTCTCTTGACATTTAATAAAAAATAACAGGTATAATACCAAGCACAGTTTGAGTTCTATGGACAGCTCATTTAGTCCAAAAAGGGTTTGAACAGAGAGCTCCCCAAAATTGTGATGATAAAGTCAGGAGCCTTCAGAGATTAACTGTTTAAAATAATGCATGCATGCTATGATTGAGAGTATGACTCAACAGAAAATCGAGGGCTTGATAAAGCCAGTGGTAACAACAGACTCTGCGTTTTTCCCCTGTTCTTTATTATTGTTGTTGCTGTTGTTGTTATTTGTAAGAGGTTTTCCAATGAGGACTAGCCATCAAAAAGCCAAATGTGAAAGGCTGTTCCCAGAAGAGGATTTGCCTGTCTGAGAGCACAGAGCACTGAGGTTTCCAGGAGCAGCAGGCTCCTGCCTGCTGCCTGGCAGGCAGTGTGGTGAGGCTGGGGACCAAGCAAGCTCCGACTGGAGCCAGCTGAAATTCATGCAATTCTTCTCATTCCTAGTGCTACCCGACACTGAACCAAATGGAAAGGAAGTCTGCTTTATTGCACAACTGCTACTGCACTGCTGCTGAAGTCCCCAGCTCAGTAGCACTTGGGTGATTAAGCTGAGCACAAACTCCTGAAAAGAACAAGTTTTTCCTTCAGGTAAGTTTGACTCCAAGTGTCAACAAATTCAAAACCCTCAAGAATAACTTTCACCCCACAAAATTTTTCACTTCCCCTTGCTCTTGATCAAGCCACTGAAGTTGCCAGTCAAACAAATCTAGAGGCAGTTTTGCAATGCAGACCCTTAGTGATGGAAATTAACTTCTTGGGAAAAACCATCAGTCTGAAATGGTGATTGCAATATTTATTCTTTCACTAACAAAACAGATGCTGTAAGCTGCATAAAATTGTCACTTAATTGTTTAATATAAATCAGCCATACAGGGATGTATAAAGGAGGCATCTGTTCTTTAACTTCTAATAGTCTTAGAAGGTGCTAACTGTCATGTGAATGGGTAAAGTGGTTCATTACGAATATCTGCAGCATGACCTAATTTTAAATGGGTAACAAAGGAATTCTGTATTTTCCAAAGATGAATATGATAGCAATATATGTTGTCTTTCACAGCTGGAAATACCTCAGAGGGATACACGGGTATTCTGATGCAGATTGTTCTGAAAGATTTTTTTCCTGTTCTGTTTAATGAACACAACCTTAAATAGTATTGCAGCACTTTCTGGGGCTAAGGAATCAGAGATAAAATCAGAGATCTTCCCATAATACAACATTTTTAATGGAAAATGAGGCAAAAATGCCCATCAACATAGAATGTATTTTTTTTCCTAATTAAGGAATCTATCTAAATCAGAGTTTGCAGTCTGTCTCTCTCTGTGTCTTAACATTTCAGCTTCCTTTGCCTCTTAACAGCTTTTATATGCTTCTGCTACAGCTTAAAGAAGCAGAATAAGGTCCCTCTCCTTCCTCCAGTGTGAATGCCTTGTGCCAAAACACAGAACCAAATAGAAAACTCCCTCAGTGTACATCAAGAGAGACGAAACAGTAAGTCCAGTCAATTCACTTCTCCTGTGAAATGCCCAGAGATGCACGATTCCTTTGTGACCTGCCTTCCCCTGTGGCAGGGCTGCTTTATGGAGGGGCCAAACGTACAATATTCAGAGCACCACATACCGTGTGATAGTAAACATCTGCGTTATCTGAAAAGGCTGATTCAAGGCATGGCGTGCCACACAGTTATTCATAGAAACTTTGTCAGCAACCTGTTGCCATGACTGGGATATTCTCAGGAAGCTGCAGCACTCAATGGGCTCTTGGAGTAGAATAATATGATTTTGCTGTTTTGACACTGTGTTGCTTGAAGGCAGTAAAAATATTAGAGTGATGTCACTCTGGCATGAGACCTACCTGCCATCCCTTCTTGTTGCAAACAGTAAAAATTTTTTTGTTTCCTCTAAGCAAGAGACAATTGAAATATTTCTGTAAACATGTAATATTTTAAAACCTTCGTTGTATACAGAAGAAGACTGCACAAGGGGTTGCAGATGGTTTGGTGATCTTAACAAGGCCCAGGTGATCCTAAATTGCCCACTGATATTTTTACTTTCTTTAAATCTATGTTATGCCTTCCCTTTCTATGTTTCTTGGCTGAATGATTAAGGTCAGCCACTTTTCAGCCCCAAAGGCTCAAAGCAATATTTTTGCCATTGTGAAGTTAATGTCAGAGGGGTTTTTTTAGTTCATTGACTTAGTTTTTTGGATTTGGTTGTGCTATCAACACTCCCTCTGCCACAGCAGACTAGACGTGCTAAGTTAGTCTATGCACAAAATCTATTTTTTCTGTCTAGGAGATAACTAAATAGTGAAGACATCCTTTTCGTTAGCTTCTATCCAGAACAGATTTCTCTGAGCAGATGTTGATTGTGGGAAGTTTTAATCCAGATGCAGAAATCTCAGTGACATCCTGCTTTCTGAAAGGTGATGTGAAGCATTTTCTCATGATAAGGACTCTCAGATTTCCCTTTAAGGAATCTGGTATTTTGCAACTGAAATTAACAGATCCATTGGGGAAAAAAAATAGACTTCCTTGGTTTTGCTGAGATTTCTTGATTTTTATTCCTCAGTCCTATGAAAAGGTAGTGTAACAACAAGGTCCTTGCCTTGGATGGTCATACTATCGTATACCTGCAAAGACTATAGCAATGTTGAGAACCAGCTAGTTGGACTTTTAAAGCGTTCTTTAAAACACTTGAGATGTCCAAGCAAGGGGACGATCACTAGAAGACAGACATAGGTGGCCCAGAAAGGCATATGCCGTTTTACCTTTCTAATTTTCAGTTAAATTACAAAAATACTACTGTTTAATTCAGGTGTGGTTTAAGTTTTAAGGACATGAAACAGAAAAACCAGGACTATGAAGACAAAAATCAAAGTGAGGCAGTTTAAAATTCACCAGCACTCAGTGTGACAGTCTCCAGCATATTACTCACACTTCAAGGTTATTGTCTTAGCATAGAACAGCTTATAGAGGAAAAAAAAAAAGGATGTACATGAGCTTTTACTAAAGTTAATGTGATGTTCTGTGGGACTGGTAGTTAAATGGACTGGTGCCTGTCAAGTGTGCTGTCACTTCAGTGCATGAAACCAATTTGCTTGCAAGCAGTCCATATGTCACTAGCATTATAAGTGCTATAAGAAAATAATTAGTTTCTAGTGTACTCTATAGCTAAATCACTGGAGCAGAAATGATCAATAAAACAGTCAATAGCAAATCATTCTTTTCTATTTTATTAATGCTGTTAGGATTCATGCACTTTCCAATCTGGTTTATCTGCACATCATGAGACATTTTTATGTCACGCTACGACTTTCATCACAATGACACTGATCACGCAACTACGCAATACAGTTGATAGAGGCCAGCTGTCGAAATCAGTAGGTGTCTGGGAAACCAGTAATTCTTTACATACGTAAAATTTACCCACAGAATGTTATGAGCTGCTTAGCTAACAGATCTGATCAGACAGAAGTCAGAAGGGGGAAATGAGGGAGTTTAAAACGAGGTACCAGAGGTCTTATCATACATGACAGAATATTCACACAATCACAGAATGGTTTGGGTTGGAAGGTACCTTAAAGATTATCTAGTTCCAACCCACCTATCATGGGAGGGCCACTTTCCACTAAATCAGGTTGCTCAAAGCCCCATCCAACCCGACCTTGAGCACTTCCAGAGATGGGGCATCCATAACTTCTCTGGGCAAATTGTTCCAGTGCCTCACCACTGTCACAATAAAGAATTTCTTCCTAATATATAATCAAAACCTAGCCTTTTCTATTTGGAAGCCATTCTCCCTTGTTTTATCATTATCTGTCCTTGCCAAAATCCCTCTCTAGCTTTCTTGCAGCCTCCCTTTAGGTATCGGAAGGCGCTATAAGGTCTCTCCAGAACCTTCTCTTCTCCAGAACCTTCTCTTCTCCAGACTGAAGAGTCTCTCAGCCTGTCTTCAGAGGAGAAATGTTTCAGCCCTGTGATTATTTTTGTTTCCCTCCTCTGGACTGACTTTAACTCACTATTTGGGGTCTCCAGAGCTGGACACAGTACTGCAGGTGGCACCTCACAAGAGCAGAGCAGAGGGGCAGGATCATCTCCCTTGCCTTGCTGGGCACTCAGCTTTTGATGCAGCCCAGGACACAGTTGGCATTCTGGGCTGCGAGTGCACATTGCTGGCTCATGTTGAGCTTCTCGTCCACCAAAAACTCCAAGTCCTTCTCCTCAGGGCTGTTCTCAGTCCACCATCTGCCCAGTATGTATTTGTACTTGGGATTTCATATGCAGGACCTTGCACTTGCTCTCATTAAACCTCATGAAGTTTGCACAGGCCCACCTGTCAAGCCTGTTCAAGTCCTTCTGGATGGCATCCCATCCATCCAGCGTGTCTGGAGGTCAGTGTGGCTGTGGTTGCACTCAGTTCCCCTGTCCATGTTACCAGCAAAGATGTTCAAGTGCATCGTACCCAATACCAAGCCCTGATGAACACCGCTGTCAGTGGTGCTATCCACTTGGAAATCTAGCCATTAACAGCAGCTCTTTGAAGATGAGCATCCATCCAGTTCCTTACCCACAGAGGGCTTCGTCTGTCAAATACCTGTCTCTTCAGTTTAGAAACAAGAATGTTATGCTAGACAGTGACAAATGCTTTGCACAAGTCCAGGCAGATGACACGAGTTGCTCTTCACTTATCCACCAACACTGTAACCCTATCATAGGCCACCAAATTTACCAGGCACCATTTGCACATAATGAAGCTGTGTTGGCTGTCACAAATCACCACGTTATTTTCTGTTTGCCTTAGAATAGAACTCCATGGAGTATCTGCTCCATTATCTTGCCAGGAACCAATGTGAAACTGACTGGCCTGTAGTTCCCCAGGCCTTCTTTTCTCCCCTTTGAAAAAATGGGGGTTACATTTCCCCTTTAACCAGCCACAGGGACTTTACCAGACTGCCATGACTTATTAAATATGATGCATAATGGTTTAGTCACTTCCTCAGCCTGTTCTCTCAGGACCCACGGACACATCTCATCAGGTCCCATGGACTTGTGAAACTTCCGGTTCTTTAGATGGTCTCAGACCAGATCTTCTCCTACAGCAGGCGGTTCTTCATTCTCCCAGTCCCTTCCTTTGCCTTCTGCAACCTGGGTGGTATGACTGGAACACTTGTTAGTGAAGACCAAAGCAAAAAAGTCATTGATTACCTCAGTTTTCTCCATACCCCAGGGAGTCAGGTCCACCATTTCCTTCCAGAAAGGGCCAACATTTTTCCTAGTTCTCCTTTTAATACCAGCATAAATACAGAAGCCTTTCTTGTTGCCTCTGACATTCCTGGCCAGTTTTAATTCTATCAGAACTTTAGCTTTCTTAACCCGATTCCTGGATGCTTGGACAGTATCTCTGTTTCTCACAGGATGCCTGTCCTTGCTTCCACCCCCTGTAGGCTTCCTTTTTGTGTTTGAGTTTGTCCAGGAGCTCCTTTTTCATCCACACAAGACAGTTTTTGTCTGACTACCTCTTTGTTGGGATGCATCTCTCTTGATCTTGGAGGAGGTGATCCTTGAATATTAGCTAGCTTTCTTGGGCCCCTCTTCTCTCCAGGGCTTTATCCCACAGCACTCTACCAAACAGCTCTCTGAAAAGATCAAATTCTGCTCTTCTGAAGTCCAGGATAGTGAGCTTGTTGTGCACCATCCTGGCTTCCCTAAAGATCTTGAACTCCACCATTTCATGGTCACTGCAGCCAAGGCTGCCCTGGAGGTTCACATTCCCCACCAGAGCCTCCTTGTTGATGAGAACAAGGTCCAGCATAGCACTCTTCTCATTGTCTCCTCCATCATCTAGAAAAGGAAGTTACCAGCAACACAATCCATGAAACTCCTGGATTGCTTATGCCTTTTTGTGTTGTCCCTCCAACAGATGCTGGGGTCATTGAAGTCCCCCACATGGATCAGAGCTTGTGAACGTGAGGCTGCTCCCATCTGTCTGTAGAGAACCTCATCTGCTCAGTCTTCTTGGTGTGGTACAATGTCACCTGTCCCTGGCCTCCCTTTAATCCTGACCCAAAAGGTGTTGGTCTGTTCCCTATCCGCCTGGAGGCAGGGCTCCATGCACTGCAGCTGGGCACTTACACAGAGGGTGACACCCTCTTCCCCTCTCCTCTGCCTGTCCTTCCTAAAGAGCCTGTATCCTTCCATTCCAACTCTGCAGTCACAGGAGCCATCCCACCATGTCTCCGTGATGCCAATAAGATCACAGCCCTGCAGGCATGCACATGCCTATAACTCCTCTTGCTTATTTCCCATATTGCTTATTCCACATGCCATTTGCATAGGGGCATTGAAACCGAGATCCTGATGAATCTGACTTAGTGGCTGGAGCAGCTGGTATTCCTTCATGCTGCAAGGGAATGGTGTATCTCAGGGTTATTATGAGTCATGAAGGCTTTGCAGTCAGCAAATCTTTGGCATCTAGAATTACTGCCACCACATTTCATCTTTGTTGGCGCTGTGGAGGTCAGGTGTGCTGGTGACCCTTTTTTCTGTGTTTAATGGCTCCACTGTTCACGATTTTCATCCAACAGAATCACATTGATTGGAACTGGAGGAAATAAGATTGCACACAGAAGTCTGCACATAACCTCTATTTGTATAAATTTGCATTTACATTATATTTGCATCTGAGGAGAGCCCACATATTATATTTTTCACAGTGCAGCTGCAATGTCTTTGGAGCCTGGGTGCAGTGGTTGAACATATGTTATTCAGTGCCAGACTAGTTCAGCTCTTTTAAAACCATCAGGAATTGAGTAGTAGATTAATTAAAAACTGTAGTGTTTATTTGTAATTCTAGCACTTCCTCTTCTTCTTGTTGAGCCATCATTTTATATTGGGATTGAAATCCTAAATTTAGTTGCATTTACAGGCAGAGAACTAACTTGAGAAGACAGAATTTAAAAGTCTAAATATGACTGGCCAAAAGGGTGTCAGAATAGTTAGGTAAAAGGAGCAGATGATAAACTACATGAGTGCATGATGAGTATTTCAAGAGCTAGAAGAGACTGTTAGGTAAGGACATAACAAGGTACCACTTCTTCAGTGGTGGCAAGAGAGAACCAGTGAAAGGCAGCTGAAATATAACCAATAACACAAAAAAAGGCAGTATGCGAAAGCAAGCTGAACACACATTTAAAGCATGTACTGAATGATTCTACCAAACTTAAAGATGAGAAGAGCAGGTCTGCGAAAATAATTGATTTGTGGAAATGAGTGTTAGGAGGATTCAGGCAGTCACGACAGGGAGCTGCTGCAGCTTTTACCTTACCCTTAATCATCAGAAGATTTAGTCTAAATGTCTGTGAAAACCTAGGTCGGAAAATCTCTTAGTCTTATGTCTGTGTTTTCACAAAAAAAAAACCATGCAAATGTCATTCTTGGTATCACTGGAAACTAATCAAGTAGAAGATATACTATTAGGGAACAAAGATTTTAATAGAAAATCCCAAAGATTCTCCTCTCAGATAGAACTAGGCAAAAAAAGATTTCCAATACGTAATTTTCAGATTACTAATTTTTTTAAAATAGGAGCAACCAACTGGAGAAACATTTTATTTCTTTCCTGTGATGAATAAAATTAATTGACAAAATCTAATAAAAATGTAATATTGTCTGGGAAATATCTTCAAACTTTACCATGTATTTACCAAGGGCTTTCTGAAGGTGATTATCTATAAGGAAACAACAGTCTGCCTTTAACTCAGTAAAGGCTCTTGATTTTTGTTAATTTCAAATGAACACTCTGCATTCCAGTTTGTGTCAACTGTTAAACATAAAAAAGCACCGCATTCTCAGTTGCAAGCCAGTCCGAGAAACACAGGGATCTTTACCATGTTAGACTCACTGGAAATAAATTCAGAGGTCAACAAAATGCTAATAGACCAAAGGCTGGTGTAAAGGTAGAATAGCTTGCAATTCTGAAATTATTTGTACATATTAATATGTCATTGTTGCTACTTATCTGCATCTTCGTATATTGGTGTTATGTACACCTTCGGACCACTCACTACTGCTGGCATTGCCTGGCATGATGCAGGCTGGTCACCACCTCCTGAGATGGGGCAGTGCCTGCCTACTTACTGCTGCTTGACTCCCTCCTCTCACTCCTGGCAGCCTTCCAATCCTGAGGGAATCTGTGACCCAGGGAGCGTCAGAAGGTGTGATGGGATCTTTCTATTTCAGATCATTCTGTGTGATCTTCTCCCATAATTTCATCTGATAACTCATTAAAAATCTGTAAGCTAGTACCCTCAGTACTTTGCTATAACCCTTGGTTTAACCGTGTATTATCTGGAGAGTCACCTCCTTTTCACTCGTGAATTTTTCTCCTGCTGGTTTACTTGAAGGCTGTATAGTTCTTACACTGGAATTGTCTCCCATACCCCCGACCCATGTCAGTGAATGTTTTATAGACCTGCATTGTATACCGCTTGTCAATTGTCTGTTTCGGGCTGAGCAGTCTGTATCTATTTAAGTTATTGCCTACAAAGAAGCTCTCCTGGAAGTTTTGATCATGTCTTATATGTACTGATTTTCACCTGCTATTTTATCATCTATGCCATTTCATTAGAGTCTTCTGCCACTCTTTATTATCTTTTTACCTTGCTTTACCCTTAACTTTTTCACCCTGAACAGCTTCTTTCAGTGATTACTTCCTTATGTTTGAATCCTGAGCATTTATTCCCCTTTCTGTTTATTGATATGAGGGCACGTTCCCTTGTTTTACAGTATTTTTAAGAGCTTTTGTTGAGGAACCTGGTCAAAGTGCTTTTAGAAAATCAAGTACATACAACAACCAGATCTTCTTTGTCCATCTTCTTCCTTTTCAGCATAATGTACTAACTCTGTCAGACAGTACTTGCCTATACAAAATCTATGTGATTTTCCCCAAGTAATTGGTACACATGATTTCTTCCTTATATAGGCTTATTGATCAGTATTTCATTGCACCTAACTGGAATCCTGTCCAAAAGTGGTCCCACAGCAGCCTGGTACTGTAATACAGAAGCAATTGTAGACTTAAAGTTGTGCATCAGTTCAGATATTCCTCACTTTGAGAGCTCTTGGGTGAGCACCACAGAGTTTACAAATTTTTTTTTAATTTGCTTCCTAATATCTTGACGTTTTATTCTGAGTTAGAGCCTTCACTGTGTTTTCCAAAGACTCCTAGTGTGGAAACCTTTCACAAGTTCCTCTCAAGGTTTTCCCTCAAAAAAAAACCCACTCAACCTTTTTTAGTACTGCACCTATACCAGTGAAATAATGAAGTCATAGCATGGGTTCAGGTTATTGTGGTCACGGTTTCACAAGGAACACACAACAACTATTACAGGTTTGAGACACAGGAACTCCACAAAGCTGGGTTTGCAGATCAGCAATAATTTATATATGTCTCCTGGCCACCTGATGCTTTTTAAGATGAATCTCTGCACAGCTCTGGTAGAATCTAACTACTTTGGTTTACTTATTAGATAACACTCTCTCCTTCAGCCATATTATCATCTTCTCTTGTCTTTTACTCATATATGCAAACTCAGGATACGTTCCTAATGTTTAAAATTGTTTCCAACTTCAGTGCAAAGGTAACTATTAATCAACTTCTGTTATTAACTTTTTTTAAACTTCTCTGGTATAAGAAAGTATATATATCTCTAAATAGCGATCAGATAGTAACTGTCCAAATGATAGCCAACATCATGGTGGCCTCAAAACTCGTTGGGGAACAACTGGTCTACCAATCCATTATCAGTATTGGATTTTATAGCTTTCTTTCTGTTTTATCTCCACAGGATACTCACTTAAATACAATTTAAAGGTTAGATGCTTCCTTATACTTGTGCAGCTAAGAGCTAAATTGTATTGCAAGGGAACTGTGGTTTAAAATGACTGAGTGATAGGAAACTGACATTTTATACCTCTCTTTCTGCAGAAAACTGTCCAAGTGTTACTATAAAATTGAATTATGAAAGTTTCTAATAACTATTAATGACTTCATAATGTTTTTTCTTGCAGCAAAATATACTTTTTAAATCACTCTGACCAGCAGTCCTTTCTTGTTGCTATCATTGTTATAATAAAAATTGTGTTTTCTTTCTAACCAGTGGAGGAGGTTGAACTACTTAGTTTTATTTCTACTCCTAAATATTATGACTCAGTGTGACATGAAACACGGCTCTTAGCAATGATACCATTTACAGGCAATGGCTATAATAACACAACAAACAGTGCTTAATGGCAATTGAGGTCCTTAATTAATAATGTTTTAAATCCTAGGACAATCTGTTCATTAAACATTGTAGTAAAACTGCTCAAAATGCATGCCTTTTATTCCGATGGTATGTGGAGTCATTGCTCTTCTAACAGGTTTCACCAGTCTCTCAATTAAAACTGACAAATACAAACTGCTTTGCCCTATAGCTAGAAAAAGATGCATTTTTATTTTAGAGCCTGTGGTAATCCTGGCTGTTGAATCTACATTTTTGTTCAGCTGGTAGCTGTATCACTACTAAGCCTCTGTTGCAGAATGGCACGAGAAAGAAATTATATGTCTGTAAATTAGCATCTAGAAGATTTGCCTCCAAGGCATCAAATATCACCCAGAAGGATTAACAGCACCTCCTTACCACCTAAAGCAAGCCCAAGAGCAGGAACATCTTCTGCATGTGGCCCTTTTTGACTGAAGAATAAGGAACAGCATCTCAGTAAGTGTCTGCCACCAGGGGCTGCAGCTGCTTTGGGGATCCATAAGCACCAAGAGAAATGGGGCTTCACTTTGGTGGCAGATTGTGGCAGGTATAACATAGTTGAGAGGTTACCTGAAGCAGCAGGATTTCTGTCAGGTCCTGGCACATCAGCCTATCAGCTAAAACCTAGGAACTGTTATGCAACATTTGGTAGCTGAAGAGCATCTTCTGTGGGAGTTGAAGGCATTCCAGCTGCTACTCTGTCCATCTGTGCTACCACATGCTCCAGATTACATGACAGCGAAGAAGCTGGTCTTCGGCAAAGTATTTCCTCTTCTCTCATCATTGCAGAGGTATCTGTCCCATCTGTCTTCTGCTTCAGACAACAGTAATTTGAGAATAGCACTCTGGCACTGAGGACTGAGAGCTGTGATTGGATAAGTGCTTAGAATCAAGCCCAAAATGAAAGTCTAGTTAAATTAAGAAATGTTTGCAGCCAGAAAGGTCTGCCTCAGTCTGTTACATTTTCTTGATCATTTTCCACCAGAAATCCTTCCTAGATAAGTACTTGCAGTTCACATTTAAGATACATCTTAACCTTTCAGGTAAATGCTAAGTGATCATCTTTACCTTATGACTGCTAAATCTTTTTAAAAAGTCAGGAACAAACCATCTGAGGTGTTTAAATTAACATCTGTACAGTGCCAGATGTCATTCATCTCGGTTGGTATAGTAGGACTAAGGTTTTTCTCCTTTGCCAGTATTATTCACAAAGATGCCACACTTTGTATTGAGAGCACTCTGCTCTTGTGACAGCAGTGCAATATAAATTTCCCACCTGAATCCCGTCACTCTGTTCTCAGTTTAAGTATTTCTTTCCAGGACTGTGGGTCTTGGGCAGTTTCAGCTGGAGTCTTGGTAAGAGAAATATTACAGAGAGAAAAATTCATTTTCATTTTGAGTGGTGTACCAGGACCTGACAAAAACCTATCCTGGAGCAGCTTTGGTTTCTTTAAAATTATTTTTCACTTAAAATATAAGTTCATACAAGAGTTTAAGTATTGCTCGTATAGCTTTCTACGATCATCAGGATGTTGACAGTTTTGGTAAACTTTTCATTCATAACCGCCTTGAGCCAGATTCAGAAAAAGACTTTGATATCCTAAAGTTACTGAGGGCAAAATCTGCAGCTAAATTCTAAATCCTGGAACAGGTCAGAAATTTTTGCTCCACTGCAGAGCTTGGGCCTGTAGGGCAGTCGTGCCATTCAAAACCCAGAGCTGAAAACCCACTCCTCAATGTTCCTGAGCAGAATGTGCAGGTGCTGTTTGCCCCACCTCCACAGTTATGCACTTCTCAAAGCAGAAAAGTTGGAAATCCCCAGTCCATGGAGTCATTCACATCACTCCCTTCCACTATCAAATGGGAGTTTGATGGAGGAACCCCTCTGACGCCGCCTATTGATAGATAGCCATTGTGCAAGTAAAAATAATGTTATCAGGAATTCTGGGAATTCCCATGCATAAACAAAAAAGATCTGTGTCCAGCGGTTGTGGCACACAGCAACAGGAGGAGGAGGAAGAGGCTGATCTCTCACTTCAGGGCTTGCTTATATCCCTGGTTATATTCATTCCGTAATTTAAAAAATGATGTAAATTCAGTAGCAGCATAGGAAAGCACCAGAGAATATTTCCATACTAAACTAGAACACCCTCCCTTCCAAACAAACATTGCGATTTTCCTAGGGTTTTTTCAATGGTGGATCTGCGACAAAGCTACTGAAATATGTGCTCATTTAAACATGTTGTAACATTTATAATCCCTGGGAGAAAGGAGAGAAAGAGCAAGCTAATTAGCATCTCTCTTTGGTGGTGAACTTCCAAGAAGAAAACATTAATTGACTTCTGAGATTGTAACATTGATTTATGCTCACTTCTTTTTAAGCTAGAATATTTACCCAGTTAAAGATTTACACCAGGGCTGTGGTACATCGTGTTTTGGAACTCAGTGAATGGTTATCTCCCTGAAATTCTTGCTTTAGGTTTTAGGAGTGATTATTTGCAGTGTTCATTTGATGGTTTTAACTAATCTGAGGATTTACTGCTAGTGGTTCTGATAAATTTTTACATGATTTCATTTTGACCATAATTTGATATCTGTACTTATTAGGTCTTAAGTGATTGGGAAGTACTTGTAGAAGGCTTAAAAATTGTGTCCTCTTTGAATTGATTCCTGCTTTTTTATTACTTTTAATAAAATTAATGAAAAGCATATTCAGTCACTTTTTCTTCAATACATGGTTTTAGATGTGCCATTGAGAAGGAACCAATTACTTTCCTTTACCTGTGGCTCACTCTGGGGGATTTAATAAGACAAACAGGAGGGAATTATCCAATATGAATGAGCGAATGCACACTGGTTCTAAGAGCCTGGTAACTGCAGATTGGTAAAAGCAGAGGTACCATTAATTTCAATTGTAATTGGAGTGCCCTTTTCCAGTATGATTTCCTGTCACAGAATGGCCAATAATAAAGAAGTTTCAGTGCACAGGAAAGTTTTTGGCATATGATCGTAATTCAAATCAGATTAAAACCAACTTTTGGTAAAAATTTCCTATGAAGCAGAAATTCCCCAGAGCCAGCAACTGTTCTGTGAAAATGACATTCTTGTCAGTTTGCCTAAAAATAGCTGTAACTTTGATTTACGAGAGCAGTTGCAGGGGGTGTCAGTATTCTCCTGCCCACAGCAGATCTGTAGGATGCCAAGACACTGACCCTGATGCTCAGAAGATCTATATCTCTGGGATAGACACAAACCTGTCTTGGCTCCATGGGAACTATGCTGAGTCTGAGATGCTTTGAATAAAGTATTTCAGGCTTACTGAGCTTCTGGTTCCAAGCAGAAGTTTTTCTCTTCACAAAGTGTCTGAAACTCCTAAAGACACTTAGGGTTTCTAAAATGTCCTAATATGTCTTGCAATCAACTGAAACAGTGCAGTTTTTAATAACTCTCAGTTGCATATCTCACCCCTGGGCTGAACTGATTACACTGCAGTCTAGCCTTCATTTTGAATAAGTTTCAAAAGGTGCCCTAAATACTTCAAAATACTTTCAAATTATTTTTTTTTTTCAGCTGAGCTTGCAAAGACACTGAAACAACAGCTCCAAGTTACCCTTCTGATCTCTTCTGGAGGATTAACTGGAAAAGGTGGAAATTCACCAAGTCACATGTTCAATGGACCACATCACCATTACGGCAGTGAAATTTTGGCAGTAATAGAAAATATCTGCAAAGCCAGCAGGTTCCTCAGCTTCCAGCTGTCGTCGTACTTCAACAGGGAGGAAAACCCAAGCCACCAACTACTGCCTCCCATATGAAGTGTCAGCATGTACTGTACCCTGAGGTACAACCTATCCAAGGTCTACAGCAGTGGAAACGATAATTTGCTTTTTACTGTGGCCTGCAGCTAACTCTCTGCATCAGCAGAACATGGAGAACAGGGAGAACAGCACTCCAGTTCTTCAAAACTTCAAAACTTTGTCTTCCAGAGCAATAACCTGGATAGGAAGGATCAGAGATGGCAGCCAGACAGAGATGAGGAGGAAGCACTTCCATTCCAAAAGATCAGCACTGGTACTCCTGTCAGCCAGTCAGCCAGGTTTTGGAAAAAAAACCCAAACAAAAAACCCAAACAGATGAACAAAAACAAAAACAAAAACAAACACAAACAAACAAAACCCCAAATGAACAAACAAAACCCCAAATGAACAAACAAAAAAAACCAACTTCAGGTGGGATTCAGATTGAAAGTCAGACCCCTAGATTTAGGTTTCTGCCATGTCAGCCTACAGCACATGAACCAGGATCACACAGCTAATAAAACATAGAAAACTGGCTCCATATGATATACCTTACAGCATCTGAAAAATCTGTGTGTGAGTGGTGGTGAAGGGATGGAGCCTTTGGGGCAACATTTGGAGACCCAGTGGGATTTCCCATAGTTCCTAAAAAGATGCTAGTTGACTATCTAATAGTTTGCAGATGATTTATTCCCTGGCTGTTTAAGCAATCATGATAGCAAACAGACAGCTTGAGTTGTTTGCCTACATTTGGTACTCTGGGCTGAGCACCTGAGAGAGCTGAAAGGCAGGTATGACACAGGTGTGATGAGCGTCACACACATCCTGGAATGTTATCTGGAGATAATGCAGGAGGCCTCAGAGCTGTCCAGAGTGGCACTGGACATCTACAAGTGAGCAACTAATTTCAGCTTAGAAGAAAATCACACTTCATTGAAATACACAGACCTGTTCACCTCACTAAATTTAAAGTCACATTTGCTGGACTGGACAGCTCTCCATATTCATTACGTCTATCCCCACTGTAGAGATTAAAGATCTTACTCAAAAGGTGAACGTTGTAAGTTCACCTACATTTTTAGGTGTCTGGAGCTGGAATTTAATATGGCACTTAACATTTTTTTATTTTAAAAAATCTTGGCTGTGTGTTAGATACCACTGAGACTGTGGGTACCAACAGGATTGTGGGTCCCAGTTAAAAAAAAAAAAAAAATCCCTGGAATACCTACAGAAAGTGCATATAGTCCCAGATAGGGCTGTTTTATTCAAGCACACCCAATACACCTGTTTTACATATGAGTCCTGAATACCTGGCACCTGAAGATTAGATGCTGCACTGTATCAGGCACCCATGGTGGATCTGAATGTCTGTCTTTATTTAGGACCTGAAGTAGCTTTGTAATGTCTTCTGTGATGGATTCAAAAGGGATAGACAAACTATAAGACAGCTTCATTTGTCCCAAATTGTGTAAACCACAGATGCTTCATATTTAATAAAAAGGTACCACTTGATGTTGACTTCCTGTGGTCCTTTTTATTAAGTGTTACTTTCCAATGCACCCTGTGAGAGAATAATAATAAGCTCTGCCACACTTGCTGCACAGAACCCATTAAAATATCATCTGTCCTTGCCCTGTGAAGATGTGCCCCCTGAGAGGTGGTATGAACATTGATTTTCAGAAAATAAAAAAGAAAATTACTTGCCAATAAGAAAATATAAATTTCAGAAGTCACATGCACCACTGTGGTACTTGGGAGAACACATTGCAAACTTTGATGATAATTGAAGCAATCTGACTGCTGCTTGTCAAACTGAACATTCAAATGCCTATTTGAATGCTCTCTGTTTTCAAAAAATTGTATCCAAAGGTGTTGTTCCTAATTTTTTGACCAGAAACTTCAAAGTCATCTCAAAAAATTTAGTCCGCAGCACATCAAATGTCACCTGTTAGTGACTCTGAACTGGCTTGGGAGAACAATGAAAGTCTACATTTCCTCCTGTAAACAATTTTCTGAATAACTCTGGGAAAATACTCCTTCTCCTCCTCAGGCTGCTCTTCCCATGGCTACAGGGAACTGTGTTTGGCTGCAAAGCACCTTGAGAGCTGCAGGTTGAGCTCCAGGATTTGCAGGTGTTCTTAGACACTAACTGAAGCAATGGGACCAGAGTCACAACAGAGAGAGCACAAAAGCTGGATAGAGCATCAAACAGGTAACAAAAGTGCAGGGTTTTGAACAGTGGATTTGGTCTGCTTCATTCCATGGCAGCAACTACCACTAAAAACCTGGAAAAGTCCAATTGGTAGCAGAGGAAAGGAAGAAAATGAAAATGATTAAGGCTTTGATGATGTAAGGTATTAAGTTCAGCTTTTACTTTAATGATATCTTTAATCCTTTCCCTTTTTAGTTAGAAGTTTTATAAGAAAAGCTCTTGTGTGACTGTATTTGAAAGGACTAATTTCTTACTTTCAGTCGATAAAAATAGTTGAGAGAGGGTAGAGCTCGTTGCTGCTGCTAAAACTGCTTCCTTTGGAGCCAAGCAAGATCAACACACAGCATAGAAGAGAAGAGCAGAGCCACAGCTTTTGTCTCCGGTGCTGCCTGGTGTTTGCACGCTGCTGGAGGCGGCCGTGCTGCAGGCACTCCTCAGTCACCGCACCCGTGCCGGAGCTGTCCCAGTGCCAACGGCTTCTGCTGGCCCTGCCACGCTCCCTGACCCACCTCGATGCACCTGACCCTCATGGCACCATTGCCTGGGACCACATCACTCTGCAGGACCGTGTTGCCTGAGTGCAGATTGCTCTGCTGCCACTGAAGGAAGTCGGACTGGCTCTGGGTTGCTGCCTTTTGAAGGATGCTATTGAAAGGCTTAATGGTGTTCTGTGCAAAGAGCCCTGAATGGGTTCTGAATGAGCATCTTCCAGGACTTGGAGGCAAAAGCACCACTTGATTGAGTTCAGTTTTTGAGTCTGTAAATTAATTCAGATAAGGCTAATTATCACAGCACTACAGCTCCATGGCCCTTCTCCTTGCAGGGCCAGAAAGAATTTATGAACCTCACAGCTCTGCCTCCACATTAAAGCCTGAGAATTTCTCCCTGTTTGGCAGGGACCAGAGCACCTTGGGCACCTTGGAGAGGCTGAGTTGGTGCTACAGGCAGGTACCCACAGTACTCGCTGGCCAAGAGCTCGTGCTCCTCCTAGTCCACACCCAGGCCAATCATATTCACCGTGTGTTATATCTAGTTTGACCAAGATGGGTTTTGTTGTTTCAGGTTGAAAGAGTTAACTGCTTTTCAGCTGATTCTAGCATCTCCATTTATAGGTAGTGACTTATGTTTGCCTGAGTTGTCAGACAGTGTGTCATTCCTGTATTAGTCATAATTTAGTTATATGTTTCTGCATAATTTTAATGTATGTCAAATATGATTCATCTGGGATGCTATTTCTACTATCACGCAGAACTTACCCAACTGATGTTCCAGGGTAATACAGATCTTGGGAGAATCTTAGAATAGGAAACGATTTTAAGCACCAGAAGAAAAATAAAAAACAAAAGGAGGAAAAAGTCAAACCAAGACTGTGCAGTTGAGGCTGCAGCTAAAAAAGGACAAAAAATTAGTAAAAATGAGCAGGTGTTATGTGTGCCTAGCTCAAGGATTTTAGCTTACAAGGTCAGCCATCTGGCATCCCACAATATTAACCTGTGGATACTTTCACAGAGAAAATCACTGCAACTCAGGACAGGCATCTAAGATAAATAAGAAAAATTGCCCTCTTTGGACACCCTTTCTGGTTTTTCTATAGAGTCTAAATAACCAGCTACCTTTTTAGAAATCAAGAGTTCAGCAGATAAGCCCCACTTAGGCTAACTCAAAATTGAAAGAACAAAGATTTAGTTTAAATCCTTTTCCTATCTTAGGCTTTCTCAAGCAATTAGAAGCTGTAAACAAATAACACACATGCTACTCAAACATCCTTTTCTTCTCCCACTAACTGGCATATCACTTACGTGGAGCAGCCACCAATAACACTGCTACTGAACAAACCAGGCCTGAGTCCTCCAGAGGATTCATGAGGTGAAAAATCTCATGAAGTTCAGCAAGGCCAAGGGCACTTGGATCAGGACAATCCCCACTATCAATATAGACGGAGTTACAATTCCTGAAATTTTCAAATATTTATTAAGGTTTTGTCTGTCTGCACTGCTTCAGGAATGAATTATCTGTGGGAACAGCCAGAGCATGTCTCGGTCAGGAATATTCAAGCCACAGACAGAAGGACCTTATCCATGTAAATAAATGACAGAGAAGCAAAGTAAATATCTATCTACACAGATAAGTAGGTAGATGCAACACTGTTCAAAAGCTTTCTCTTTGATTTGGTGGAGGGACTTTAACATTCCTGTGAGTGAACAGAGCAGTATGATTACAGAGACCCCTCTCTTTCTGTCCGTCAGCTTCCCGATGCCACATGTGGTGCTCCAGCAGGAGATCCTGAAAAATTCCCCTACCTAATATTCAGTAACTGAACATATAAGCACTGTGAATTCAAGTTCCCATCTTGACTCAGACAACACAGAGATTTTGAGCCCTCAAGCTGAAACTGCATCCATGAGGCATAATGTAGTGTGTGAGGGCAAGAATGCAGCCCAAATACCCAAAAGGGCTGTTAACACTGTTCTGTTTCAGTAGGAACCTTTGGTGGGTAAATATATGTAGAAATGTCAACAGTTATAACTAATTTCTTTCTTGGTCAATCAGCAGCAACATATCTTTAAAAATGGACTGTCTGTGACATCTCTACTGAAAAATTGTACCATGACTAGACCCATTAATCACAGTGTGACTGTAACACCTTAAAATGAAATCAATCCAAAATAATTGAAGCCTTTCTAAAGACCTGACTCAGGTTCTTGCACTGATTCTGGTCATGTCCAACTGAGATATGATGAGGGAATGATGACTTACTCAATTCATATACTTATTCTCTAAGACAGATGAAATAGATAGAAGGTATGCATGCTTCACAGGTATGCCAATTATCTATGCTTGAAAAGCTTGCTTTTAAATGGAAGTACTTAAGAATTGAACCATCAACAATAAATAAAATATTGGTTTTACTTAATATAGTATAGATACAGAGCTATAATTCACACACCACAGGACTGGAAAGCACTTAGATCACCCATTCCCTGTCACTCCCCAGGGCAGGTTCGCAATACTTATACCAGTCTTGGCAGATGTTTAAAGAGTTATGACTTTTTGTCCTTTTCTTCATAAGATACAGAGAAGACTTTATTCCCTTTTTCTTTATAACTAATTTCTTGAAAAGTGATCCTACGTCTGCCTTAAGTTATATCTTTCCTTAACTAAAAAGCTCCACAGCTTCCATCAGCTTTTCCTCACTCACAGTATTTTCTAAATCATGCTTGCTATGCACTTCTCTCCAATTATGCATATTTTACTGAAAATAAGTAATAAAGACTTCTCACAAGTCCACTTAGATGCTACCAGGATCAGATAGGAAGAACTATTTCATGTCTCTCACAAAAAAATAACCCTGCCTGCCCATCCAAGGACACCCCTTTTATGACAAGTGGCAAACAATACTGCTTCATGCTTGTCTTATGTGCCTCTGTAATCCCTTGCACCACTCACTAAGGTGCTGTCCAGCCAGTTTTTCTCTGCCCTGTATTTGTGCAATCTCAGCTTCTGTCTTCAGGTCACACTTGGTTCTTGCTCTCAAGGAAATATGCCCTGTTAGAGTTTAATTGTTTCCCTTTGATACATTCTTCATTCCTGACAGTGAATATTCAATAGTTATTCTCCAAGAAATTTCCCAACAGCAGCCCATCCACCTAAGAGCTGTCGTGTTTCTTCCTAGTTTGTCTTCAAAAATTGTAAATAAGATAGGTACAAGAGCCTTTTTAACACAGGGTTTGCTACTGGGCTGCATTAGATTGGTTTGATATATGTTTAGCAAAATTTGCTAAAAGTTTTCTTTCTGTTATCTTCTAGGTGTTTACACAAGGTTTACTTCATTATATTTCAATATCTTTGTAGAAATGAAAAGTACCTAAGCTCATAATTCCTTGTCTTGGGACAGTGGAGGGGGGAGCTTTCCCTTTGAAAAAGACAGGCATTTTTGTTGTCAATATTTTGGTCTTCTGGAAGCTTAGCTCAGCTCCAGTTCCTTCAGATTTTCAAAAGTACCTACATGCAGGTTTGAAAGACCTTCTGTCACTCAGATGATATAGGGTAAAGCTTTGGGTTATCTAGCTTGTGGCTTTAAGCTAGCCACCTGATTAAAATTAACTTTTTCAGTGAAGACTGTTGCAAAAAAAGATGATGAAAACTTTGACCTTTTTACTGTCATTTGCTAATATTTTTCCATTTCTATTGAGCAGTAGTCAGATGCTTAACTTGCTTTTTCCCTCCTCAGCTAATTCACTTTCCCAAAACCTTTATTCTTTGTTGATATTTTGCATTTCTCCCCTATATCTTTATGGTAATTTATTCATATTTTGATAGGTTTGTTTATTTGGAAGATAAGGGAGAAGGAGAGGAGGAAAGAGATGGTTTCTTCTGGAGCTTTTGGGCAGTAAAGCATCAACAATTTAGTCGATCTTCTTTTTTTACACCATTTCCAGGCTGTGAGCTAAACTGCTGAGTGCTGATATCCTTGTTATGGTTTTGCTTCATATGTACAGAGTAGCTGATGTGGCCACTGCTGCATAACATAGACTGGATAATTTTGTTGGTTTCCCTTTCATCGCTAGATAAAAGTACAGTTCTCCAGCACACTGTGCATGCAACAAAAACCCACACTGAAATTACCTATGGGATAAAGCAACACACAGGTACAACTAACCAAGGATACAAGGGAGCAGTGCAAACAGACAGCGTATGTAACTTCTGAAACAGGCAATGACATACTACCATAGGTCTCACCTTGGAAGTAACAATTAACCGTGGAGACAATCTAGGCAGTGATTTAAGGCACCAATAATTCCACATGTGCACTCAAAAATCACCCAGAAAAGCATCTTTGATATGATAAAAACAAACAAACAAACAAAACAACAAAACCCCCCACCAAAACTCAAACTCAATCAATTTAACTATCCAGAGGGCAGATACTGGTATCATTACTAACTACCTTTGGTACTATCTAGACAATCCAGAGGTTTAGACTGACAGCAAGAAGATGGGTGTTGCATACGTCATACAAGTTAACATGCTTTCAGATATACTAGAACTATTGCTCCAGTAGAGTTCAGGTCTGTGGCTTATTTGCCAGCCTGGATGCCCAAGATATCCAAGGGCATCTCAAGTCATGCTAGATGCATGCCTATGTTTGGGCAACCAAATCCCTCCTCTAAACCTCATCCTCATTTGAATTTCTGACAAAAATCAAAAGCTGGATGAGTATTTGCACATGGAAATTAAAACTGTAAAAGACATTGTTTAAACCTTAAAACGTATGAAAGTAAAAATTGTGTTTGAAGAAGAACTGCTCTTTACCTATTGTAAAATTCATCCAGAAATACTTCCGTCACAGCCAACACAAGAATCAGATCCGCACAGGATTCACAGAACTGCTGTGTGCTCCCACAAGGAGAGCAAAAAACATTTTTGGAGTATCACTGGTGAGAGCATTAAGGGCTGCACATCTTTGTGGTGATTTCATATTTGCATTTAGGGCTACACAGCAGGCAGATTTTTTAAGCTCAATCTATACTTGAGAGTGCTTTTGTTTTGTCAGTTTATGAACAACATGTCTTTGGGATTGATGATGGGAAAGCTGTATGCTAGGCAAGAGTGAAGATAATGAATGAAGAGGTCTCTGAGGGTAAAAGAGGGATGACAAGTGATATGAAGTAGTGGTGTCCCTCAGGTATGCACTCCTTGGTTTTCGGCTGCTTTCCAAAGGCAATTATGAAAACAACTAAGGCCTTAGGGAGACTCCTACTGAGTCAGCCGTGCTCAGTACATACGTCCCATTCAACAGTGCTCTCTAGGGATGCATTTTACTGTAACAGGGCAATACATTTGTATGCTTTCTCATATTTATGGAAGGATGGATATATATACATGTGAGTAGTGTAGGCAGACACAGCTTCTCTGCCCATGTCTGCCCTAAGCTGGCCAGATGCAGGTTAGCTTTGCCACAGAAGTCATAGGATGTTATGCAGGATCCATGTCAGCAAGACTGATTGACTCGGGCTAAAATCTGGACACAGCATCTAGATTCAATCTGGCTCCTTCCTAGATAGCTCAGAGAGTTATCAGGTCAGGCTACAGAGAGCTTTAGGTATTCCCATTGTGTGTAGAGACTGAGTGGGGTGAGCCCTCATTATCAATCCCTCTGTCTTAGCTGCATGGCTAACCTGGCACAGGTGACCGACCTCATGCATTTGCACACAGCACAACCCACAGGCTCCTGGAATCCCACTCTGCGAGGATGGGCTCCTAATATTCTTCACATTGCATGGACAGAAAAAATGTGCAGCCCTCACATAAAAGAATAGAAGCAATATTGTTCCTATTCAAGACAATCCAGTTAACTTCTGTTGATGCCATGCCCCACTATCCACCTCTTTTAAAAGCAGAGGCAAATAGATGGAAAAAAAGGTTCCATTTTGGTGCTTGCTTCTTGCATCTTTGTTTCCACGTTCATCATTGCCACACAATAGTTGCCAAATTAAACAACTGTTGCTTCTATTTGTTCATTTGAGCATAAAGACACAGTTCTCTGGTCTTATACAGCTATTTAATTATATTGAGTAAACACAATAAGAGTGAAAGTAGCTGAAAAAAGTCAATCAAAGCATACAATCTTCACTCTCTTCATTGCTTAATTAGTAGTGTGTTAGGGCAGAGTATAGTGGTTATAAAAGATAAGTTTCAGGCCTCTTGTGGTCTCAGAAATGTCCTTTTCATTACAGAGTCACGGGATGGGGCAGGTTGGAAGGGACTGCAGTGGGTCATCTGGTCCAACCTCCTGCTCAAGCAGGAACGCCCTAGAGCACACGGCACAGGATTGCATCCAGACAGTTCTTGAATATCTCCTGTGAGGGAGACCCCACACCTTCTCTGGGCAGTCTGTTTTGGTGCTCAGTCACCCACATAGTGAAGAAGTCCTTCCTTATACCCAGGTGGAACTTTCTGTGCATCAGTTTCTGGTGACTGCCTTGTGTCCTAGTGACTGGCACCACCAGGAAGAGCCTGGCTCCCTCTTCTCGGCACTCTCCTCGCTTAGATTTATACACGTTATGAGGTCACCTCTCAGCCGTCTTTTCTCAAAGCTGAACCGGCCCAACTTCCTCACCTTTCCTCGTAAGAAAGATGCCCCAGTCCAATTGCTATCCTCATGGTCCTCTGCTGGACCCACTCCGTTACTCTTTTCTTTACAGTACTATTATGTACGCATAATTAATTTTAAGTTATCAAGTTGCATCACAATTGATACAGGAAAATAGAGTATGAGGGTTAAGATTTCTTACAGAGGGGTTCAGTCATTTGTAAGGAACATCTTCCAGCACCACAGTGTCTTGCCAGCTTTGTTCCCCTGCCATCTGTACCTGCACCACCTACATAATATGCACTTTCCTGCTTTATCATGCTGAGACAGACTTGATCAGACAGATGCCGGGCTGAAATGGAGGAAAACACCTGCCATATGAATAATCATGAGCTCTGCAAAGGTACACATAAACACTTATACATGTGAATTACCCACACTATTCAAATAATGGTGCCTGGATGGTCAATCTGTAAACGATAAATCTCCTGTGATACTCTACAGGTCAGAATAGATGACCTGGGAATCCTCTGTGGCTTCAAATTTGGAAAAAAAATCTCAGTCTCACAAAGTAAGTACCCTCTGGTGGCCTTCTTTGTTGCCATGAATTAAAAGTCACTATGCTGGGTTCTTTTCCCATGGGACAGTTATTAAACTGCCAGATATGAAGTCATAAAACACACAAAATCCTCTTGGGGAAACACCCAAACAAGCTATTGTCTTCCAGAAATTTATTCTGTAGGTTAACATTACTTCTTAAGTATATAATGAGTCTTTATTAAGAAAACATATCTGGAATGACATGATCAGTTCAGCTCAAGGCTGACTAAATTGGATCACAAGTCCAGAGGTTTATGAATGTGGCTTTTTCTACCTAAAGTTACTGTTGATGGAAGAATATACTGGACTTGAATCAAAAATCAAGCCCCTCCTATTTCTATTTCTGGTATATAACATCAGTATTCTAGGATTTATGAAGCAACAAATGTTTAGGATTTTGGTTTTGGGGTTTTTTTGTTGCTTGGTTGGTTGGTTTTTTTGCTGATATACATACAAGGAATAATTCTTCAGTGCAAAACAACAAATAAAAACATTTTATCTTTCAAAGTAGTTTCATTTTACATTTTTAATATTCTTATTCTTCAATGACTAAAGTTACACTTAAAATACGGTTTCAGGAGTTGGTTTCCTGCAGTGTTTTCTTTGCTCCAATGTGATCCAGAGAAATCATCACCTGAAGAAATTGTCAAGATTCTTGTTTCTAGGCTGTAGGACTTGAATTTTAAATGGGTTGAGTTAACTTGTAAAGGAAATGACTGCATTTATAGCTATGTCTTCCATATAGTCAGTTCTGCTAATACACTGATAGTTTTGCTGATCCATGTGTTTAGTATGTTATTTGCTAGATGGCCATAACTGTAGCCCCGGATGAAGGAAGTTTGGTCAAATACTGAAAATGGGATTTTTAAATGGACCGTGTAAAGATTTTTGTTTTGTTTGAGAAAATTCTTTACCGCTATAAGCATTCTTAAACTAGGCAAGAAACAAAAATTTTTGTATGTTGAGTTTTGCTCTAATTGCGTATAATTGTCTCTTTTTTCTTAACTGCTGGAAAAATAAAAGCACATATCCATCAATTTTTAAAAGTTTGAAGACATTTCTAGGTATCCAGTGTGAAAGAAATAAACTGATTCTGATGTACATATTCAAAAAGACGTTCCTTGCACAATCTATATAAAATAGAATTCCTTTGAGGTAGCTCAAGTTGGGTCTCAAAAATAGCGGTACTCAACGTTTTAGAAAGCTTGGATCAAATACACCTCTACCCATCAGGGAACAGTAGATTTGTACTCTTAGGAAAGATCCTAGGCCTAATCTGGCAAAACTTTTAGTGCATAATTAATGTTCATCCTTGCTGCCACATGCATATAATTGAGATCAAAATGTCATTCATGTACACGTTAATTCAAAAACTTTTTTATCCTTCCCATAACAAAGAACTGGTGTTATTCTGGAATTAGTGATGAGCGATGGGATAGTAAGTAGTGACTCATTTGCACTTTGAGTAATCACACAGGAGCACTTGACCTGTACAGCTAAACCAAACCATACAATTCAACATAACAATGTTTAAGTTCAAGCTTAATTTTCCTGAACACTTTATCTGAAAAATGTCTATCAATTGCAGAATGAGTCATCCAAAAGGAGAGAGAATTGCAGAAATATAAGTAATTAACTTCAATATACTTGCAGAGAAAGATATAGGTAGAAAAGTCTTTCATAGGAACCTTAAGGACAGTAGGGATGCAGTGAGTTAGCACTTGAATAGAGTCCACTAAGAATTAAGTCTTTAGTCCTGGAAACAGTTATTCCACATGACTATAGGCAGAAAAAGTCAGTTTACATGTGAGGTTGTGTGTCCGAGAGTCCAAAGTCATGATTCACTTTCCATCTTCGGCACAAATTTACTTGTGACTTTTTTTCCTCTCTGTGAAATCTACAAAATCAGAGCAATAAACTTCCCTAATAAATCATATTGCTGTGATGAAAAAAAAGAAGACTGTGAAGTAGCTACATAAAACAGTAAATATTAAAATGCATTTTTAAAGCATCTGAGAGTAAACTACTAATCACGAAGTGGCTGAATTCTGGGTCATCCTACATTTCCCTTCTGATGACCATAGTAGTCATCAAAACTGGATTTAGGTTTTCTACATGATGTAATTAAAGAGAATAGCTTTAATGACACGGGTAGTCTATTTTTGCAAATTAAGTCCTGTCTCAAAATAGAGCTACAGAGAATTTCAAATAGAACTTAGATATTGCTTTAAAAGCTGCAGTTCTGATCCTGCAGACCTGGTGGTGACCCTTTCCCTAGGCTATTTCACTGTAACTATAGAAGCCCAGTTGTCTGGGCTTGTGACACACTTCTGTTTACTCCAGTACCAACGAAAAGCACCAGCTAATTAATCCACACCATGGCATACACTATGCTGTGTGACTGCATCTTGCACGGGCTTGCAGTGCTAGGACATTCAGCCTGTCCCAGCACGGTCACCTTTCCATGGAGCTGTAATCTCTTGTCGTGTGGCTTCTGGAATTTAAAGGGTTTGCAGACTGTTCCCCGTGGGTCCTCAGTTTTGTGCTGCTCTGACCTTCTTCTCGGCACCCCAATGGCATGAGAGAAACAGATGCAGGAAAATGGCCCCTGTAATGTTTTCTTAGGCTGCATGCTAGAAGACTTCATCCCATCAGGAACAGTGGAGACTACACGGGGTAAATTTAAGGAAATTACATGACATTCTTGGTCATACTAATGTTTACAGCACTTTT
>VZTG01008547.1:779863-862500 GCA_013397845.1 Melanocharis versteri | reverse complement strand
AAAAAAAAAGCTTTACGGGCTACCTATTCTGGTGGGAAATTACTACAGTGTATAAAAAATTCATCTACAAAGTCACTTTGCATAGCTTTTTGTACATCAATATGCTTCTTTTTTTTTTTTCTTGGGAGTTTTTTAGTGCCTTGTTTATTTGGTTTTTTTCCTTTGACTACTAGTAGGAAACTTTTCTGTGGTCGTTACTTGATTTCCACTATACTAGTGACCCATGCAGATTCTTAGCCATTTATGAAAGTGTAATACTGAACATTTTACAAAGTTCATTAATCCTCACTCCCAGGTAATTAATGTCAAAGAGACAGAATACTTTTACATGCCCGTAATTAATGTAATTATAAATGGGGGAAGTAAGGGGGAAAAAAAGCAGCAAGGAAAGTAAATTAGTTGTGCAGAGGTCTGGGTAACCTTTCATTGCTTGTTCAGGAGTATATGAAGCCTCCTTCAAGAGATCATGAACACAAAAATTAATGAAAGGGTAGGAGGGCTTGACAGACTCCAGAGGAAGCTGACGCTCTCCAAAGCAGTTTGCTAAGTAGAGAAGCACAATAAATGCTTCTTCCGCTTTGAAGGAATGTAGAAAGCAGAGAACAATGCAATCCTTTGCTACTTTCCAAATCCAGCTTCTGTCAGCAATGAATCTGATTTTAAAACTGGTGAACATACTGTATCAGACTCTGTCCTTGCTATTTTCCTGGTGCTGGCCCAGCAGAATATAAAGAGTGGCTCTAGCACAAACAGCAAAGGGTTCTCGGGGGAATTCTGCATAAGCATGGAGGTAAACACAGCCCTGATACGCTTTCCCTTTAGCCATTATTGTATGGAGGAATTATCTGAGTAACAAAAAGCAAGGGTGTAAAATGCACACACAACAGGTGATTGCTTTTAAAGGATTAACATCCTTTTGCTGCAGCTAGATGGTGTTTTAGGGCTGGTCTAATCTAAGCCTGGATGGAGAAAGGATTTAACTAGATCCCTCGTCTAAACACAAATTCTGCCATCTTTTAAGGCTGTAATGATCTGGTGAGTAAATCTTTATGTAGCGTCAATAATCGATTGACTTTTAAACTGGTGTGCTTGGCTAAAGAAAGGTGCTGATTATAAATAGAAACACAGTTGACTGCGGAGTCCTGAATGTCTTTCCTTGGAACCTTAAAATAATTGTCCTGGAAGATGTAGTTCCTGAACCTATTGTGTCATACCCTTGTCTAGTCATCATTCATCACACAAGAAGAGATCAGAAGGACACTGCAGGGAGCAAAGACACTCGTGTGCTTTGAGAATAGCATGGTATTAACTGAGGGAAGGGTATGTTTGCAGTGGCTTGGTCTTCCAGAGTTTGGACATGCTGACACTGTGACTTTGCCCCTTTCACTCTTTGCCAAACTGTTTGCACCCCAAGCTCTTTCTTTGAAACAGAGTCTGTTGGGAATTTCTCTAAACAATGTGTGCAAAGAGAAAGTTCCTGTTTCCTCAGTGACACCTATAAGGTAAAGCAGTGAAAAATAACTGAGAAGCAGTGGAAATTTTAGTATTTGGCACATTTAAATGAATCTATAAACCACAGCAGTAGATCTGAAATAATGAACAATGTTACTGTGACACAAAAATGAATTAGAAAGTATAATAGGAATTTTTCATTGCTAAAGTTTATGATTTTCTGCTCGGAACACTAATCATCACCGATTTTAAGTCTAACTTTAAAAAAATTTTCATCATTTCATTTGACAGAGGTAGAATTCCTCATGGGAAAATTCCACTCTGCAGTATTGCCAAGACAAAGAGCTCAGAAGTAACAAAAGGGATTTAAAAATCCTAAGTCCTTTAAAAATAGCTTGTTACATTGAAATTCCACTCCCTAAAACTTTTGTGTGACATTCAGGTCATGATTTGAGGTTAGTTTTAAAGGCTGATCATTTCATTCAGCCCTGGAATTTTACCAGACATATCTGAAGTTTTCCCTCTGTGAGACTAAGATAAATGTCCTAGCTTTAGAGAAAGAAAAATGTATTCAGATACGTACTTGTATCAAAAGCTCTATACGACTCATTCCTAAAGTACCTGGACTAGAAATATCAAAGCAGCCTGGTAGCACTGCCACATTCCGCTGTCGTGAGCACACATAGAGAACAGAAAAAAAAGTACAGCTTGGGTCATATGACTCGCAATCTGATTAATAATTATTAATTATACTTTAGTCAGAATTATTTTGTTATAAAAATTGTTATATTGACCAATAACTTTAGCATTTTATGGATTATTAATGGCAAAATCAATTAAATACTGACTGGAAATGCAAATTTATAAAATATCAAAACCCACCTAAATTAATCAGCAAAGAGTATAACACGAAAAAAGGAAAGGGAAAGATAGGAACTAATTCTGAGATAAGCAGACCACCAGAATAACTTTCCCTCTATAAATCATGCTATTGTTCCAAGCTGCATTTTGTAGAAAAAGCTCAATTATTTTGCTAAAGCAGATTTATTCTGACATTGGTCAACTTTCTCTGAGATAAACTGGTTATAAAGAGACTGATTGCATTCTTTCTAAAGATAGTAGAAACATTTCCCTTCCCCAAAAGGAGTGTTGAATCAAATTCTAAAAGACAAAATTGGCCTGGAGTACTTGGAAAGATCAGCAATGATCCTAAAAATTGGAAAAAAAGAAAAAAGACAAACCTAAAAAATGGTCTGAAATGCAACAGGGTCGATTCCAAAATGCTCCATCTAGGCTGAAGTCTGGATGAGTGCCTAGTGGGTAAGGGGCAGCTCTGCAAAGGACATTTCGATGATGATGGGGACCCCGGTATGAGTAGTAGGAGTCAATAACAACTCAGAGTTAAATGACTTAGTCAAATGTTGCATCATCACAGGCTGAGCATATCTGGCCCTGTTTTAAATTAGCAGTTAAGGTGCCCCTACTGCTGTACACAAGTCAGCCTTCCTGATTTCTGTTTTACATGAACTCCTATTTCAGTCACTGTCCAATTTGTACAATATCTTCACAGCATATGTTCAGAGAGCATGCCCTGCAGCCCACCCCGCACATTCCACATTTGTCTAGTGGAATTTCTGAAGGACAGACACCTGGATGTTGCTGCAGAATGTTCACTGGAGTCTTCTCTGGATGTACGATGCTATAACGTATCACATATCTTATTTAGAGAATGGAAATATGTCATTTTATTCTCCTGTTTCAAGGAAAATTTTCTTTGGGAATTGTAGTCAATCAAAAGAGGAGAGGCCAGCATCCAAGGGAGGTGCTTCTCCCCCTCCATTCTCATGAGACCCCACCTGAAGTACTGTGGGTCTGTTAGAGCAAATTTAGAGGAGGACCAGGAAGATGGTCAGAGAGTAGGAACACCTCTGCTACAAAGACAGGCTGAGAGCTGGGGTTGTTCAGCCTGGAGAAGAGAAGACTGCAGGGAGACCTCATTGCAGGTACCACGAGATGTTTTAGAAAAAAAGGAGGGAGAGGGACTTTTTAGACAGGCAGATCAGTATGACAGTACAAGGGGCAACAGTTTTACACTGAAAGAGGTTAGGTTTCGTTTAGATATTAGGAAGAAATTCTTTATTTAGAGAGTGGTGAAGCACTGGAACAGGTTGCTGAGAGAGGTTGGGGATACTTCCTTCCTGGAATCGTTCCAGGCCAGGTTGGACAGGACCCTTAGCAAGCTGGTCTAGTGAACGGATCCTTGCCCATGGATGGTCTTTAAGGTCCCTTCCTACCCAAATCATTCTATGCTATATGATCATCAGAAAAAAACTGAAGAATTAATTTCAGGTGGTTTTTTGCCTTGGAGTCTCTGTGCCCACTTCTTTGTTCTCAAAAACATATTTTCCTACTTCAGGGGAATTTTTTTCTTTGCCATTTCCATGTGAAATGTAAAACTGATGACTAAAATTTACTTCAGGCCCATTCCTGAACACACTACAATGACAACTAGGTATTTATAAATGCATAAACAAGTTACAACCCCCAAATGTTATTTTCGCAGTCTCAGACGCAAGGATATATAATATATTTCATCTTTGTCTATGTAAAGGACTTCAGAATTCAAATTTTGGAGCATTTAGGGCAGACAAGTGTTCTTTCCAAAGTCCTTTTTTTCTTTGCTCTTATCACCTTGCATAAGAGCTGCAGCTATACAGTTGTATGTGCAATTTTTTTTTTTTTCCAAGCATATGGATATCAGGAAGTCCTAATATGCATCCTTCAGATAAGTGCTCTCCTTTTCAGCTCCTCCTTGTACTGCTGTGCAAGAGTTGTGAATTGTTTTACCTTATCTTCTCATTTTGTATGCCTCACATTATCAAGCCTTTGCGTGTTCCAGTTGAATACTTGCAGTCATTTCTGTGGTATCTTGTGAGGGAAAAATATACTTCATTGTGTATTAGTTACTTACAAAACAAAGCCTTTGTATCGCATTAAAAGAACCAGCACTGCTTTTCTCAGTAATCATCCTTGTTTGGGCTTTTAATTATTCTCTCCCAACTTTCCCTTAATATTTGCAGATATTTATAATTAAGAAGGTGATTTTTTTTCCAGCTGTGCAGAAATGATGACATGGCCAAATATGGAATAGCAAGGAAATGTTGTGTCAGCTGATAATGCAGGGAGAATGAAAAATATTGTCTTCAGTAGGACTGTGCAAATAATTTGTTTTTCTATTTAATGGTCCAACTGAAGAGAAATAAAAACGGCACTTGGAATATTTAAAACTTCCCAATTTTCACATGACCTAAAATGAAAAATTTCATTAATAACTGATAATGTTCAATCATTTAGCTTTACAAAACAGTGAGAAAATACTACCAGGCAGCACAGCTTGTTGACATGGTGCCAAAGGCTGGATCAATATAAATGCCTAGAAAGATTTCTGCCTGAATTATGCCATTTGCCTGTTTCAGGGTAAACAATTATTCTTTGGAGAGAATCCCTCCAGATGAAGCAGGCGGCCCTCACAGCACTTATTGCAGGACAACCAGAGATCACAGCAATAGCTGGAAGTTGCAGCCAACTCAGGAGGAGTGAGGGATCTTGGACGAGAGATCTTGGGAGAGAATCAGCAAAGCCAAGTGCAGCAGCAAGGAGCGGTAACAAAGGCAGGCAGATGGAGAACACAGCAGCTGCTTGGGAGGGCACAGAGAAAGTCAGCTGAATAAAAACTAGGTGAGGAGTTTTGAAAGCACAGATGTACAAATGGTTACTCTTTCCATATCTGAAAAGTGGCAAAAGCTAGGACAGAGCCATCTTCCTATAGCAAATGCCATTGATGAGCAGCACGTAGTGTGGTGGGGTGAATAGTGAGTCTTCAGTGGTGTAAAGCAAAGGCCTCCAATCTTCACAGGCTAATGGGAAGAATTGCAGAGGAATAAACACACTACAGACAGCAGCATCATCTACTTTCTTTGGTGCTATAAAGATGACATGTTTTCCTTCAGCTGTACACAGTACTGAGGGTATCTCAGCAGTGTGTCTTCTCAGAGGGAGACAGGAATGTCAGTGTAATCGCTTCTCTTCTAATGCCTTGCTCTCCCTCAGACTTTGAGGGGACTGCTCTAGCAGATCTGCTCTAGAAAAGGCAGACTCCACAAGGTGTCCTGGCACACGGCAGTAGGCAAACTGGATGTGCCTGTGCAGTTATTGTGGGGCTCCTGATCCACATGCAATTGATGTGAGTGCATAAAGAAGATCAAAGCCTCAACTCTATCTCATGTTCCTCCTCTCAGTCTTTCATCTCTTTACCTTCACTTGGCAGAGGCAGCTTCAGTAGTTAATTCTAGGGTATCAATGGTTTATTTTGAAAAGGATGTTAAACCTGCCCTTTGCCATGCTGCTGGCAGGATTAGTGATAAAAAGGATCAGAAAAAAACGGGAATGCACCCTGGGACTTTTCAGAGAGTAGTGTGGAGTTGAGAGTGTTGTGGTTGCTAGGGGAAGGATGTTCAAAAAGCCCTTGTTCCAGGTAGAACAATGGGTTCTCTAAGCCCACAACACCAATTATGCCTATTATTACTGGCTTCCATGAAATATGTGTTTACCCAGAGGTAATTTAATTTCTTCTTATCTATCTGCATAAATAGCTGCAAATGTGTACAGCAGGATTTGGAAATGTCCAACAGCTTCTCTGTGTCCTGCACAGTGACCTCTGACCTGGTG
Organism: Melanocharis versteri; assembly: GCA_013397845.1. Taxonomy (NCBI): domain Eukaryota; kingdom Metazoa; phylum Chordata; class Aves; order Passeriformes; family Melanocharitidae; genus Melanocharis; species Melanocharis versteri. The sequence goes on along the minus strand of VZTG01008547.1, from coordinate 856,320 downwards.
GCCATTGGGTAGGAGGGGGAAACCAGTGCTGCTGGAGCTCTGCTTGTGCTGCATAAATTTTTGTGTTTGTTAGACAGTACATTTCAATGGATGGATTTGATTAAATACTAAAAACAAAGACATGGAAGTCACTTGTACTCCCAGTACTCACTGATACTTTATTTCTGACTCCAGGAGGTCCAGAGCACTACAGACTAAATTAATCAGGCAGCTGGGGAGGGGGTGTGTATTTAAATTAAAAAATTATTGGGTTTCCTACCCATGTTAATCTTTTTGTTCACCCTAAAATGGAAACTTCTAATAATTACTGTATTTTCCTCTGCATATACAGTACTACAATCACATGATAACTGCGTAATTTGATTATCTGAAAATATAAATTCTGTTTAAGAAGTGAGTCAATTACTAGGAGAGAAGTACAAAAATAACACATATAACTTTTAATTAAAAAGTATCACTTACCTCATGGGGAAAGAAACTGCTACCACTGACTTCAACGTGTGAACAAATTTTCTCAGCTTTTTTTTTCCCCAGGTTTTTGTAAGAAAAAAAATAGTTGGAATTATCACTGCTGCAATGGGTGTAATTTCAATATAAGGTTGTGGTTGTTCCTTTACTGCTATGGCTTTGTTTTGGAATGATTAAAAGACAAAGGTTTTGGATCACTGAATCTGCTTGCTTCGTAAAGCTACCTGGCTTTTCCAAAGCAAGTCAGACGGCTCTGCTTGTTGGGTCACAGGTGGAAAGGAGGGCAGAAACAATTTCTGAGGAAGGTACTGGATTCATCTGACCACATTAAAGCAACTATATGGGAACTAGTGATGACCAGTTTCTCCTAGTCAAAGGAAAAAAATATTCTGGTGACCTCACCCTGGAGTTACCTAAAATAGTAGCTTAATTAAGCATTAAAATTGCCCGTTCCTCTTCATCAGCTGGAAGGGGAATAAATATTAGAGTGATTAGTTCAGAAGACACCCATCTAGTGTTGGAGCACAAGAATATCCATGATCCTCAATCCTTACATCTGACCACGAGGAATCTAATTTTCTCTTTAAGAGAACAATGCTTAGCCCTGTGTTAAAAAGTTCAGACTAATATTTTGACATGATCAGTCTCTTCTGAGGTATTTGCTATTGGCAGATAAAGGGATCAGATAAAATCATTGAGGAATGTGACCGAAAAACTGTGGGGACTTCTTTTAAAAAGAAAAGAGGTGAAAACTCAGGACTCCAGTTCTGCTGAAAAAAATGCTTGGTTTAACATGCTCTCAAATTAGGATAAAAGCGCAGTACAACTCTATTGTTACTTTCAGCAGTCAGAAGCTTGGTGCAAGCAGAGACAGTTATTTCACTGTTCAGGAGTGACTGTTGTAACGGAAAAAAAATGCTGAAAGTCTCATCCCATCCAGTGGTCTCCCCCAGTGCCAGCCCAGTACCCAAGAAGATCTATAGCTCTACTCTATACAGAACAGGCAAATACTAGGTAGTGGTAAACACTGGTTTTTACATAGGACAACAGAAAGTAAAGACCTTTCTTTTCTTGTGTACCAAATTAATAGTTTGCACTCATGACTTTGAACTTCGATAGTGGTCATTATCTGCTGGATAAAATAATTCAGCCTAGAGCCCCAAACTTTTTTTTTTTCTCATGGTTGAATTCCTATTAAACTCAAGCAAATCTGCTGGGAAGCCCATGGAAGATATACTGTGAACATCCCCAGGATTAGCCAAAGTCTAAAGCATTCCATCTTTTCAATCTAAGAGAAAGGGAAACCACACAGAGCACATATAGATTAACCACAGCAGGAGCTGTGTGAAGTCAGACTGAAGTTCTCTCTATCCTAGTATCAAGCACATAGTGAAGAGTAGAAGGAAAGAACAATGTATTTTTATATATATTTAGGAAAAGTAGAGACCATTTTCAAGAACAGGCTCACCACCTGTAGCTATTTGTAACCGAATCAGAACTACTCACAATGGACTCTTACACCTTAAGTTTTTCAATTGACCTTTGAATCCACCTGAAGTGTAGAACCCATTGCTCTGAGGCCAGGAGTTCATAGAATCATAGAAAAGTTTGGTTTAGAGCAAACCTTCCAAAGTCATCTAGTACAACCCCTCTGCAATGAACAGGGACATCTTTCACTAGATCAAGTTGCTCAGAGCCCTGTCCAATCTGACCTTGATGGTTCCAGGGATGTGGCATCTACCCTCTGTCTGGGAAACTAATCTAAATCAACTGCTTTTAGTTTTAAACCATTAGCCCTTGTCCTATACAAATAGTTCTTCAGCACATTAAAAGTTATCACCAAATTCTAATATGAGAAATGTCTTTTTTGCTGGTTTTGATCTTAAGTGTTCTCCCTCAATAAACCCCTGGAAGCTGAGATAGGAAGAAACTATATAGAAGGAAGAAGGATCTATATTCGAGCATGGATAAATTTTCTGCTAACAGCAGGTTCCTCCAAAGTGAACTCCTCAGTTTATTTCCTTTTCCGATGTTTTTAAGCAACCTGCCACCTTGTTTAAGTATCAAGAATCAATTTCTGAGAGCTTTTCAATATCCTTCAATCTAAACAGAAGTGCGTTTTTTTCAGATACTTGCCATTGTGATCACGAGGCCAATTATTTCTTTTGATATTTGCAGTTTCAGGAACAGCACACACATCCCAGTTGTGTGCACCTTTGAGAACTTGATACAATAACTGCATTTTACATCTTTTGCTCCTTAGGTTTAATTACCTTTCATCTGGTGACATAATTTTTTTCATTCCATTCCGCAAATTCATGAAAGTTTGTCTCTTGCATTAGAAACATCAAAAAACTCGGTTCAGTGTTCCACAATCTTCCCTTTACAAACTATAGTTTGAAATATTTCTTCAGAGTCCAATTCTACCTACGCAGAACTGTGAATAAATCATTTACTTTTGCGAGATTCAGCACCCTTAATTACACACACACACGCACAAAATTAATTCAACCCACAGGATATTTTTCCCTTTTATGCATGCTGCATGTGCGCTCCTTTTGTTGCATTTTGAAAGTTTAAAGACCTCATGTAAAACCCTGATTTTATTGAAATCAATGACAAAATCTTCCTTATTAACAGAATGATGCCTTCTATTTTTGTTATGTTCACGTAAAATTAATTCATTGAATCTTATGAAAAATTACACATAAGTTCTACTAATAATGAGCCAGAAGCTTTTTTATTTGTTTTGCTTTGGCCAAGAAAAGAAAAAGGCTTAAATTGCAAAAATCCCCACATACCCGCTTTATCAATCTCTAGAAACATGTTCAGCCTCTACCTGTTCCTTATTCCTTGCTCATCTGCTGACATCTTCAATAATTTTTTCTCTCAGGTACACATCACACTGATTGTCACATGTTCATTCAATTAGGAAGAGGAAGACCTCTATGCATCCTTGGCCAGAATGAGTCTGATTTCAAATGCTGTTGCTGCCACAAACCATTCACAGAAAACCACACAGCAGGGAGAGGGGAGGAAATGACAGAAAAATGTTATCAAGTAATAAAAAGTAAATTCATGAGTCAGACATTACTTGCTGAAAGGAACATAAAGAACGAAATTGTGTTTTTACCATTGACTGAATGGGAACATGATCACAAGTATTAAATTTTTTGCTCTGACTTACAGGTTTGAATCTAGTTATGAAAAGCTTCTAACCAGAAATGAAACTTGTATGGTTTTTAGCTAAGTCAAAATGAATTTTGTTCTAAACTATTGCTGTACTTAGGCAGTAAATTAACACAGTCCTAACACTGCAGAGTTGAGGCTTCTGTAAAATATGACTCTCTACAACTGACATCACTTGCCTAAATTGATCAGATAAATGTGCTGGTGCTTTGAGATGTGAGAGGTGTCTGCACATTAATCACGAGAGCCGTCAGAGAGAGATAGCATGTTTAATTCCCATGACCCAGGTATCCTGCAGCCTTGTGTGTATATCTGTGTATAAGAGATATAAAAGCTCATTCAGGCCTCAGTCTTAAAACTGTCTTCCTCTTCCCCTCCTGAAATTTTGCAACCCTGGTCAGGCTCCCTGGCATACAATTCTTTCATACACTGAAAGTACTTAGAGGAACTGCACACAAACCTAATACATTGAACTGTAAGGTAGATCAGCTACGAGCTCCTTATCCTTCTGCAAGCAAGAGTAATTTGGGATTATCATTCAACTGGTAGGATTAAGGTACATAATTGCAATGCCAATTTCCTTGTATATGCACTGTCATCTACTGAATATAAAACAGGGGAAAGACTAGACTATTTCTACCAGATTCACATCATGAAGACAGGCATGCAAGAATCATCATTTTTGTTACCAAGATTAAATTTTTTCTGAAGCTCTGTCAGTCCTTTGTGGTTCCTGTACAATGGAAAAAGCCATTTTTGCCCACAGATTCAGGCCTCCCTTGGGCTTCACGTGCACCCACCTGCAAAGACAAAGGATCTCAGGAGACAGCTGGTCTCTGTCTGTCATATAGCTCTTGGTGTACAGAGCAGATGGGAATGGTGGTGGGTAGTTGCTGGCATTTCAGATAGGAATGATCTCATTAAACTCTGTGGGCAACTATATTGCAGGCAGCTACAACTCAGCTATTCACCTAACCTTCCAACATAGCCAGCGGAGAAAAATATGCTTATGCATGACTCAGACAACATATTCTAGACATCTGCCTTCAGGCAAGATTAATGTCATTCTGAAAATGATGTTTCCCTCCATCAGTTACAGTGTGAGTCTAGACAAGAAGTCCAGATATAGGGATCTATGTTGTGTATCCTAACAGTCAGGTGATTTTACTTTCCCATTTTCTTCTACATCCCATGACAGAAGACACTTTTCTTCACAGAGAAGGATAGTGACAAACAACCTGCATCAAAACTGATTCCCTTCTAAATGTTCTGGAAAGGCTTCAGCCTAGGAAAAAACAGTTAGTTTTTGGTCAAAACAGTTGGTCTTGTTTAAAAAACAGTCCAGAAATGGAAACTGCTGGAAGAGGGTCGTAACACCGGCAGGAAAATTCAGGTTGGAACGGACATTGTGATGCCAGCTAGTTTAAAATCTTGCCCAAAGCACAGTCAATTATGAGATCAGACCAGGTTGCTAAGGGCTTTGCCCAACGGGGTCTTCCAGGACTGGTCACCATTCAGCCTATCAGAGGAACCTCTCCACCGCCTGACTGTACTCTCAGGAAAAAAAGTTTCTCTTCTTTTGTTTCAACTTATGCCCATGGCTGTCCTTCTGCCTTGCACCACTTCGAGAATCATGGATCCATCTCCTTACTGACTCCTTGTAGGTACTGGGGGAACTATTAAATGTTCCCAGAAGCATGCTTTCTCCAGTCTGAATAGGATAAGCTCTCTAAGTGGGGCAAGCACTCCAGCCCCATGATGCTTGGGGTTCTCCACTCAGCCTTCTCGTTCATATTTAGGGGAGGCAAAAACACAGGATCCAGCTGTGTTCTTGGCATTTGTCCTTGTTTAATTTATGAAGTTTCTGTTGGCACATTCCTCCAACCAAGAAGTGAGCCCTACACTTCTTGCTTATCAAATGTTACCCCAACTTTGTGTCACCTGCAAACTCGACTGGAATGCATTCTACCACCTCTGCCAAGCCATTGACAAAGACATGAAACAGGACAGACCTCTGCAGTTCTCACCACGGGCACCCACACAGGGCACAACACATTAACCACTGATAATCCAAACAGTTTTCCACCCAGGTAGTCACCCACCCACCCAGACCACTATGTCCTAGCCTGGATATAAATGCAATTTGCTCCTTCATGCTCTTAGCTAGAGCAGCAGCATCTGATTAACCAGACAGGAAAAAGCCTCATCCTAGAGTCCTGTTTAGATATTACTTCTGTCATCAGAACATTTCTTCAGTGCTCTCCCTACAAAAGATGTGAGAGCTGTGTGGGAGGAGTTCCTGGGATGAGTGAGCCAAGGACTGTGCAATTGGCTGCTTTGTGTAGAAGAGGAGATTTAGCTAATCTATCTTCCTTGGACCTGCACAGTCTTGCTTCCAAAGCTGCTCTGCATAGCAAAATGAGTAGCCAGGAGGGTTCCCTTAGGTTTGCAGTCACATTCAGAACTCCCAGGATCAAGACTGGATGTGGTGTGGTCTTTGGCAAGGTCTGGAAAAATCCTTCACAGCCTTTATGTGTCTGTAAATTATCCTGGGGAGTGGAATGCGGAGTCAATGCACATGTGGTATATGTAGGTATGGAACCTGTCAATAAATGTCTCTGCCTAAAGTTGGCTTCAGGGAAGGAAGGAGGTTCTCTGGTTCCTGATCTCCTGCAAGAAGCAAAGAGGATATTGTTAGATTGAGGAGTTAGAGGTCATACCTCACACAAAACCAACCATGACTGTCTCTCTGCATCCTCACTTGTCAGGGAAGGATGGTAAAACTTAGCTTTGGCCTGACTGGAGAACCATGAAGCAGGAAGTTGCGCAAAAAAATTTTACAGTTATTTCTCATGGTATCCCCCAGAATCCTGTGAGTTTGCAGGGAGATATCAGTTTCTTCTCTAGGTTTAAAACCAAGAGCAAAAGCTACAAAATGGCAATTAAGATTCTCACAGAAGATTATGTCTTTGCTCAGCTGTACCTCATGAATCACTTCTTCTGATTAGCTTGCATCTTCTGTGAATCAGCAAAGCAAATGAACCATCAGCTGTGCTGTGGAAGTAACCACATCCTTCTAGTCGATGAACAGTTTCTCCAGGACTGATCCAAATCCCATGAAATCACAGACAGAAGATTAAATTAGTTTTATGAAAGACCTTTTCAAGCTATTTTGTGTCAGTCTCCTTCAGGAAATTCTACTATGTCCTTGTGCAGCAGAGAAAAATACAGAAAAAAAAGAGCAGTGCACAATAAAAAAAAAAATGAAAGGGAAAATAATTTCTAAAAACCAACCACAATTTAGCAGAGTTGATTATTAAATAAGCACTAAAAGCAAATATTTTTCCTGTTTTTCACTGATGTGAAAAACCACCATAACTTGAGATGCTCCTAATTATATCAAATATTGGAAACCATCCCAGGCTTCTCAAGACTTTTAGCCAATTTCCCATGGAATAACAGAATGTTACCATATACATCAGATAAATAGGCTTCATATGCATAAACGGGAAACCCAAGCTAAACAGAAGTAAAAGAAAACACAGATTTACAAAAACAATACATAACAACCTTCGCTAACCTGGGAAGATTTTTTCCAGCTCTTGCTGGATAAGGAAACAGACAAATTGTTGATTCATACAGAGTACCCCACATTGTTTATTCTGCAGGATTTCTTGTCACGATTTTGTTTCAGTGCAAATCTCCTTGTATAGCCACCTCCTGACATGCAGAACACAACATTTAATAAGAAAGTCTTCACTAGAACACAAGTTCACCAAAAAGGATGGAAGGATAGGATGTTGCCTTTGTTTTGGAGTGATCATGTGAACATTTATATCAAATGTGTACATTTTGTTGCATAAAGTGGTTGCAAAAAAATGAAAGTTGTATATAACATAATAACAGTTCCCTAAATGTAACCTATTTACATAGATTAATATTCTATTAAATGTGCCAATTTTCCACCATTAAAAGTGAAAAAATATGTATATAGCCATTAGAAAGCATTTGGATACTTACCTAAAAAATTTCAAAAACCCCACAGATTAAACAATAAGGAAAATCCTAAATCATATTGGTAGCCTATCCATAGTGTTTTCCTGTATGTCGAAAAGATCCCTCATATGTTTCTAGATTTAGTTTAGGTTAAAGACATTCCTAGTATATATCAAAAATAATTTCTATTTGTAATGCTTCCTGTGCATCCAATCCCAAACATGAAACATGAGTAGCATTACATTATTTTGGCCTTCTGTACTGTAAACATTATTTTGTTCACACGTCACATGTTTATATCATATTTACAGATGAATATTCCTTCAAGAGCTGTTGGTCCCTTTTCCTTTTCACTACTGTAATCAATAGATACAAATTTTGGAGATGCCTAATTTTACACTCCAGTTAAAACAGTAATTGCTAGGGAAGCGCTAGACTCAAAAATCAGGCACCACATAATCTTTGGCACAGAAGCTAGGAAATCAAATGGAATTTTGGAGATTTTTAATATCCAAGCAAGCTCCTAAGACTGGGTTAATTTTGAACTTTTTCTAACAGAACTTCAGATGTCTAGAACAAAATAAACCTTGCAGAGGTTTCTAACATAAAATTGCCCTTTAGTAAAACCAGAGGAGGAAGGGTTTCTAATTTCACTTCAGATTAAAAAAAAAAAAATTGACCATGGATTGTAAGAAAAAACTTAACAAAATTTCACCTCTGTGGAAGTTTTTCTTCATTAAAGATGTGGTTAATGCACAGGATGTTGCTAAAATAGGGTTACAAGCTGATGCATTTGCACTGTATTTTAAGATTCAACTAAATTAGAATGAAACTGACAGTAAGTTAAATACAAAAGATAGTATTAATCTGATTCAATACAAACATTGCATCTCAGTGAATAACTCTTTTCTTCCCTTATTGCCTGTAGAACTATTTCTGTGGTTCACTTCACTTCATCCTAAATTAAGCACTTCCATTTGCCAAAATGACTTTTGCTCTAAAGCACTCATTGTCTGACAAGGAGTCCACAGGGAACTAGCTCAGGGTTCTACACTGGAAGCACTTAAGGAAAATAATGTCTATCAGATCAGGCCCTTCTATCGGGAAATATACATTAGGGTTGATTTTGATATTCCAGAAGCGGAGCTTGGCTTGGTAAAGTCAACCTAGAATCGTAGAATCATAGACCCCTTCTGGTTGGAAGGGACCTTTAGAGGTCACCCAGAACAACCTCCCTGCAATAGGCAGGGGCACCTTCCCTTGAAGCAGGCTGCTCAGAGCCCTGTGCACCCAGGTCTTGAATGTTTCCAGGGATGGCGTATCTACCACCTCGTTGGGCAAACTGTTCCTGTGTTTCAGCACCCTCACAGTAAAAAATATCTTGCTATTTATCTTATCTATCTATTTTTTTTTAACCCCTTGTCCTATCACAATATACCCTAAAAATATTTGTCCCTATCTTTCTTATAAGCCCCTTTCAGGTACTGAAAGGATGCAATAAGGTCATAGTGAAGTCTTCTCTTCTCCTTGCTGAACAATCCCAATTCTCTCAGCATTTCCTGATAAGAGAGATGCTCCATCCCTCTAATCATCCTTGTGGCCCTTCTCTGGACTTGCTCCAACAGGTCTCTTTCTTGTGCTGGGAACCCCAGAGCTGGATGCAGAGCTCCAGGTAGGGTCTCACCAGAGTGGGGTAAAGGGGCAGAATCCCCTCCCTCCCCCTGCTGGCTACGCTGCTTTTGATGCAGCCCAGGACACAATTGGGTTTCTGGGCTGTGAATGCATTTTGCTAGGTCATGTCCAGCCTCTCTCACCCACCAACACCCCCAACTCTTTCTTGGCAGAGCTGCTCTCGATCTGTTCATCCCTCAGCCTGTGTGGATACTGTTGGTTTCTCCAATCCGGGTGTAGAACCCTGCAGCTGAACTTTGTAAACCTCGTGACTTTCCGATGGACCCACTCCTCAAGCTTGTTCAGGTCCCTCCAGATGGCATCCTGTCCTTCAGATGTGTCAGCATCACCCCTCAACTTGGTGTCATCTGCAGGTTTGCTAAGGGTTCCTTCACCAGTTCCTTCATCTATGTCATTGATGGGGATACTAAACAGTACTGGTCCCAGTACAGACCCCTGAGGGACACCACTTGTCATCGATCTCCATCCAGACATTGAGCCATCGACCATTATCCTCTGGATGTGACCATCCAAACAATTACTCATCTACTAAACAGTCCACTCATCAAATCCATATCTTTCCAATTTAGAGAGAAGGCTGTTGTAGGGGATCATGTCAAAGGCCTTACAAAAGTACAGATAGATGACATATACAGCCCTTCCCTTGTTCACTGGTTTAGTCACTTCGTCATGGAAGGTCACTAGGTTGGTCAGACAAGACTGTCCCTTGATGGTGCTGTGCTGGTTGTCTCGAATTATCTCCCTGTCCTCCACGTGCCTTATTCTAGGAGGGTCTGTTCTCTGATCTTCCCAGGCACAAAGGTGAGGCTGACAGGTCAGTAGATCCCAGTGCCCTCCTTTCTACCCTTATTTAGAATGGGTGTAGTGTTTGCCTTTTTCCAGTCCTCTGGGACTTCACCTGACTGACATAATTTTTCAGGTATCATGGAGAGTGGTTTGGCTATTACATCAGCCAATTCCCTAGGGACTCTGGGATGCATCTCATCACGTCACATAGACTTATACACAATCAGGCTCTTCACGTTACCATGAACCTGATCTTCTCTTACAGAGGGAGGGACTTTCCTCCCCCAGTCCCTGCCTTGCAGTCCATCCACTTGAGAGGTGTGGGAGGAGAGGCTGCCATTGAAAACAGATAAAAGAGTACCTCAGCCCTCTCTATTGTTACCAGTTTGCCAGTGATGTTTGTTGCGGGCGTGGGGTTACACTTTCTTTAGCCTTCTCCTTCTGGCTGACATAGCTGTGATTCTTTACATCCTTGCCAAGTTCAGCTCCAGATGTGCCTTGGCCTTCCTGACTCCATTTTTTATACAAAGAGCCAGCATACCCATCCTCTTCCCAGGACACCTGTCCCCGCTCCCACTGCATGTGCAGCTCCTTCTTGGCCTTAAGTTTGATGAGCAGGTCTTGACTTAGCCATGCCCAGCCTTCCTTGTCTGATTTCTTACACATGGGGATCAAGAGTTCTTGTACTCTATGAAAAGGGTCTTTAAAGATCTGCAAACTCTATTGTGCTGCTGCCAACTATCAGCTTGTCTATGTCTGATACCTGAATTATGCCACAGAGAATGTAAAGATTTTTTTTTTTCCAGATCTCAGAAAATAAGGTCTCAGGAAATAAATCCTTTTTCATTTCCTGGTTTCCTATGAACAGTGAGGAAAGGTGGCCTTTTGTTTGAGATGAGCTGTGGAACAGCTTATTATCCACATGAGCAAATAGCCTGTTACACTTAATATCTCTCTGAGATAACAAAGCCTGACTACTAACTAGGGAGAAAAAAGATAGATAGGTACACATCATGGTGTCCCTCTGTACGTGAATGCTGGGTAAGAGGAGGGGGTAATTTGTGGTTTGGCAGTTCTTTGACCTCAAACCTCAGCTGGAGTGATGCAAAATGCACCTCAATGCTTCAGAGTGATGCAGAGCTGATTCATCAAGAATGACTCACCCTGTTAAGGATGTCCCTTAGCTGTAGGCTGACCAGAAGTACCAGAGAAGCTAGGAAGTTTGTGAGCAATGCAAATAAATGAAAAACAATCTATTCAGAATGCCATGATTTTGTCAAGAGATACTGCTCCTGATTTTTGTCAGCACAGCTGCTCTTGGGGTGCTCCATGACAGGCAAAATTACGCAGGAGAGCACAGGCACCTGAACAGCTCTCCAAGAGGGCAGGGGGGAGAACAGCAGATAGAGAGTACTTTGACAGGACAGTATTAGGTAGGACTTGCCTATATCATAAATACATGGGAAATCTCCATTTTGGACATTCCTTCTAGTGCAAGGAGTGAAGGGGAATGGGGGATACAACCTGTGAGGGTCACAACCTGTGAATCTTGTAGGTTATCAGCAAAAACGACAAGCACCTGCCCACAGCTTTGCCAAAGAGCACCTCGCTTGCCTTGTGATTTATTCACAGAAAAAGCACAACACAGCACTAAGGGATAGCTTTATCATATGACAATCTCATTTCCTGCAGTTAGATGTTTTTGGGGTTGTTTGCTCTTTACTGTCATGGCTTTTACAACTTTTAAACGTCCCAATTCGCTTTAATTAGACTCTAAGTGTAATAGATCAGAGACCCCATGAACTTTCTAATTATGTAACTTGCTTATATATTTTTTCCTTGGACTTCACACTCTGTTTTCAAATCCTAGATTACAGGGATTTAGAGCAGGGTTTTTTTTACTATTCAGGTCATATTTTTTGTAGATAAAACATTGTTCCACCTTTTCCCAGATCACAGCCAGTTTTCCTTGGTAGGGAAGGATAACATTTTTTTTTGTCCTGTTCTGTAACATGAGCAGAACATTTAAGATATCAGTATGCTGAAAGCATAATCTAGAAAATATGGAGTGAGCACCATAATAATTTGGCTACAGATTTGATTTATAAAGTAAAAAAAAAGACTTTTTCACAAAACCACTTCAGAAATAATGTTGGGCTTACCATTCTTAATCAAATAAAGTCAAAGAAAAAAAAAGTAACAGCTGGCCCAATCTATTAGTTTATTTATATATAAAAGGTTGCATGTGATTTTTGCTTTATCAGAAACGTTGGTTTTCTACTGGTAGCATATGTATTGTACAGTTTGCAGCACCAATGACATTAAGAAAATCTTGAAAGTCATAAAACTTCTGTTCTGCCTGCTGTTGCTCACCTATTGTTCTGTCAGAGAGAAGAGTATATTATCCACTTCCCTACGAAGGAGCAGCAGTTGTTTGCACATGGAAGATTAGCGTTGCATGGGATGCTTCCCTGCTGGAGTGTAGAAGGTGTTAATAATCTAAAGAGTGTGAACAGCTGTTATCTTTACAGTAATTAGCATAATATTTCCTGATTGACTACACTATGCATTCGATTTTCTTTTTTTTTTAACTGAAACTTCCACAAGAGTAATCCATTTATTCTTTTTTTGTTGTTGTTGGCAAGATTGTTTCTAATTTATAGACTTATAAAGTTCATAAAATGAATATAAAAATCAGAAAACAGATGCGGTGACTCACAAGTACAGTTTTCTAAGATTCGGTGTATTTTATCTTAATACAAACAATGTGAACAAATAGCATTAAAATGTAAAGGGCTCCTTCCACAGAAAAGCTCAAGAAAGAATGAGAGCTGAAAGAACCAAGTTTTTGAACCTCTCACTTATTTATGGCAACCTAAATATTAAGTCTGTGTGCCCAGGTTCTCTAGACAAGAGCATTGAGCAACTTCAGGTTGCTCATATTACCTGGTAGAAAATACTGAAGAAACAAGTGGATTCAGCATTAGATATCTCTGAAATTCCTAGATGTCAAGTTTCAAGCCCAAGGAGCTCACTTTTTCAGCTCTTACTCTTACAGGAATTCTAATTTATCAAATTGCTCCATTGCCTCAAATAATGAATTTTGAAATAATTGAGTAGGAAGAAAACTTACAGTAAAAATCCTTCTGTCATGGAATCATAGAATCATTAATTTTGGAAAAGACCTTTAAGATCGTTGAGTCCAACTGCTAACCCAGCACCACTGTGTCTACCACTAAACCATCTGTTTGAGTGACACATCCACACACCTCTTGAACGCTTCCAGGGATGGTGATTCCAGCACTTCCCTGGGCAGCCTGTTCCAACATCTGACCACTTTGTCAATGAATAATTCTTTCCTGATATCTAGTCTAACCCTCTGCCTGGTGCAAAAGGAGGCAATCTCCTCTGTTCCTGGTTCTTTCTATTTATTCTTATAAAAAAGTCTTCATGAAAGGTATTTCCAGCAGAATAGAAAATTTGTTAAAACCTACTGTCCTGTTGGTGTTTTGAGGGACACTTAGGAGGATGTAATAGCCTCCACCTTCTACAGTGAACACTATAGGGTAGCAGACAATGCAGTGCAGAAACAATATGCATGCTGAAATTTGAGAGAATAATTTCTATTTCCCACTCCACTTATCTTTTCTCAAGGGAGTAAAATTCAGTGCTGAATTAACTTCATGTTGTTGCAATGGGTTGGAGAGTTGTAATCATTACTCTTCCCCAAAAGGTTCATTTTGCCGTTTCTTATTCTGGATAACTAGCAATAACTTCCAATATTCTATTTTTCTTCTATGCAATCTGTGAGTCTTATTGTCTTGAAAATGTTTCCTTTTTAGTACATGGCTCAACAAAAAACTACACATCAGTTTAGGTTTGCAAACCTGAGAATAAATGGATTTATTCCAGCTGGAACTGATTAAACATATAATGCGTATTTAAAGTGCTATGTAGGAATTTGTGAGTAGTTTCTTTATATAAAGATGAGCACATACTAACAAATTCTCTTTTCTTTTTTTTTTCCTTATCCATCAGCAATAATCCATCCCCAGTCTGGTTCTTATTTTTATTCCAATTAATCTCTTTATTTCACAAAAAAATGGACTTGCTACTTAGGCCTACGCTTGGTTCACTCTGTCTCCTGCCTCCAGTTTGTGAAATTGTGCCTTGAATTACATTAAAAAGCACCATAAATCTTGTCCCATCCATTGTGTTCCCATCTGGCATTTTGCCCATAACACAAATTTCTCTTGAGATGCTGAGCTTGGATACTAGCTTGGAGCTAGTACAAGTGCTTTGGTGATATTTTGGATTGCATGGCATGGAAGATGACAGTAGAACTCAGGACTTACAAATCAGCCAGCTCTAAAGTAATGAGAGGAAGACTTATTCTATTTCAGAGACTCACAGGTATTACAAAGCTCCAGTCTGCTCGCACTGAAGCCAACAGGAGCCTTTCCTTTGATTTTAATAGGGGCTGCATCAGTAGAAAGAGTGAAAAGAAAGATGTAATTTCTCGAAGTAATAACCTTCTCTCCCTTGCAAGGGTAAACTATTCAGCTTTCCATCTCTCAGTGCACTCTCGTAGGTCTCAGCATTTTTGCTAGTTTGAATAGCATCTGTTTCCATTAAGTGTTGTATACAATGTAGGGCTATTTGATTATTCACACCGGTATCAATAATATAACTACTCTTTTGAAAATATAACCAACCTGAACAGAATTCAGGCTGGTAGCAGACTGGCATACTAATGTAAAAAAAATTATAGAATTAAGCAATCATTTATGCAGGGACAATCTGGAGACAAAATACATTAGAATTGTAGCTTTAAGCTAATAAAAGGACATTTCCCAAATCATTATTCCTATAATTGACTTTAAAATATTTAATCTAATCTTGGAATTAATTTTACACTGCTAAATGTAAAGTTAAAAAAATAAATCATCTTCATGCTGATTTATTTAAACTATCAACCTAATTCAGCCTAGTTTAGGGTCATGTTTCCACCACAGCTTTGGAATAGATTTAAGCAAATTCATCAATAAAAGTAGTCAAAAAATACCTTCTTTAAAAGCTAAATATGCCGTGCTGCAATATTTAAGAACCAGGAGATACCAGAATAGGAAGTGTCAGAGGACAAACTGCCATTGTTCTTTCACTGGAAAAAAATTGTTTTGCAGAAAACCAGTGAGAAAAATAGGCTAATACACCTTGCAAACAAAATTGCCTTTTTTTTTTTATTAGTTTCATTATTATTCCTCTTAACATCTCACCTGTAGATAAGTGGCACATTTTAGGAAAGAAATGAGGTAGTTTATTCTTGTAGGTTCTGAGTCATGTCTTTAATTTATTTTTACTGTTTAGGAATTGTATTCTCCAACTTAGTGTTCTCACTGAAACTACTCCAAACCACGTGCTGTTTGCTCGCTCCCCCATCTCCCTCTCCCTTCCCTTGCAGGTGGCTGGAGAGGAAAATTGGAGGTACAAAAGGTAAAGGTCTCGGGTTGGGATTAGAATAGTTTACTGGAATGAGCAATGAGGTAAGAAAATGAAAAGCATTTAGCAGCAATATTGATAGCAAAAATTAACCCTGTCCTGGTCGGAACAGGACACCTGTTAATTCACAGGTTGTTTAACCTACAGCCATCTATGACTTTAAAAAGGACTAAATAATTTGTTTCAACCATCTCAGCCACTTAATGATAAACAGATATTGTCCTGTAATGTTTTTAAACATGTGAGAAAATGTCCAGGAAATATTGAAAGCCACAATTCTTGTGAACCCAATCAGCAAATACACCGGGCCATCAGAGCTCTCATAGTGAGGTGTTGTTTTAATATGAATGTAATGATGGTGCAATTATTTCCTGAAATAAGTGTGGTTAATGTAGAGGAGCTTTTAAAAAAGAATGTACAAAAGGCAAGCAAAGAGATACCAGCAATGATTTATGTAAATTCATAATCTTTATAGCAAATGAGGGAAATATTTTAATCAGCACCCACTCAGAAGTCCATAATCACCTCAGCAAAAGATAATCATTAAATGACCTTTCCTGTTTAAGTGAGTTGTGTGTATTGATGTAGTGCAATTTTGCATAACACATTTCCCATGATTCAGTGTCCATCCATTCAGTAAGTACAGGACATGTACAGGACATCTACATATTCAGAGGACAGCCAATACTGACAAAGTTCTGCAGGAGTCTCAGTTCAGTAAACTGTTTAAAGATGAGGTTAACTGTCAGGATGCAAATAAACTGCCTTCAGATTTACAGTCACACATGCAAATGAAGGCATTTGCATCTGAAATAATGTAAATTATTTGTTTTGCCACTGAAAATTTGATAGACTATATAAAGACACAAAATAAAAGAGAAGGGGATCCCAGTACTCTTCTGCTGTGATTTCATTGGCCACATCAGAGTAGTATTTGATGTTTTACTTTAAGGTCTGGCTAATAAATAATGCTAATATGCCTTACTCTAGGGCTGTTTCTATACAAGTCCTCATGACTATCTGAACTCCAGGCAATAAAACATTAAAGTAACACAGGCTTTTCAACCTACCAGAAGATATGTTTATGTACACAGATGCAGCACAAGCTCTGCATATGAATTTTATCTCATCAAAGCCCTCTTTTTAAGAGCTGAGGGACTTCATAACTGTCAGGTCTCTGGCTGAGTTAGGGTAATTTTTTCTGAGAACAA
Organism: Melanocharis versteri; assembly: GCA_013397845.1. Taxonomy (NCBI): domain Eukaryota; kingdom Metazoa; phylum Chordata; class Aves; order Passeriformes; family Melanocharitidae; genus Melanocharis; species Melanocharis versteri. Next base: position 839,479 of record VZTG01008547.1, on the reverse strand, counting down.
GAGTATATTGACAAAAGAGGATTATTCAAGAGTTCTGTATATCTTCAAGGATTTAGCCCGATGCCCATTGCCAGAATCAGATGTATTGATTATATTTATTTTTTTCTCCAGATAATTGCATCAACCCAAACATATTAGCATTTAGATAAGAGTTGTTTACATAGACCCAAGTACAAAAGACAAGATTATTGGATGAAGAAGAAAATAAGATATACCTGTGGTAATTAGAGAATCATACCTATTTCTGGCAGAAAGAAAATGTGAATTTCAGGCTAAAAATGCAAGAAATCTTAAACTTATTTTTGGCAGAAAGATAACGTGAACTTCAGGCTAAAAATGCAAGAAATCTTAAAGTTCACTGAGTTTGTCTGTCCAAAGAAAGTCAAAAGATTCATTATCTATAGCAGAGGAAAAAGCAGAAAAGTAGATATACAAGTAGTGTTGAGTATGATAACGGCTTTCAGCTGGTTGTTTATTTCTTCAATTACTTTGAGCAATAATTGGCACATCAAATAAAAAAAACATAATTAAATCAGAACCATCCGTTATTTCATCATTTTTTGTAAGTTAAATAAATTATTCAAAGTTCATGGCCTATTTCATATTACCTTAACACAGTCCTGGCATGTACTTGTATTTTTCTCAGATTATAAGCCATTGACATATACTAAATACAACTAGTTTCTGTTTCCACTTTCCAGTTTCATCTCATTTGTTTAGAAAAACTTGTTGAGGTTTCATTTTTATATCATCACCTTGCCAAGGTGAGTCTCACATTTGTAGCCCGGAGAAATATTGGTCCAATCCTACCACACGCTGTCATTCCATTGCAATAAAATCCTTAAATACATGTATACCCTTCATGTAATTCAGATAGTCTGTGTCAAGGCTAAGATCTTTTAAGATTTTTCTTTATTTTGGCTTTAGCTCTATGGCTGAATTAAGGACCAAAATAAATACCATTTTCCGCTCAAGAATGGGTAATTGCAAAGGTTTTATATTCTCCATGTATTTCCATTTTATCTCTAGTGAATACCCACAAGTCTTAAAACACTGACAGCATTTTAATTCAGGTGTCTCATTTCAAGGTTCTCTGTAAACTTGCAGTAACAACCTGCCCACCACCAGTTATTTACTGATCTGAGCATAAAAGGCAGGCAGACTCAGAGTCAAGCATAACAACGTGTCTAAAAAAACCTCTAGGCTGTCCAAGTCTTGTAGAACTGGACTGTTTCAGGCACATTTGATTGTCCAAGCCAATTTATCCATATCAATGCAGCCATGGCATCAAGACACACATATACAGCATAAACCTGGCTGCTCTCATGGCTGAAATCACTTTTTCCACACTAACACAGCTTTGGAGCAAAGCCATTGCCAATATGAATATCGTGTCGCTCAGAAGCACAAAGAAGAGGCAAATAGTCCCCTTCATTTGGGATCCTTTTATGCCTACCTAATTCAAGATACCCTGTGTGTAAGACCTGGTGAACTCAGTGTGACCTAAGGACATTCTCGCTGATGAAGACAATCAGGGCAGAGAGGCCCTGCAGAGAGACCATAACAGATTAGAGATGAACAAGCACCAACCATATGAAGTGCAACAAGGGAAAGTGCAGGATTCTGCACCTGGGGTGGAGAGCAGCCCTGTGGAAAGGGACCTGGGGGGTCCTGGTCCATGGCAAGTTGAATATGAGTCAGCAGTGCCCTGGCAGCCAGGAGGGCCAGCCCTGTCCTGGGGGCATCAGGGACAGCATGGCCAGCCGGGCAAGGGAGGGGATTGTCCGCTCTGCTCTGAGCTGGGGCGGCCTCACCTCGAGTGCTGGGGGCAGTTTTGGGTGCCACAATTCAAAAAAAGGCATTAAGCTATTAGAGAGGTTTCAAAGGAGGGACACGACGATGGTGAAGGGCCTTGAGGGGAAGCCGTATGAGGAGTATCTGAGGTCACTCAGTCTGTTCAGCCTGGAGGAGACTGAGGAGAGACCTCATTGTGGTCTTCAACATCCTCCTGAGGGGAAGTGGAGAGACAGGGACCAATCTCTTCACTCTCGTGACCAGTGACAGGGCCCGAGGAAACAACACAAAGCTGAGTCAGCGGAAGTTTAGGCTAAAGAATATTGGGTAAAATTTTTCACCCAGAGGGTTGTTGGGCACTGGAATAGGCTCCCCAGGGAAGAGGTCACAGCACCAAGCCCGACAGAATTCAAGTGTTTGGACAATGCTCTCAGGCACATGGTGTGACTATTGGGGTGTCCTGTGGAGGGCCAGGAGTTGGACTTGACGATCCTGATGGGGACCTTCAGCTTATTTTATGGTTCTATGATTCAGTGATATTTATGTCTACCATTCAAAGGTTGAAAGGCATAGAATAAACAAGTCCTGGAAAAACCACACAGAGCAAAATGGTGAACAAATGATATAGCAAAGCATATATTGATTCTATTATAAGAAAATAGACCTGAGGTCTAATTTTAGCCTTTCTTCCATGTGAAAACAAAATAAAGTATATCTATTCTCCACCTGATCTTCTATTTTGATAACTGTAGGAATGTCAGCACGAAGGAGTTTGATCCAAAGTTTAAAAGTTGTCCAAATCACACACAGACAGCTACACACCAGAGATCTTGTAAGCCACACATGCTTATAAAATCAGGATAAAAACTGAAATGGTAATTACAGAGGAGTGATACATTAAATTATATAAACTAAGAAGAATTTCTGCTTTGAGCAGCGCAAAAAAATTCCATTTCAGTGCCATTCCTTCTCTGAGTGAAGTGAGCAAAAACATTCTCAGCATTTCAAATTTGTCTTATAATTTCACCTTGTTTTTTCCCAAATCTGAAGAGCAAAATATGAGTCTGAAATAACTGAAACCATATTTTTTGTGGTTTTTGTGAAACAGCTGTTTCTCCTCCGCTTAAATAGGGATATTAATTCTGATGTGCTTACATTATTAGGGCATTATAATCATTTAATGTTAATGTGCTTCCAACAACAAAGCAATACAGACAAGTGCTATCAAATTTTCCTCATGAAACCCTCAAGACATTTTCCAGATGTGTATGAAAGGGTTAAAGGCAAAACTGTATACTCAGACTGGTTTTCTTTCTGTTCTCCTATTTGTCCATAAAGATAGCTTTAATTAGTACTTGCCTGGAAACAATTTTGGTATGTATTAAGTGTAATCAGTATGAAGAAAAGCTGATGAATAGTTATAAAAATAGCATCCAAACTTCAAAGTAGCGTTCATAAGAAAAAATATTATTATATGAGATTGTACAGAAGTGTTGCCATGTCACAGTGAAGTGCTCTATCTGCATGTCACATTAACATAGCAATGGGAGCAGTGGTTAATTCATATTCACAGAATCACAGAATCACAGAATCTCGGAATCTTTAGGGTTGGAAGCGACCTCTGAAGAGTCCAACCCCCCTGCCAAGGCAGGGTCACCTATGGCAGGTTACACAGGAACGTTTATTCAAGACACTTTTTCAAGATCCACACAGGGCAATCAGAGCTAAGCCTTATGTCTCAGATTAAATTTCTCTTCATTTAAAATTTATATTTTAATTATATTCATCCCACTTTCACAAGAAAATTTTAAAAAAAAGGAAAGAAAAGAACAAATAGTTACATTTGCTCCATGCTTTAACTACATTGCCAGATTTCCAAATCTTATAATTTTTGTAAGAGTGGACATTGTCTAATGTCCTGCTCCTATTGCTAAGTGATCAAATGAGAATCTACTATTTTTTTTTTAATTGGCATGTTTCTTGCCTCTGGTTAGGAACCTATTTGAATACATGAAGCTGTATTCCAAAAATAAAAAAAGGTAAAAAATAAGAGTGTATATTTGTAAAGAAAATCTTCAATGTGTATAGGAATTTAGGGGGTGTGGGTTGCTGCAGTTTGCAGGACTCAGAAAACTGCAAATATTGACAAACAATAGGCTCATGGTATCAAGGCATCACTTAAGGCAATATCTAAGCCTACAGCTATTTCAACTTCCCCACAAAATCCGCTTTTTAGTAAGTGGGAAGATATAGCAGACAACAAGGAATGACAGGAAACAGGGAAGTGAGCTAAGATGACCGTGGAAAGTGAGCAGAGGAGTTGAGCAGAAGGGAAATGGAAAGACATGACAGCACAGAAAGGAGGAAGCATGTGGTGGGCTGGAAGAAGACAGAGAAATCTGTGTGTCCTGTTAAAAAATGAAGGAGAAAGGCAAAGTAGGAGCAAAAGACTGGGTATTGTGCATTAGAATACTTTCTGATTGGAACAGCACATGAAACGGTCTGTGGCAAAAGGTGTAGACTACTAGCCTGAGAGTTGATGCCAATAATCCTAAGAATCTGACAGGTGCCAGAGTGCCAAAGTCCCCTGATCCTCTCCACAAGACAGAAAAAAATCAAAGAGCTAATACCTTTTATCTGAGCTCATAACATATTAAATATAAATAGTCACAAAAACAGTATTTGAATTATTAATGCTTTCTTTGTGTGAAGAGGAAGTTGCAGGAAAATGAAATAGGACCTAGAAGATCAAGATACCATTGAATTGTATCCTGTCTTCTGCACAATGGGAATTCAATACAAACTTATATGGCTGTGAAGATGAAATGAAGAAAGGCACTTATAAAGAGCTAATAAACGATGATTTTAGGTTTCTTATTAGAATTCTGCCTCTGATGACGGGAAGAGGAATGCTTAAGTCCTATTGGGTAGAGTCATCTGCTTATTTCTACAGAAGACCTGGGTTTGTTAATGGCTCGAACTGTGCCTGAGAAGATGGGAGGGGACCAAAATGAGCTACCTCTACCTACCTACTGCTTTTCACAAAGAAAAGACTTTCAGGGAGATGGAGTTAGAACTGGAACTGGTTCTAGTCTGACAGCGATATCTTTGTGTTAGTGCAGTTTTGTGTTTGAGCTAGCAGCCCACGTAGAGGGCATATCATTAATTCTTTACTCGGGCCCAAAGTTAAATCATGCATTTATATCCACAAGATGCTAAAACCAAGCTGGGAGGTAAGATCTGATTTTGTGCACATCCAGCTCGGCCTGCTGTGCACCATAATCCCCAGTGCCTACAGGAGTACCTGTGTTACCCAACAGTTGCAAACTCTAAAGGTTCTTGGTTTTTAAGCCTTAGTTACTCTCATAAGACATGATTCTGCTTTTTCTTGCCACCCTGGGAAGTTCTCTGGATCCAAAAGGTAGTGTTTTTGAAGGGTATCAGGGACACACAGAGGTTTCATTCCCTCCTTGAATTCCAGGGAGTTGTCCTCTGCAGAGTTTTTCCTCTTCTTTTAACTTAAAAAGCAGTTGAACCTACATTGCAGACAGGTTCTTCAATCCCAACTGTGTACGATGCATTTCTTCATACAAAAAAAAAATTGGTTGCATTTTAATTACCCAGGCTTTTCAACTCTTGAGCAGAATCATTACATTCATTCCAGAGGCAAAATAAAGCTGTTCGCTTTTCTAAAGAGAAATGTGGCAAAATTCTACAAAACATACACGTGAATTAGTCTGCTTTGACTTTATCTATTCCGGACATTTCTCATCTCCATAAATTGATGAATTTTTCTAATGTGGAAAACTTACAGAGTTCTGTGTTCCTGCTTTGTCTTTTCACCAATGAATATCACAAGGGAATCCCAAAGTTTAGAACATGATGGAAACAGGTCACCCCGCTTAATGGACAGAATGGAAAGTAACTGTGTAATCAAATAAAGAAAATTAAAAAACAAAACAAAACACATCACATCCAAAACCTGCATCATCTAACTTGGATGATAAATAGAAGCCAAAGGAGCTTTTAGGGAGGCAGTTTGTAGATCGCAGTCAGGAGTCTAAAATACGGATTTTGCATTCTCTCCCTGAATTTACTATTTGGACTCGGTATACTAACAGCAGGCTCCTGTAAAAGATTGTTATTTCCCAAAATTTGTTTGCACCACAGAAGTGATGTGCCAGACTTTCTCAAAGACAGAATGTTTGACATATTTACATGATATAACAATTATTTTTATTTTTTAACAACTGTAATTTCTGCATTTACCCACAGCCATTTTATTAAAATTTATCCCGCTTCCTATCAACACATATTCTCCTGAAAAAACATTTTTCTAGACACAGGGGGAAAAACACAACAGGTTTTTTTGTCTGTGAAGCCATTGATGTCAATAGCATTGAACTTGCTTGTTCCAGGATCCACTCCCACCTGGGAAGTTGAATGGTATGATGAAATTTTGTGCAGTTAACAGACTATGATTAACAAAAGAGCAAAAGCAAGGTCTGTGTCTTCCTCTTGCTTCTTTGTTCTTCATTATGTAACTGATATATTCTCAAAAAGAGTGTCAGGTTGAAGAGAAACACAGCTGTCAACAGGAAACTATGCAAAAAGAACATGAGTAGGCCATCAAAAGGAGGCACTTAGTTGTTAGGAAATACCCATCACTATCTCCAGCCCTCTTTTTAAATCTCCCTGGTTTGTTTTTCAGACATAAGAGGGTGAGATCTGTTGGGAACCCTAGAATTACAAGTTATAGTCCCATTCCCCCAGCCAATATCCTCTGCTGCTGTCCTGGGTCACATAATCTCTTTGCTCCATTTCTTTCTCAGTGAATTATAATAATAGTAGTTAATTTTTATACTTTTAAAGGATGCCACAGGCTTCATTAGAACAATAATGCTCAGCCCTGCAACAGCATGAAGGGGAATAGTATCTGGGATAATACTTTCTTTTATCAGAACCTTTTTTTAAGCATAATTTCCCTAAATTTGCTTTCTTTTCAGTGTGAATTCTTACGATTTCTGTTACTCCCTTGTGCCGAGTGACAGGTTCCTTCATGTTCCTCCATATTTCACACATCTCTGTGTCTCATTCATGTTTGTTTCTCTACCAACTGGCAGACATTCCTGAATGTTAAACTGCAAAAGCTAAGTTACCTCTCACATTCCTCTTCCAGCATCACCAGCAACACTGCAGTATATCCATCAGGAGCCATGGAAATTGCTTTCCCTCAGCATTTCAACACTTCCTCTTTCCTCTCTAGGCATTCAAAGGCAACTGTCCTGTAAAAGGTCTTTGATTTGCAGTATTGTCTCATAAAAATATTACAACATGGTGTTTATTCTGATGAGCAGCTTTGACTTTTCAGTCTGTCGTGTTTTACTATAGGAAGTTAGAATCACCTTTGCAGTCCAAGGAATGGAATTAATGTAAACAGAGAGGCTAACTCTCATTCTCAGAGCCTGAAGAAGTGGCTGTGCTGCTGATGCCTACACCTGAGCAGTCTAGGCTGGAGAAGTGAAATCTTGCTCTGGTGTGTCAGAGAGATATGAGAAAATATAAGGAAAAATAGGTTTAGGGGGGGAAAAACATACTTTTTAAAAATGAAAATAAACAAAAAACAATTCAACTGCCAAAAAAATGCCAGTATTGAAAATTAAGATTTATGAAAGCCAAGGGAAATAACTACAGTACTTGGGAGAAGTAGTTGGAGAAGAAAGGTGAGCTCTGTAAGATTTACCTACAGTAATTTTGGTGGAAAAGGAAACTGTCTAGCTAGGTAAGCTGTATTACCTGACAGTCAGGAGAATAGTATATCTGCTGTCCATCAGGTTATATCTCTTCATAGGCTGTAACTGGTAAGGAGCGGCTGCTTTTCATTCTTCTAATGTTCAGACAAGCCAATGACAATACCCAGGATCTCCAGAGATGTTTATTAAACTGGCATTTGCAAATGTCATACAATTTATTATCTCTACTGGGCACCCAAGTGTTTCATTAAAGTCATAAAGACAAGAGAGGACAATGAGCAAAAAGAGGAACATTTAAATAAAATATAAGGGAGCTTTCTGGCCCCAGGATGTTTCTAAACAAGATGCACTGGCATTAATTAAGACTCAGGGTTCCAGCCCAATTCAAAGAATATGATGCATCTTATAAATAAGACTGAGAACATATTTCAAATAAACTGTAAGAGAATCAATCACATTCATTGGTCTTCTTTTCAGAGCACAATAAAAAAATGTTGAGAGATTTTTCTGTTGCTTAGTGGATGGAGGTTTTCTTAGAATTACTAAATTTACTGTGTACTGTATTAGCTGCATTCTAATGGTGTTTCTCAACTTTTACTACACTAACTGTCCTTTCCCACTGTTGTTCCCCTTTAGGAACTTGTTCCCTACTGGGTTGTATCTGTAATTTTCCTCTCGCTCAGCTAGATGGGAAACAAAATGCAATAAGGGTCTCCAGCTTGTAATCAGAGAAGGTCATGGAAGTCCCCTCTATACTTTAACGGTTTCTGACAGGGTAGAAATGTTCTGCTTAGGTTCACAAATGAAAAGGGATTAACCTCAGATTACTTTCTGTATGGCTCTGCAGAAAACAGACAGGACTGAAAAACTGTTGAGGAAAACCATCTCATGGTTATGTTGTTTGTAGGAAAAAATTTGGGTGGTCTGTCACTGGAATGGGATCCACAGAGAAGTGGTCACAGCGCCAGAGGCCAAAGAGTGTCTGAATGATGCTTTTACTAGCATGGCTTACTTTTAGGCAGCCCTGCAAGGAGCAGGGAATTGTATTTGATTATACATTTGTGTCCTTTCCATCTTGAGAGATTCTATGATTATATGACATTCAGGCAATACAATCCCTTCACACCCAGAAATCCTGCCACCTACTGTGTAAAAATACACTGCTTCACACTTATTCTCACCTCATGCCTTACTAATGAAGCTTGCTTAAACATCGCCACAGAAACAAACTTTAGAGGAATAAGATCAGGAATAATTTTCACCTTTACCAACAGTGCAAGCAACACGGTGGCTCAGAGCATGGCATAATGCCAGTATAAGAAATGTCACACTATCTTAGACTATTAAGCTTTATTAGCTTACTGTTTTAGAGGTTATTAACCTCTCCAGTGCATAATTGGCTCAACAGTAACATTTATACAGTCAAGAAAACCATAGGTGATTCTTACATTATCACCCTTTCAGACATCTTTATTCCTCTTTATCAAATAGATCTAGAGCTGCATTTGAAAACACCCTGTGCAAGCTCTTAGTCTATGTTTTGCATTTTAAAAAACCTCCACATGGATGTACACCTAGGTTTGGACAAGTTGTAGGTATTGGTGTTGTATATATACACTTTGTATGATATTTTTTCTTAAGCAGTGTTTCCATAAAAAACCGAATGCAGATGTAACCTTACTTTCTAGTGACATCCTTGCTTTACAGTTAAGGTGAAACTGAGTGGGAAACTCCAGCCACCCTAAATTTGCCTTGCTTCAGACAATTACAATTCCTGTCTACATTCGAACTTTGCAGAAGAGACATTTATATGCAGATTTTATATTTTTGTCATGTCTCTAGGGGCCTGTTTCCGTCTATAGAGTATAAAAGAAGTAAAGACAGAGAAGCCTAAAGACATCTGTTCAGGTGATAAAACATTGTCATCTGCACCACCTTTTGAGGATAAGATGGATATGTCACTAGAGTAGATCCATTGTACTGTCTCCATCCTAGGAGCTTGGACATCTGTGTCACATACAGACAACTATAGTTCCAGAAATTCAGTGTAGTGTCTCAATCCACAGCTGAACTTTACCACCCACATTTGGGGGGTTTCTGGGGTCTCTTTATAGATTTTTGCCTCTAGAAATGCATGAGAGATCAACTTGCTACATCTAAATATAAATGTCAGCTCTCCCAAATCTCCCAAACTCCTTGTGTAAACCTGTGCTCCTCTTGAGACAAGAAAAGGTCTCCAAGTTCTAGTGAAGTAACTGTGTCATCCCTCATCCAGAGACTTCATTAGTTGATTTTTTCATGTAGCTGTGGAGGAGCCAATCCTCTGGACTGCAGCTGGTGTCTTATGATGATGATGATGAGTGATCAGCTGTTCTTGACTTTGCTTTGTTAGTCACTTGTTATCAGCGCTGTAAATACCTTTTCAGCACAAAATACGTGATAGATAACTTCTAGCACAGAACAATTTTGGTGATTACAAAAAATAACCCCAAAAGCAACGCCCAAAAAAATGCCAAAAACATATTTTGTAATTTGAAACACTGGTGTGCTCCATCTGATACACACACTTGCTCACATGTTACAGTCATGGTTACTGCAAATGAATCTTTATGCTGCAGAACAGAAATGTTCATGCGTTACTCAATTGCACAGAGAATAAATAACCATACAAAGTTCCAGCTCCTTTTTGCACTTGAAGGAATTATGTACCGCCTCCCTTTCAACCCTATTGCTCTGCAAAATGAAAGAGAAATAATTTTAATTTTAAGAATGCAAGGAAGAGTTGCTTGGCAACACTATGGATAAAAGATGGTCCGTGTCTGGCCTGTAACATGCCTCTTCAGAAGCACTTCATATAGAGAAAGGCCTTTACTAACAAGGATGGTTATTGAGATTTTTTCCCCCACGCCTTTTTAAGGTGTAAGCATTCTTTCAAAAGAACATAATCAGAATATTTTTTCTTTATTTTAGGAAGAAAAATGCTCATATTTCACATAGAACTGATAAGGGGGAAAATTTGGTAAGAACTTACCAATGCACAGTTATTAGCACAACTATCACAGCAACTATCACATTCCTCAGTTAGGAACATTTGCACCATTATGTGCTTTTGACTTCTAAAACTGCTATGCATTTTTCATTCGTTACCAGTAATTACTAATGCTATAGTTTCTGTACAAAGCAAAGGACCCACCATGTCTTTTTTCTCTACTGATAATAGGGCCATTCTTCCATTCTTCGACAATTTGTTAAAAAAAGGTGGTGATTTATGCAAAAAAAAGTCAGCACACTTATTTCAGTTGTTAATGAAAGTCCAGTTGTTATTGAAGTGTGTATGTGAATTCCAGAAAAGAATTTTGTGGGATCATTTTTTAAATTAACCTTTCAGAATTGCTCAAGATGGAAAAGTTCGTAGAGAGTAGCTTGTCTACAGCTCTAGAGAAAAGCTTTCAAGAAAAGTGACAGAACACAAAGGTGCTTTCTTCCATCAATACCAAAGACATTTTAGATTTAAAATCAGGGAAGGTGCATTCTCAGAGAGCAGATATTCACTCTTTCTAGTGTGGCATGTGCACATATGCTAAGGAGCTGGTCTGGGAATTTGAGCCTCACATATTAACATAGAAGCAGGTCAGCAGACAGGAAATACCTTGAGATGGAGAGATTCGTATGTCTGAAAACTCCTATCACTAAACTCACAAACAGTATCAGTCTAAACCCCTGAATTCGAGAAATGGTTACTTTGCAGGCCTAGTCATTAACTCATGAAGTATCTTCTCAGTGTTAGCCAGATAACAACTTTTCCTTACTGAGTCTCTCCTTAGACTGCTGAGAAGCCCTCAGCAAGTCCTGTCTGAGCGAGGAAGTTACCAGAGCAGAGCACTTGGCCAGGGGTTGCAGATATATTACTATAGGGTTTACAGTCTGAAACATCTTTCTGCTTTGTGAGTATAATCTTGCTTATTCTATATTTATAATTTCTGCTGCAGGATCAAGGCTAAGTTTCCATTCTTTTTGAAGAAGACAAATTTGGCCTAGAAAAACTTTGCAGTGCGCACATTATTCTTATTAAAGTTTCTCAATTCACAGACACAAAAAGAAAAAGATACACTCCTAGTGCAAAGTTCTATGTGCATATTGATTCACCATTCAAAAGGAGTTATTATTACTGGACTACAGAATTTTTCAGAAGTCCATTATGGAATACTTTTTGCTGAATGTATTTACCCTATGCATTCTTCAGCTTTCAAACTGCACACAGCTGGAAACTGTGAACTTTGAATAAATTAGAATATCATTCTAAAGTCGAGGGTAGATTTAAATATCAGACTTGCACCAGTGTCTACTGAAATATCCTTAATGAGTCTCCAGGGCACAATAAACTGCAGTTATCCTGCACAATTTTGAATGAAAAGCCACAACTATCAAAGCAAAATAGTCTTGTTGAAGGACCAATATAATTTTTAATTGTCCATCTATTTCACTTAGAACCTTCGACAATCTCCACATGGAACATAATATCACTTGTAAGTGTAAGTCATAATGTAACTAACTAAGGTGGCATTATTTTCCTTGTGCTACACAAAATTAACCAGGCAAGAAAAAAAAAAAACATATAAAACTCCTCTGACAGAAAGATTTTTACTGGTTTTCAAAGAATTCAGACATTACCCGGTAAAGCCTACTAAAACAGTAACATAAGAAAATTCTGATCTTCTTAGCTATTATAACATACAATGCATGGTGATTAACACAGAGGAATATGCACAGGGTCAACGAGCCAATGGGATAAGTAACCAAAATTAGCAAGTGATCATTATACCATTTTTACTGCATCCGCTTTTCCCCATTTCCCCCTGCAATTATTATTCAAGTTTCTTTCAAGCATCTATGAGATTTTTGGAAGATATTAGGATGCATTTTTCTGAACAGATTTTTTTTATTACTTTTGTCACCACGACTTTATGTTTTCCAGGAGAACTAAATGCTGCAGTTCTCCTTAATCTTTCATTCCTTACTAATTTTTGGACAACAAGTTGTCCATGAGCCAGCAGTGTGTCTTTGGGGTCAAGAAGGTCAATGGTGTCCTAAGGACCCTAGGAAGAACACTGCCAGCAGGTCAGGAGAGATGATTCTACCCCTCTACTCAGCCCTGGTGAGGTCACATCTGGAGTGCTGTGTCCAATTCTGGGCTCCCCAGCACAAGAGAGACATGGAGCTCCTGGAGATATTCGAGGACTGTCTGGATGCAATCTTGTGCCCTGTTCTCTAGGATAACCCTGCTTGAGCAGGGAGGTTGGATCAGATGGCCCCTTGTGGTCCCTTCCAACCTTACCTGCTCTGTGATTCTGTGAAAAACGTTGCAAGTTATAGGAGAGTTCCACACCTCCTCCCCCCATCTCTGACAGAAAGATGGACTGTATTAGGAAGAAAGCCAGAGACAGAGTTCTGGAAAGTCTAGTCTCTGACAGCATAATTATGTGCAATCAATGCAGAGTTACATATAATAAAGAAAAATTATTTCTTAAGATGTTTGAGGAGTAAGGGAAAAATAAGTGCTATTGCGGTGCTGGTTACACAATTTATGAAATACATACATTTCTTGTCAGAAATAGATGTATATTTTCAGAAATATATTTTCATTAGAAAATATAAACTGAATTTGGAAAAGGTACAGGAGGAGATGCTAAGATAGTAGGAAAAGGAAGATTCTGTTATCCAAGAGGAGATTAGCATAATTATTGACCTGATTTGATGAAGTTTAGGCCAGAAGGAACAATGGTGAAAGCTTATCAGAGAGGCAGAAGGACATGTAAGGAAGACAATAAGGCAGCAGTGGCACAAGAAACAGATGGGTTTCAAATGACCATGAGCAGGTTGAGACCCTCTCACAGTGCCCCTCTCACACCCAGCACCAGGGCATCTAGCTAACTCCTCAGGGGGAGCAGAGTGCAGGCCGGCACTTCCAAGGTTTACAGGAATTACATAAATTCAATTTTTTCTGTAAATAATAAAGGTAAGACAGTAATATATTTTCATTGGAACCACTGGGGTGGGTGTAGTGAGCTACACAAACCGACAAGTATATCACTGTCAACTTAAAAAGAAAAAAAGACTCTTCCTCTTCAGCTGACCTCACTAGCAAGTGGTGAGTTCAGCCATCTAAAGTCTAAGCAGTTATTTAAACATAGAAAAGATTTTACAGTTGTAAATATGAGAATAATAGATGAATACCTAAAATGAACCAGAGAGTATGTTGCATTCTGCCAACACAGATTGTTTTGAGTGTCTCAGTTACATTCAAACCTGCTCAAAGTGCTAATGTTATTATAAAAAAAGCCTGTGTAAGTGACGAACTCATTTGCCCTAAAAGCCATGAATAGAGGTGAGATCTGCACTCTAAACTGTACATCCTATGTTTAATCTAAATCCACTTTGGAGTACAGTGTTCATCCAGAGGCAGTGCTTGGATAATAATCAGCCTAACCTACTTGTACAGTCCAAACAAAATTGAGCTGTTAATTCTTAATTCACAGCATATGATATGATATGATAGATATGATATGAATGGGTTTTGTCTGTCTCTCCTTGATCTCTCTCTTTGGCCAAAAGTCATGCTGAACATCTGTGAATAAGGAAGGTTGTTTTTAATGAGAGAGTGCTGGGAGGGAGTAAGAGTCCACTGCAAAACACCCACAAGAACGATTAAATCCTTATACAAGGTGTCATATATTTTTTACTGGATAGTTAAATTAAAATATGCATTTAGCTTTGGCTACTAATATTATTCTTCCCCTACGAACACAATTATTTATTTAATTTTATAATCAAAGAAGCCTAGTTTAGTTGAAATAAAGTTTCTAAAACGAAATGTTTAAAACTGTTTATTTTTCAGATGTTTTAACAAAACTATAGCTATCCTTAAAGAAAATCCTCGCTTTTGGAGTTCAAAGGCCAGAATAAGGCCTGAACACCAGTCCAGATCTTCAAAGTAACTCTTGATAAATCTGTTAGAACTTTAAGTTTTAATACCATCCATTATTAATACCACTCCCTGCTACAAATCAGATGCAACCAGGTTGTCTGCCCATAGAGCAGGATGCACAGAAATGGCAAAATTCCTCTTCTCAAGCCTATGCAAGCGTGTCCAGGTTAAAATGAAGGCAAATACTCCTTCCTTTATCACACCTACCAATAGTTTCTGTAACAGGTTTTGCTCAGGGTATGCCAAGAAAATATGCTTTTCACATTCTTTAATGAATCAGTTTCTAAAATAGGACTCCATAAGCAACATCTCCACAGATTCATTTGAAAATCCTGATATATCAGAAAATTTGTCAATGCAATAATAATCGAAGAGAAGGTATCAGCCTGACTCAAAGTAGTCTCCAGAAGCACATGAAAAAATTGATCATCAGTCCAGTGACACTACTTCTGCCGTTGATGTATTTGTCCATAACAACTTAAGAGTAAAGAAAGAATTTCTTTATTGGTATAGCATAGTTTTGTTCACTGAAATTTATTATTTTTTCAGTGAATTCTTGAGAGATTTACCTCTTTCCACTTTCTATGAACAAGATGGGATGATTTGTTAATCTCTAACAGAGAAAATAGCAGGAGTCAGATTCTCCACTGCCTTGTATCTTCCATTGCAAAATAAATACAAACAACCTAATGTTCATGAAATAGTGCTTTTTTTGTTTTTCAAAGAGCAAGAGTGAACATTGAGGGAATCTAGATACATATTATTTACCTACAGAGAGTATTCTGTTCTCTGAATATGATAGTCACAAGCCACAAATCAAGAGGTAAAGGTGTTAATTACACTCCTGCTTCAAGTCTCTCCAAAGTGGAGGCAGAATTCATTTAGCAGCCCTCAGGAACACCTGACCTTCTAGAAATGTCATTGTATCGCTGCCCACACTATAGGTCTTCCTTGTCAGACATAGCTACAAAGCTCAAATTATTGATTGTTTTCCAAATTTCCACCAAGCATATCTTTGCCAGAAATAGCTTTCCATAGTTATTCCTGTTTCCAAATATTTGTAAGGTCATCACTGTTACAGTGATGGGGATAATATATCCAGAAAGATGTTATAATATATACTATTCTATAAAGTCAAAACATACAGGGAAATTTAATTAGCTTGTTATTCACTGGTGCTTCATGTGCAATTGTTTCACACATTTCCTTTATACAGCTGTGACCTGTTTTCCCTCTTTTTCTTTTTATTCCTGGCTGTCCACCAAAACACAGCACAAACAATGACAACAGACAGAAGGAACAAGCAGAGCTCATCCAAGCATGTTGAGAAAGGATTAGAAGCACAAGCAGTGAGTACTGGCAACATTTTTCTGAGTTTGTTGCCCCAATTTCAGCATTTTAATGAAGAAAAGCAAGTAAATCTTAGCTATTAAAAAATTATGGAAATAGCTGAAGCAAGTCTAATGGATACAGGGACACGCCTTTGACAATCTGTGGACAGCCTTGCACTACACCTTAGAAAAAAGTGTCCCTTTTCTGTGAGATGTCAGATCTGCTGTCCTTATGTGGATAGTACCCTGTCAGTCTTGTAAAAAGCTAAATTAGTCTTGCAAGACAGAAGGGAACATAAAAATCTGTCTTATATATTGTGATTTTTATCTCATCTTAATGCCAGAACTCCAGCATTTGAAGAAAAAGAAGTAGGCACTTTTCTCTGCAGGGAACATGACAAACTTAAGAACTCTGACATGGTCCCTGAGCATCTCAAAGCCACTGCAAACAGAGCCACTAGGAAGGAAGTAACCAGCTCTACAGCGTCATAATTTTAATATCTATGCAGTACTCCAAGAGTAGTATTTGAATCTGGTAAATTTCTAACAGCTTATATTGTCCACTTAAAAGTTGTAGAATAACTAGAGCCCTCTTTCAGGTTTGTACTCTACTGACTTTCAGACCAGAGACGAAAAGAACTGGGTTTAGTCCTGTATCATCCTTATGGATTTGAGGGTTGCTTTTTTTTTTTTTACTTTAGCTCATACAAAACCTAAATAAGACTGACTTACAAAGGCACCCCATGAGATCACTCAGTTTCCCCCTGTAGCTGGGCTTGCTGGACCTATGACATTCATAGCAGACATTCCTAAAGATTTCAGTAAAGATTTTGTTACGCCCCTAAGCAATCTCTTCCAGTGCTTACACGAAAAAAGTGCTCAACAGTGGGTTTAGTCCCTTCAAAAGGGGACTAAAATCTACCTTGTAAAGTGTAGACTAACATCTGGAAAAAAATGAACTTTCTGTTTTTACCACAAGAAAATTTTAAAAATCCAAGCAGTAAAGAATATATTAATACAGCATAAGTAAGCTGGGGTACAAAGGTTTCCTAACCTGCCTGTTATCCTGTATCTAGGCTCCTATTTTCTTTACTTCAACACAGCACAAGAAATTTGGGGAATACATGTCCAAAGAACAGCCTTTGTCAAAGGCCAAAGGCTAAGGTCAAAACACGAATACAGGAGGCAAAGGACCTTGTTACATACATAAGATCTCACAGCCTGGATGAAACTCTTAAGTTTCCTTGTTGACACAAGACCTAGCCAAGGTTCATCAACTCAATCTACCTTCGAGCTCAACTCAATTCACCTGAACACCACAGCAGGTGTCCTCTTCAGCACCACAGCAGGCACCTGAACACAGGCACTAGAGTTACCCATGAATTAAAACATTGCTTGCAATAGATTGACAAATGTGATTTATTGGAGTGCAATTAGTATGCCTCAAAGGAATACAGTCTGAATGAAAAATGAGAAGGGAGTAAAGTTCAGTCAGTTGGACCCTGGTTGTGCAGGTAATTAAAATAAGCTCTCAGCATTCCCTGAGGATGCATCTCTATGTCCATTAGCAGGATATGGCTGTCATAAAGATGTTCCCCTCAGTGTTTTTTAAAAACTTGATATCAAATCCTTTGAAAAGTGTGCAGAAAAAGAAACCTAAACAATTTTGGTCTGAAGTGCTGGGAGACAATGATAAATGAACAATATAACTGCCGAATTACCAGTGCCTTTAAATAGCCAGCAGGGACATACTCAATGAATCTCAGAAATGTGATTCTTGACACCCAGTGTGAACTTGTGAAAAAAGGGAAAGGTCTGTGTGAGTTGGGTTTGGGGGATTTTTTAAGGGATTGTACTTCAGTCTTTCCCACCATCCAATGAATTTGGCTCCAAGCTCACCAAAATAAATATGGCAGTCAATAAAACACATATGGTAATTGCTACCACCTGTTTTAGCTTTTAAATTGGGGATAAACATTGCCTATATGAGATCTCCCCTCTTCAAAGGGCAAGTCTTTGTTAGGAATGGAGAAAGGTTAGAGTCTTCGGCTGATCTTCAAGTAAAGACACATGGAGATGATTTTAATACAAAAATATAACAAAACTTCCTCTTTGTGAAAGATTTGTTTTTTCCATTTAAAAATGTATGCTTGCTGTAGAACAGGCTACATCAGTCCTTATTTAAAAATGTAGAATTGCCAGTAGCCAGGATAATTATATTTAGTATTAATGTGAAGAAGAATTTGTCTCAGCTGACAGGACTCTCCCTTCTGATTCAAGCTCTAATACTTTTCATAGTGCAGTGAACTAAAAGTGTTTTAGTGTGGGGCGTTTTCTCATGAAGAACCACAATCCTGAGCCATAGCCACTTACAGTTATTAGAGATTCCTGGTGGTGCTCATAAGCTGGTGGTGAGTGAGCCACATTTTCGCTATGCCTGTGAAGTTTTTCTGAATGCACTACTCTTCATCTACTGCCCTGAGCAGCAAATGAGGGAAATACAGGCTACAGCTGACACTGACATTATGTCTGAGCCACCTGAGACCTTCCATGGGCGCTGAAGGTGGAAACTGTGCTCGGTAGGAGGACTGGGCCATGAAAGGACAAGTTCTCTGGCCTACAGATGCAGACCAGTATATTAGTGGAGCGATGAACCGTGTTTCTGTAAGTATCCAAACGTGCACAGGCAGCAGTTTGCAGGCCTGTTTGTTCTCTTGATGTGTGGCTCTGCTGAGAATCATGCTGTGCCCGTGAAGTAATGTGAGCAGATCCCAATTACCCTTAAATTAGCTAGCCTGCACACCAAATCAAAACCACTGAGATTAACACAGGCTGCAAAGTTCACCTAATAAGCTCTTTATAGCCCCAAGCACCATATGTGAGAGGCAGGTAGGCTGAAGCTGCTCCAAGTAGGACTGGGCTATGATTTAAACCAAAGTGAGCAAGGGCAGGTTGACAACAGGTACATGAGCTCCTAACTCACATGCAGAGATCTGCTTATTGCACTGTGGAATCCTGTGGCTGCTCTGGGTGTCAACACAAGAATCTGCTTTGAAGCAGGATGGTCCAGGCAGAGTCCTCCAGGGCCAGGTGCAAGCTGCAGCACTGGTGCCCTGGCTGCCAGCCTGTGACAGGCACTGAGCAGCATTTGCACAAGTTTGCCAAGTGTTTTGTGACCTTAACTCTGCTGACTTTCGGGAAGTTTAAGGCATCTAAAGACCCAAATGATTTTTAAAATGGAAATTAAATTCTAAGGAACATATGGCCTGTCCACACCACAAAACAAATGTGGCAGGTTTAATCTAGAGAGCAGGGGCAGCGACAGCAACGAGGATGGGATAGTTTCAATGACAGCATATGCTGCTAGAAGGTCACATACAAGAGTCAACTCCTGGAGTCAAGAGTTTGCACCTTGGCACTTACCTCAGAAAAAGCCTGAGCTGATGCATCTTCACTACTTTTCTTAAGCCAGTTATTTAAACTAACAAACATACATGTGCAAACAGTATGGATGCATTTATACTATTGGATTAATAGTACAGCCCTCTTTATGGTTAAATAGGTGAACTCTGGGTTTGTTCTGGTCCAAACCAGTCAGTGTGAAACAAATAATTCCCAGGAGTGGTTCAGGAGTCAGCACATGGGGAGACGATTCACCACACACATAGTTTGCAGGCAGGCAAAACTGCTTTAGGAGATGTCATGGTTTAACTCCAGATAGCACCAGGGAAAAAGAGTAAACCTCATGGGTTGAGATGAGAACAGTCTATTAATAAAAATAAATAAATAAATAAATAAATAAATAAATGCATTGAAAAGGAGAGAAAGAGAGGAATGAAGCCCAAGGAAGGCAAATGATGCACAGTACAGTCGCTCAACACCTGCTGACAGACGCCCAGACAGCAATAGGCCCCTTCCACAAGTTTCTATATTGAGCATGATGTTCTACCATATGGAAGAGTCTCTTGGCCAGTTCAGGTCAGCTGTCCTGGTCATGACTCCCCCCCAGCTTCTTGTGCACCTACTTGCCTGCAGAGGATGGGAAGCTGGCAAGTCCTTGACTTAGAGGAAGCGCTACTTAGGAACAGTTAAAATATCAATGTGTTATCAACATTTTCCTCATACTAAATCCAAAACACGACATTATACAAGAAGAAAATTAACTACTCCAACTGAAACCAGGGCATGAGAGTAATACAGTTTCTTTTCGGAGAAGAACCTTGGTACCAATCAATGCCCATGATGGTTCCTAGACACATTTTGTTAACTGCTATAAAAGTAGTCTTTGAGTACAGCATTTTCACTTTGCTCTGTGGTCAAGCTAGATATTTACTCCTTAATGTTTTCACAGCTTTCCCACTTCAACACTTACTGCAACTCTGTTCCACCCTGATGAGACAGCTGTGACCAGCTTTGTCCAAATAATTCTCTGTTTACTATTACAAACCTACAGCTGCAAAGACAATTCAGTAACTCACCTCATATACACACACAGTGCTTTCACAGGAGGACCACTTACATACAGTGAAATTTGTGAATGCTTTCTAGGGGTTAAAATTCGTCAACATTCCCAGCAGTACATTAAAGCAAGATCTATGCACATGGCCCACGCAAGAACGGTGGTGTCCTCTTGTAAAGTGCCATTTCAGACCAGCTGCAGATTGGGATTTCAGGTCTTGAAGCAACTTCCAATAAAACTAAAGAAGAGATCTAAGGGGATATATGTTATTCATCTTTTTTTTGTTGTTGTTATTTAGGGGCCAGAAGGACTTTTTCTTGGTGTGACCAGCTATAGAGGACAATTAGGACTGCAACATATTAATCAACTTTAAGCTCCTAGAGACTCATGAAAAGCAAATTACGCTGCCTGAAAATGTTAAAATCATCTCCTTCTATTTTACGTGAGAGCATGGGCATAAAAATGGAAATAATCCCCTCAGGACACAATCCAGGGAGAAACAACATGACCCTGAGTTATAAACAGGAAGAGATTTGCAGTGTACTGCAGGGGATTTAGTGAAGGGATCCCCATTAATGTTAATAGGAGGCAGAGGGATGAATCTCACGCATTGAAGTGGAAATTCAGCCCTTCATGTCAAATGTTCTGACAGCCAAGCAGCTTGCTACTGCCTATGCACCTAGCCAGAAGTAGAGATGAAAACAGTTAATTGCTTTCTGATGTTGGAGTTGAACTGAGGATACAATATAAGGATAAGGCATCTGGAAATAATGCTCTTTTTAAGAAATGTGGGAGGTAAGTGCTTTGCTGCACAGGCATGGGATCCCTCACTCTGCAGCTCTCTGGCAAAGTCTAACGTGACCATCATTTAGATTAGACGAGATTAACCTTAAACTTCATTGCCCGTGCAAACAAGACAATCTAAGTGCACTGACATATTTGCTAACCATTTTTATGAAAACATAAATGATTCTCTCTGCAAAGCTTTTAAGCAAATTACAAGCCAAAATAAATTTGCCAAAATAAAGGCAAAATGAACTATTCTGTTGTAAGGATCTCATGTTTTTTATATAATTTCTGAGGTTTTTTATGTTTTGTAATGTTTAGCAATGTAAACTATGAAACGTGCTGGTGTAGTCTTCATTCACTGCATTTTCTTAGCTGAAATTTGTCTTTTTATAACAGAAGAAATATTGACAAGAATCTACTGGACTAAATTACAGATTTCTCTCGATTTTGAAAGAAGTTCCTATTTCATTTGCATACTTCTTGTGCATCCAAAACTGAGGGGAGAAAAACAATGGAAAATAGGAATTAAGGCCAGTGAAGGAAATAATGGCAGTGCATAACAACTGGAGATTCATACCTAGTTATCTATCTAAGTTGTGTGGAGCAAGGAAGAATGTGAGGAGTTTTTCCGCTGAAGAGGAAGGAAGACATAAAGTGCAACAAACTGACCAAAACTCTCATTCCCCATCCACCACGCAACCAAGAGAGGAGGAAGTAGAGAAATTGTGAGTAAAGTTGAGCCAGAGAAGAAGGAAGGGTGGGAGAAAGGTGTTTTAAAATTTGGGTTTATTTCTCATCATCCTACTCTGACTTGATTAGTAATAAATTAAATTAATTTCCCCAAGTCGAGTCTGTGTTGCCCATGGTTGTAACAGGTGCATATTCTCTCCTTGGGAGGATAGACTCTTCTCTGCTGCACTACAAAGAACAAAAGACAACAGGCACAAGTTGCCACAAAAATTCTGACTGAAAATGAGGAAACCAGTGTTCAGGGTGAGGATTGTCAAACACTGGGTTATCCTGCTGAGATTTTGTGTGATCACCATCCTTGCAGATTTTCATAATTGGGTCAGACAAATTTGATCTAGCTTTGAAGCCAGCACTCTTTGGAGCAGGGTGCAGACTAGAGATCTCCACAGTTCTCTTCCAACCTAAATTAGTCTCTGATCTTATGTGAGGTTGAAAATATTGCTCAATTCCAGAAACAATTCTGCAGAAGAAGAGACACTACTACAATCTTTGTGGAAAGATGCCTGAAGGCAAAATTAGAGGAAACTGAGAAGTTATATTCACATCCTAACAGAAGTACAGGAATTATAGGGTGAAATGAAGCTGCTACTCCCTGGATGGAATGTGGTTGGCATGCTGGAAACCTATTCCGAAATGATTCCCCACACCCACAATTTGCAACTGTAAGCACCTGCTAAGGGAGATGGAATGGAGAAAGAGGAGCAGAGTGGAGAAACCACAGCCAGGCTCTGTTGAAACGCTTGCAGGGAGGAGAACTCGATGGTAACTTATGGTACAACCACCCCTCTACATGCACATGCTTATATTTTTTGACTGTATTTTTCGGAGTGAAGCGAGAGAATTTTACACCGATCAGTAACAAAGGTATGTTTGACTAAAGTCACTTAAGCTCTAAACATAAAGAAATAGTATAAAAGTAAGTAGAGAATAGGGAGAAGCCAGGGAAAACTCCATGATAAATTCTGGGATCAGTTGATGGACTGAACCTGTCTTCTACCCCATAGGGATGCCTGGTGGGTAAGAACTATACTCTAGTCACACTGAATTGGGAATTAGAGCTTATCTGTATATTGCTTTGAATACACTTCTGGAGTCAGATGCTATCACTGGCAATCCTCAAACCTTAACCTACCACAATTTTCTATTCAAATTAAATTTAAAATGTTTAAAATTAAAGAGAGTTATTCCATAAACTGCTAGTGTGAGTCCTTCACAGGTGCTGGCCATCAACAGTAGCAGATAACATACTCGAATAATGTAGAAGACCCAGTGAGGGCTGTCCCTTATGCTGTTGGTGTGTGTTCCTGAGCAAGCCAGCTGAACCGCCCTCTGATCCGGCAGGACTGCTCAGTGAAGGGTGCTCCTAACAGGACACTGACAGACTGGTCAAGCACAAAGGTCTTGGCTTTCCTGGGGCACTGACAGACAAATCCAACACTAAGGGTCGAATAAACCTCCCCTTCCATATGATAGTCTTTATAAAGGTCTAGCCTGAGCCAGGAGGGCACAAGAGGCCTGGGAGGCTCAAACTCACATGTGAGGATCGTTCCTTATCTTTTTAATCACTCTGCACGTCTACTTCAGAATCACATTTCTAGTGCAAAGTAATATATGTAACACCATTCTATTTTGAAAGTGGTCAGGATTTACCTCAGAAGCTCTTTCAAATATTAGAAGCTGTGTTAAAGTGAAATTTTAGCATATAGGAAAGTCTTTGCTGTAGTTTCTGTTCCCCGCTTCACTGTCCTTTTCCTGGTGGAGAATATGAACAGCAAGGTGGTGTAGTTCTCCCTCTCTTCACCCCTCTGTAACTTGCCCCAGGCATGCCAGGAATGTGAAGCCCCATAATGGTGTGGCTGAGTTGCACAACCTTGGCTCAGACTTCTAATTACTCAATTTGAGAAAGAGCCGTGAAAAAGTCTGTAGAGCAAAGATAAGGAAGATAAAGTTGCAGACAGGTAAGAATGCCAAGACAGGATCGTTAGTAGCTCTAGGATTCAAGAAGGAAAGCACTGTCATGGAAGGTTATAAAACAAAAAAAAACAAACAAAAAAACCCAAAACAAAACAAACAAAACAAAAAAAAACAAACAAAAAAAAGAAAAGAAAAAAAAAACAAAACCAAATGCAATGTTGAAGGGTAGCAGCTCATGAGCAGCATCTATGCCATGCAGCCAAGCAGTTCAACCCTCTTCCTGACTAGTGCCTACCTGTTCTGTAAACACTCTTTCAGTGTCTCATTTGGGTGGAAAACATAAAAAAAACATATGGCTTCATAAGCACAACTAACTTGTGTGTGTTGGCTAAGACATAATTGTTTTATCCCTTTAAAGTGTATATACCTTGATTGCAGGGTCTCATTAGAGGGCTAAACATGCAAGAGGAACAAGTGTCCCAAAGAGACACTATCACAGGAGTGCAATTCTGAGCTGTGCAGCAATGTTTGGCTTGTATTTTGGGACAGAGGAAAGAACTTGTTAATCTGTCATTTTATTAATCAGCTTGATTAGATATAGAAACATGCAGGTTGTGTGACAGAGCCCTTAGGAGCATTCATGCCATTGTCAGGGATAGCTTTCCATGTGGTTTCTCTGCCTGCTATTTTGTAATTAATGTCATTCCCAAACAGGCAATTCAAGACCAGCATTTCTCAAGGGTTTTCAATGCAGTGTCACTCTTCTTTTTACAAACTTCAAGCACTGAGCTATGAAACCAAGAGTATCAGCATGGGTTTAGGCAATTTATGCATAGTTGATTGCAGTTTTAAAATTATTACTCTTAAGTAAAACTGCCTGCCTTCAGTTCATAGTAGGGGAACTCCTAGAATTTGAAAGAAGTAGCAGCAATTTTGTTTCAATTACCAGATGCTGAAAAACCCACCAGTGTCTACTGCACACTGTGAGGGACCACCACAGTCTGTTCCAAGGGCATCACACCATCCTCCAGAGAAACCACTCTCTCTATCTTCTGCCAAATTCCTCAGGTTAGAAATTGCTTTGTCAGGTGCTTGTTCTTTGTGAAGAAACAGCATTACAGACAGAGTCCTGGCTGTTACCTCTTTTACTCGATCTTATTTAACTTTCCTGATTTTTGGCTTCCATACCCATTAGAGCTGTTGATGTTAAACAACTGGATGAGGATTTCTCTTCCGAGATATTTTTCACAAAACTTGAACAGGATAAGCAAGGATGCTCTGACTTGAGAAATACTCCAATAGTCCCCTTCTTTGGTGTGTCTTCAGAGGTCAAGAGGATGGAGGCTTAGCAAGAGCTGGCCTGAGGTTGTTTACAGGTAAAGCTTTGGCTGACCAAGCAGCTGGGACCCTCACTTAGTAGGAGGAGTCACCTTTACATGTCAGCAGATGATAGTCATGAAAGCATCACCAGGTCAGCAAGCTCTAAAAAGCACAGAATTATCTTGGTTCCAAATCTGAAAGAGGCTCCACTTCCATATCCATCAACCACAGCTGTTGGCATATTTGACTTACACCTAACAATTCCCTCCTTTTCTGCAGTAGTATCTTGTCCATGGAGCAGCTCTAAGCTGAAATCTAAACTTAGCTGAAGCTGACAAGCTGGCTTCTTAGCAGTGGCTTACAGAGCCGGGTGTCATTATTTCTCTGAAAGATACAAAGGGAGGAAACTAAGCAATTAGAGGATCTTGTAAAATCCTGTCAAGCTGCAGAGTGGTCTATTTATTTTCCTATTGATCTTGCCTTTTTTTCTTTGAGGAATAATGACTGTCTCATCAAATGCCTCAAGTTCCCCCGTGCCACACTGTGCCTTAACCTTTGTAATGCTAAAGATCTCAGATTTGCAATTCTGTAGCCTTTCACTCTGCAGTCGTTCACCTAAACTGCTGCGGTGATATTTTTTCTGCGTTGTCCTCCTGCTGTTATTCTCAAGCCCTTGCACCTCTAAACTCAGATATCAGATTTCTCACAGGAGATGATTGCTCTGGCATGACAATTGCTCCTTTTTCCTGTTTTTCCCTATATCGTGTTGTTTGAATTTTAGTTTACCTATATATCACATACGTATTATTCATTATTATACACGGACAGTGCTTAGCTAATGACTTTCCCTTCTGTGAAGATGTCCCAGAAACGAGTCTGAAGTCAATGTTCCCTTTTCAGGCTACTACATAAAAGCCTGCTTTAAATTTATTTGGCAGTTTTGATTTTCAAGGGAGCTACAGGATATTGTAAAGCACTTGAGATAGGAATGGTGTTTTCCCATGAGCTAGTTGAACACTAAATGTTATGGACACTGAATGTTACCATAATTTTCTAACTGCTGCCACTCTATTTGCCTATTCATCTTCAGTTAAAAGTATTATTTTACTTTTATGTGCTTGGGTTTACAAAAGCTGAAAAAATTTGGAGCATTTTGAATCTGAAAACCTTTCTTGCAGACATCGTTTCCAGCATAAATAGCACCTTACTCTTGGGTGTGAGGGCTCAGGCAGCTGAGATATTGCAGCTGTCTGTGCTGTGAGAAAACATTGTGCAGGCAACCCTCAGCCCTCCCAGCCCGGCCATACTCAGTCAGCCACGTGGGGTGCTTACTGCCGCTATAAACTTTGTGAATCCTGCCGAGCACATTTTGTGACAGCCGATAAATCACAAACAGGATAAATGAGACACCTCACCTGGTTACTTACAGTCCTTAAAAATGCTCCAGGCCAGGTGCTGACATGAACTATGTCAGTGACCAGCGCAGCCCCACGGCGCACAACACCCTGCCTCTGGGATCCTGGGGCTGGAGCCAAAGGCATTTTCAGGAAGGCTGTGTCCTGCAAACCTAAAGATGCAGAGAACAGCATGGCACAAACAGAAATGAGCCTCACTGGGGTCAGAGAGTCACAAGAGGGAGATCAGGAAGCCTGTCTAAGCTTTTCCATAGGTCAGATCAGCTGGGATAATGTAATTTTTGACAAATATGTGTCTAACATCATGCATCGAGCTTTGATAAATTACTACTTTTAATTTTTTTTTTCATCACTCAGAAAGGAATTGCTTAATTCAACCTCAGCAGATCCAACAGAACAATATAAAAAGGAAAATCTGAGTATCTGTAGATTATTTGGGTTTGCATTTGAAAAATGAGGTCTCGTAGATGGGTTGAATATGTTTAGCTGGCAGCATTTTAAATGGCATCAAGCCATGGCCTGATGCCAGACAGGGGGAGTTATTAAAAAAAAAAAATCTAAATATAAGGGCAGCAAATAATTTCCCCCTGCAATCAACAATAAGTAACAAAAAATTCCAAACCCACTACTTTGATTTACAATGAAGTAAATGGTTCTGCTGGGCTTGCAAATACTTGCATAACATGAGAGGAGGGGGAAACATTTCTAAACTTAATTTAAAACATTAAATAAATAAATAGATAAATATATCTCTATCTTTTTTGAGTCTTGGACATCTCTCAGTCACCAGAATGAAATGTCTATAATTTTTCCAGTTAAATTTCTGAAAAAAATACTTATGTTCCAGGAAAATAAATCTAACGTAGAGTGGTCAATACTTCCTCTAAAATTGTATCTATGATGAACAGAGTTTTTACCTGGAATCTTGTTTTCTTACCCGAATTTTTTTTCATTAATTGAAGCTTTATTTTTCTTACTGCCATCCCTGGATCAAAAGGGCTACTGTACCACAGCCAAGCTTTTTGTGCAATTCTATGTAATGAGCAAGAATAAAACCAAAAACCCTTCTCTTTTTATGTGTACATATATTAAATGACAGATGCCCTGTGGTAACATGCAGAATTGTCATTCACCACACAAAATGGGCCAGATTCTCTGCTCTGGGGTCACCGTTTTGCATTGCATTGCATTGCAAACATAATCCACACCTAAAGCCTTGTTCAAGCTGACATGGTGAGGATTATCCCATTGCTCAGATAATCCTTTTGAACAGAGACCAAGTCTGTTCTCCTGGGACTTCATCCTTTGCCATTAAGTATAGCAAGGCATGAGATTCTTGCTTAATAACAACCAAAATTAATTAGCCCCCTACCACATTGTACTGAGTAAAGACTTATGACAACTTTTAGCCTCTCTGTGATAGGATTGACAGAAGGACTTCCCCCAGATGTAGCCACATGTGTGCAAGGAGGTGGAGAGTACTGAGCTAGGTAGTGTAAGCCTAATTAGCTGCCTAATTAGTTTCGTTGTCTGGGGCTTTCATGTTCAACAGATTCTTCCTCTTGCCTGAGTACCCAGTGCCAATCTGCAAAGTAACAGCATGGCAAAGTGTACGCTATGCAGGAAGGAATTCAGATTCCAGATGCTCTGAACATTTTTCAGTATTTGTAAACTATAAGGAGTATGTGTCATGGGATACTCAGAGACAAAATAAGTAGAGATCTAGTTGTACTGAACAGACTCCAAAAGATTTTGACAGCACATGTTCAGGACATTGTAAGAGAGATCAAGGAATGTCAGCCAAAAATTATTAGGTGCAATATGTTGAATTAAGGAGGAAAAGAAAGGGTAATAGGATAATACCCAAAACCCAAGGTAGTGTTCTCATACCCAGCCAAGCTTGGAAAGAAAGAAGGGACAGTCCAGGCTGGTTTGGCACTGCCTCAGGCCCTGCTCCCTGTCAGCAGGACTGGGCTGGGCTTACCACAGAAGCCCCTGGAAAACAGCCCCCTCTCTTCTCGAAATGCAGGAGATGTGCTACCCCTGAGCTGCCAGAGGACCTTAGTAGCAGGAGGATTAGAAGTCACTCCTATCTTTATCTCTTTTACTATGCAAGGTGATGCTGGGCACTTGGAGAGCAGAGGATCATTAGCAGAGAAATGAGTGAGTCAGAGTTGGAAATTGGATTCCTGGGTTGCAAGTTCCTCTGAATTTTCTCTTCGGAAAGGGATGAACTTGTGGATAGGTGATCAGAATATTGTTGGAAATGTTCAGCTCTCCCTGCTTATCCTATGTGAGCTCCAGCAAGTCACCCAGTCTCTCTGCTTGCCAGTTCTTTTCATCTGTGACACAGAAAGAGCAATGCTTTGTTTTCCACATCCTGAGATCATATGTTGTTCCCTTTTCTGAAACAGAGCATCCCAACTGTGAGCTGCACTGAACACAAGGGCATTTTTTTTCATTTACTGACATTCAAGCAACAGCGGTAACAACTGGCCAGAAACCCTGGGATGAGTTTAAAGCAGAGCCTTCCAAAAAAACCCAAAAAACAAAAACCCTGTAAACAACCTGCCTGCTGTATGAAAACCAGAATGCTCCCTATTGCAAGGGTAATTTTGTTCATTAACTGAGTTTTTAAGCATTAAAACTATGGTCAGTCCCTCATTTTCTCATGTAACTACAGTTCGAAGTACTTGAACTAAAATGTAGTTTTAACTAGAGCTAAAAGTATCTCAACCAATATTTTCAGGGGAGCTGTGGCAATATGTTTGAGCTGCTGTATGCATAACAGCAAGAGAGAGGAAAGAGAGGGGAGGTTTTTTATACAGTATGGATGAACAGAAAAAAAAAGTGAGGAATTGTTATATGAAACCCATATATTACATGATCTGTGCTGACAGGCCAAATCCAGCAACCTCCCCAGATGTGGTTTTGCACTAATATTAAGTGCCTGTTTAGGAAAGCCTAGTGCAGCACACACTGCAAGACCTTTGCTGCTACTGAATCACTCTGGTTGTCACAGACAAGTTTTTTACATTTATATGAGGAATTAATTGCTCTGTGTGACCACCTCAGTTTCTTTAGACACAGAGCTTCATAAGGTCAGTATGCCTGTGACATTTGAAGACTTTCTGCTCATTGGTTATTTCCTAGAGATGTATCTGTGAGTGAAATAGTGGAGGGAAATATGTCTTTTGCTCTTTACAGCAGTGGTGTAGGACTGATCTTGGAAATTCGTTTTGCATTTTCACATGAGTAATTACCAAATGAAACCAGGAGATTAGTGGAGAATGTGTTTTGTTTGATAAATATTTGGCTTTGGCCAAATAATAATAAACATCTGTATCCCATTCTTGCTGTTTTGCTTTTAAGGGCCAGGACTGTGATACCATCCACAAAAATCAGGCAAATGAAGTGTCATTATCTCTTTTCCCTCCCCAACAGCTCCCAAATCCAGCTCAGTGAGTCAAGGCACTGGTCTGAGAGATCCAGATTCAAACCCTCATTCTGCCTGATTCAGAGCAGTGATTGCAACCTTCCCCAATGACACCTAATCTATCAGGTAAGTGCAGAGTATATCTTGTTATACTTTATGTAAAATGAATATTCATACAAACAGAGATTCAAACTGACATTTTGTAGCAAGGACCTTAATTAAATTACCTCAGAGATTTTCTTTCTCTTTTGAGACTAAAGAATATTTGGCAATGTGACTTGTAATAAGCTATAAGTGAAGAGCCTTATTCTGAAAGAGTTTGTAAATGTTTGTAAATGTTTCATTTTAGTGGCCAAATCAGAAATTCAAACACTGGTACAGCTCAGATGTTATTGTTCTCTCAGCTTCATTGTGGTCTGATAAGGAAAAGGCAGTAGCAATGGCTGATTCTGGAAAAGCTTGGCACATTTTATATGCAAAACATTCAGTGTGAAGCTCTTAGTTCTTCTGTAGGGAAGTGCACTCAGTCCTTCATAAAATTATGAGGTGTGCATTAGGAAGGAAACAATTTTCCGTATCTAAATATTTATTTAGTTTTTAGTATTCTATTGCAAAAGAGAATTCAAGAAACCCTTCTGTTCTTTTTTTCTGTCCTTTCCTGAATGTTGTCAATTCTTTTGGCATGGTTGGCCTTACTACCCACTGCCAAAGGAAGCTGTCACCCTGAGGAAATATCTTACTATATTCAGTGGGTTTATTATAGTCTGTATTCATCTTTCAAAAAAACTAGATGGAGGGCCTGGGGTATCTAGAAAAAGGATGTTTAAGGGTTTGTGGAACTCATATAACATGCAAATCACACATATCAACTTTCCAGTCTAAGGTCTTCCAGGTTTCTCGGAGTGACTCTATCTTGGTGTTTCACCAGAAATACACTTTTGAAGCTGATCTGCCTGTTGTGCTTTGGTTCACATGGATGAAGCATCACCAAAGTGCACAAACATTACTCATGGATTGAAGTAAACTAGAAGAACTTTTCCAAGAGCATTCATAAAGCTCTCCAACTCCTGAACAGCGTGTAGTCTACCAAGAAAGAAAGAACTAGTCCAAAATAAACTGCCCTGAGGTCTTTGAGGACAGGAAAGATGCATGCCTGGGCAAAGGACTCTTGGTGTCACAGTGTGCGAAGAGGTGAAAACTCCTCAATGCCCCTATGAGGAAGGGTGGAACAATCACACACAGGATGGGTTCTTCCTTACCTGCCAAAACTCACTGTGCATTCAAGAGGCCTCCAAACACAGCTGGGTCAGGAGTTGGTTGCTCCTTACAGGATACAAGGAAACCCAGGAGAGCAAGAAGGCACTGCCTGCCTCACTGGGAGGGACAAAGATGGTTTTGAGAGCAGTAGGAAATGCTGCTAGACGTGGGGTCTAGGTCAGGGTGCAGCCCCCTGTGACAGCTCTACAAGAGATTTGTGCACCAGACGTGTCCTGAGAGGTTGCGTGGGTTGAGGGTGGATGGCATGAATGGTTGCAGTGTTTGGTCAAAGGCTCTGCAAAGCTGCTTCAGAGCAGTGACAACCTTGAGGCTTCTGGAAAATACACCTGGATGGCTTGCAAGAGGCCTAGTGCTGCTCTGCCTGGATGGCATGTGTCTCCTTCACAGCCTTCCCACTGGTCTCCAGGTTACCCAGCCAAGCAGCTCAGTGGCAGCCCTGCACCTGTCAGAAAGCGCTGCTCTTCTGAGCCCCCATGCAGCCCCTCACCACCATGCCAAACACAGCACAAGTCATAAAATCTGCAGCTCAGGACTAAGCTTTACAAACAGCATGAGAAGTGTAGTTATCCTGTTTCGGGGCAAGTTTCAAACAATTTTCTCTTTCGAACCACATTTCTGCTTTGCAGAATATAATTTTCTTTCTCAGGTTTTCACCTTGGCCATCACCAACGGCAAGTCAAACACCTTCCTACTCTTACAAACCCAGCCTATCATCTTCTGTTCTTCTACTTTCTAGATAACTGCAAATTCTTTAATTTGGACCTAGATTGAAAGATTGGGTTTTCTTCCTTTGCCATACAAAAACATACAGCAGAGAGCATGGCTGGATTGCCAGCCACACCATCCAATGAGAGCCCCTCCATCCATCCTGCTCCATCCCTTCCATCACCACTGCCCATCACAGTGCTGTGACCTCTGCAGGGTGCGTGCAGCTCAGAGTGTACTCAGGTACAGGCACATCCAGCTGACACTGAATTCAATTCTGGCTTTTGGAGACATACATGTACATGGCAGTAAAACTAAAACTATTTTTGTAAAAGCAGTCAGTTCTACTTACAGTCTCTTACATGGATTTCATGCTGAAGTAGGAGACAAACTCCCTTTGAAACACTTCCCCTATTTGTTGTCTTCTTTTAAGGCCAAAGGAATGAAGCAGGAGAACTCTAACATGTGGCAGAATTGAATTTTCTGGTTTTCCTCTTTGTTCATCCATGAGAGGGAATGATGCCTGCAGCTTCTCAGATAAGGAAAATCATATATTTAATTTATTGTATAGTACATATTTATTTCGAACAAACACCCTCATCGTTACTGGTAATGGAGAAAGTCAGATATCTTTATTGCATCTATTTATAAAGGTTCTTTTTATCAGCAGAGAGAGAAATACCCATCTACTATGCTTTTTTTTCTCTCCTGAAGTTAGTTGTCTGCCAAATATCAACAGATCACTGATGGGCAGATTTAGGTGTAAGAGAAATCTTTGTTTAGACATAGGGAAGCCTCAAAGTAGGAGGACTGTAGATAAATTCCAAATGCTTTAGCTAAATAGAAGACTTCTGAAATAGCAAACATCCAATATTTTTAACTGTCAAGGGGAATTCAGTAGGTTGAAAAATGTGTCCAGTAATAAATTTCATCTATAAACTAAAGAAGGATCTCGCAGCGAGCTATTGCAGAATTGAAATAAGTTATGTCTAAACACATTTAGCTACTCTCCTGCGAAATTACAGCAGACACCTTTACAAAAACCTGCAAAAAGTTAAGTATCCAATTAAAGGTTATTTCAATGCAAACCAGGAAATTTCCATGCTTTTTTTTTTTTTTTATTTAATGTATACATTAATGAATTAGCAAACAAAAGGAAATGATTAAGCAGCAAAATCACTTGGCTCTTTCTAATCAGTCTCTGGCTGCATGGTGCCAATTGCATGGTGTTAGCTGCAATCTGCCACTGACAGATGTACTCAGGTTTGGATGCTGTTACTTAACCTAGAGGCTGTGACAGTGTTTGGATAATTCTGATGTTATCCTGAGCGGATTAGGATTCATAGACAAATTTAAACTCTCTTCTCCAATGCGTATTTGAAGATGATGTACATTTGCAGGAGACCGGCTGTGACAAACCTAATTTGGCCTATGTTTTTATTTGAACATATGTGGTTTCTCAAAGGAAGTGAATTGTAGGCAGAGATGAAAGCCATTCAGTGCCTCTGATCTCTGCAATGTAATTTCCAAATGAGATCACCTTCTCTGCAAATTTTCTTTTCCTGGCAACAATCTGGGGGAATTCACAGAACTACAAACACAGTCTTTTAGTTTCAGAATTTTAAGAAATGAGACTAGATATTGATTCCTTGCTTTTTCTTCAACATATAATGAATGTTATAGAAATAATTCAGGGCTTTGTTGTTTTCAAGGTAATATAATTTCCTGAGAACTGAAGGAATATAGACACAATACCACCAAAAATTTTGTTTTTTCCTCAGATCCACAACACCAAAAGCTGCATCTAGAAGCCTTTTGAACTCCTCTTACTGTGCCTGAGGAAAAATAGCAATGCAAGAAAAACATAATTTAAGTAGTAAGAGCACCACCACTTTTCAGAGGTCAAATGTAGAAGCTAGACTTGTAATTTTATACACAGTACATAAGGAAATCCTCATCCACTGAAGAAAGTGAATCTGATATCAAGTTTTATCACATCAGAAAAGTCAAAAGACATACTGCTGCTCTTGCTAGAGATATGACAAAATTGCCAGTTTCTACTTCAACTTCTTTTTGTTGGTACATTTTAATCAGAAACACCACAGTAAGAGCCACCATTCAAATTGAGATAGAAAATATCACCTCTGTTGCTATACTGGCATTTCAGTAGATATCCTAATTGTTTAGTGCTTGACTTCTTACATCTAACAAATGTATTGTGATAGCTTCATGCATCTAATCTTCCTAGATCATTGAGGAAATACACAAAATACAAGTCTAGAAAGAAAATAAGGAAAAAAAGGTATGACGTTTCTTACTCCGTAGTGTTTTGGCTTGTAAAAATTGCTATCTATATCTGTTGCTATCTATATATCTATATCTATAAAAATTGCTATTTATATATCTATTACTTGTAGACATAGAGCACACTTGAAGTGTAAAACACCAACAAGCACTTCCACATTTCCAGGTTGTGGATAAAAGTTTTAGAACACAGGGAGCTTACTGGATTGATAGATTTTCCTGGTGTGTTGCTTACAGACCCATATGGTTTTAAACTTTAGTTTTAGCATGTAATTCCTTTTCCAAATAAAACAAAGAGACAGAACTTGTCACAAGCATTTGCTATGAAACACAGTTTTGGTAAAAAGAAAGATATTAGCAAAGAACATCTACATTCTGTGCCTTCAAGTCATCACAATGAAGCACCACTTGCCACTAGAAAAAAATAAAAGTGTTAAGTGCTTGTAGAAACATGAACAATAGCTTGAATGTAAAACGTTTTTTAGTATTTACTGAGCTTTGAAAATGCTTTGCCTTTGCGACTCTGTGTTCTGCCTTGAAATGCTATTTCTGTATGTTAAGCATAAATACTGATTATACAGTTCCACTGAGGACCATAACTACAGAATACCAAAGTGGAGAAGGTGAGGGAATTTGGTTTTAGGATTAGGTGTTCTATAATTTATGAAAACAGCTACATTTTTTGTTCCTCAGCACTCTTTATTTCCGGCTGAAATAAACTGCTATTTTTTAGATCTCATTGTAAGGATGCTTTCATAGTTTTTGGTCTGCTTGTCCTTGGAGTCTGCTGCAATTTCTGAATCATAATTTACATTCAAAACTAGTTATATTATCTCTCTACAACACTCTTGCTGCTATACCAAGGAAAAACTGTCTGTTCTCGTGTGAGCATTCTGTATGTCTGTCTGTGATTTGTGTGGCCAGCATGTATATAATGTATATCATGATGCATATGTGTGCTGTGTGTAACTGTGCTAATTGGGAATGCATCTTCAGCTTCACTGCTGGTTGGATCTGGGGCATGGAGCTGCTGCAGCCTCACTCTCTCAGACTGCCAGATCCAGCGCATTTTTTTTCTCCTAACATTTAGCTACCTCCTCATACAGGCACGAAAGCTGTGCTCATCCTCCCTTTATTATTCAACAGACGAAAAATAGACTAATTCCAAAACAGGCACTACAGCTTAATTTTACACTAGCCAAGGAACCTGTTGCATTACCAGGTCCAGACGAAATGTTTAAGGTCCTTATGTGAAAATTAAATACGATACCATTAAAAGGAAGTTAATTGTAACGTTGCAGAAGGACAACCAGTCTTTATACAAAACATACACGGAACCTTAGGGGCCCTTGCCTGGGCTGTCTGCAGACTTGGTGTCGTTCTTGCTGCTCTAGTATTCACACCTTAATCCTGTGTTCAGTTCTGGGCCCCTCACTCCAGGAAGGACATTGAGGTGCTGGAACGAGTCCAGAGAACGATGACAGAGCTCGTGAAGGGGCAGGAGCACAAATCCTGTGAGGTGCAGCTGAGGGAGCTGGTGTTGTTCAGCCTGGAGAAAAGGAGGCTCAGGGGTGACCTTGTCCCTTTCTACAACCAGCTGAAAGGAGGTTGTAGTGAGGGGCAGGAAGGAGGGCATGAAAGTATCCGTCTTTTCTCCCAAGTAACAAGAGACAAGACAAGAGGAAATGGCCTCAGATTGTGCCAGGAGAGCTTTAGATTGGAAATCTGGAAAAATTTCTTCGCTGCAAGGGTGGTCAGGCATTGGAACGAGCTCTCCAGTGAAGTGCTTGAGCCACCATCCCTGAAGATATTTAAAAGATGTATAGCTGTGGCACCTGGGGAGATGGTTTAGTAGTAGACAGGACAGTGCTGGGTTTATGATTGGACTCGACGATCTTAGGGCTCTTTTCCAACCCAAAAGATTCTATGATTCCCTCCTCATGTGTTGGCTGCTGAGTGACCGGATGGCACCACAAGAGTCCCTTGCTCATGGATTGGGGCTCAGGAGTGCAAGATTCACTGTGTAGCCAGCAAGATTTCTTATCTTCTTCAGCTCAAGCACTGCAGTCCTGCTCTGCCCTTTTTTTTTCTCAGATCACTGCAGCAATGAAACAGAAAGAATCTTCCTCTACCACTCATACAGTGTCTGCCAACAAGTAGCCAAAAGAAACATCCTCCCAGCCTTGCCCCAGCAGCATCTGCTGGTTGTGTTCCATGTGCCCAGCAAGCCTATGTTTGACAAAAAGGAAAGGAAATAAAAGAAAGGGAAAGACAGCAACTTGTTCCACCAGTGCTTAGGTGAGGGAGGTCTATGTTACAGCAGAAGTTTCTCCCAGCAGTAAATTTCCTCTTGAAAAACTCAGGAAAAAACCCTCATATTCTCTCTTCAAGAGCCATCAAAAGAAAAAGAAAACTTGTACAGGACTCACCATTCTTCTGTATAAAAATGGATTAAGCATGATAATATATCCGCTATTTTACAGAAGCAGAAATTGAGGCAGTGATTAGGTAGCTCCCCTGCAACTGCAAATTGCTGTGAGGTAGACAAAACAAAGAGGAATAAAAGGAAAATCTATACATAATATTAATCACAGATAGTTGCCCAAAGGCCTAAGACTCATGATGCAAAATATTTCTTTATTATTATTTTGATTCAGGCAAAATGCAGGCCTTACCTAATTATGTTTATTACTTTATTGTTTCATATTCTTAATCACTAGTTTTTTGTTGTTTTGAAAAGAAACAAAGGCAATTATTAGAAATGGGCTTTCACAACAATGCTTTAAAAATATTTTACTTAACATGGAGTAATTTTGTTATGAAATACCACACTATATGATGTTGTACAGTAGGTAACAGGCCAAGGAATGGAAAAGAGTAGTAGGAAGAAAGAGTCCCAATATGTAACTTCATAAATCTTCTTAATAACAGCAAGAAAATGACATTTCTTACAGCTGAGAAAGACTACAAATGTCTGTGTGCAACTTAAAGAGGCTTGAACCAGAAAAGCATGCAAAAGGTAAGCTCAGGTAAGCTCATCACATACTTCTTTGTGTTGTAAACATTCAGTCCAAACTTGATATATAAACTTCACATACAAAGTAAAGTTGTATGCTAGTTTTGGCTGGGGTAGAGTCAATTTTCTTCACAGGGACTAGTATAGGGCTGTGCTTTGGATTTGTGCTGAACACAGGGTTAATAATATAGAGACATTTTTGTTCTTCCTGAGCAGGGCTTCCACAGAGCCAAGGCCTTTTCTGCTTTTTGTACTGCTACGATGGTGAGGGGGTTGAGGCTGCATTGGAGGTTGGGAGGAGGCACAGCAAGGACAGGTGACCTCAACTGACCAAAGGGATATTCCAGACCGTACTACATCATGCTCACTATACAGAGAGGGGTGGAGAAGGAGGAAGAGGGGGATGTTTGGAGTGATGGTGTTTGTCTTCCCAAGTAACCCTTTTGCATGATGGGGCCCTGCTCTCCTGGAGATGGCTGAACACCTGCCTGCCCATGGGAAGCAGTGAATCAATTCCTTGTTTTGCATTGCTTAAATGTGCAGATTTCCCTATTAAACTGTCTTTATCTAAACCCACGAGTATTCTGGCTTTTACCCTTTCCATTCTTTCCCCAATCCCACTGATGGGGGAGCAAGTGAACTGCTGAGTGGGGCTTGGTTGCCAGCTGGGGTTAAACAATGACAAGTTCTCACTTAGGTTCTGCCTGTTCTTCCTTTTTGTTGAGTCACTGAGCCAGTAAGCCAAAAAAACTCACTGCATTTGCAGGATGCCTATCCTTGAAATGGGTGATAAGAGGACTCCTGTTTGTCGATGGAATTGAACAACTGCTGGAAAAATACCAGTTTCGGAATTTTAGCTTCACGGAGATAATATGCTGGTAGCTTGGAGGAATGATAGCCCAGGATATCAGAACGTTTATACTTCAAATCTTAATGCACACCTTATAATTTGAAAAATTCTTTGACGGATTGCTAGATTTCATAACGCTTTCAAATTTTTCACTGGGTTGGGCTTTGCTTTTAACCACGTGTTAGTGTGACATAATCTGTTGTTTCATCTGCACCTGTGCATGCCATCTTCCAGAAATCTGAGAAATACCACTTATATATTTCCAGCATGAGTTTGTCCCTACTGTTTTTCAGTAGCTTTGAAATATCAGGGTCATAATCTGCTCAGAAATAAAAGTGGATGAATAAATTTGCAACTAATGTTTTGAATAATTTGGGGTTTATTTCTTGTAATTTTCTTGTGTTGAAACCCTTTTCAGCAAGATATCATCAGTTACTTCGCATTTACATCAGGATCAGGCTTCTTTCTACAGGAAGTTATTGGAAATTTAAGATGATATTTGTATAATTTGGGTAAAGATCAATCTCTTCAGACAGAGTTTTAGTTCCTGTCTCAAGCATTTTTCAGTTAGGGAAACCAGACTGGATGAAAACTTCCACATATCCCCAGCCAGATGCAGTTTATACCTAAATGTTCCCCAGCACTAAAACCGCTGGTATCAGCTGATGTCACTGACACCAGAATGATGGAGACACTGAATTTGCTGAACCTGAATCAGCACATCCACCTTCCAAAGTGATTTACACGGAAAGATATGGCGTGCTTGGGGAAACAGAAAAGTTAGCTTACTTGATGAAAAACAAGTTTAAAAAAAAATTCTTTCTTTTTCTTTGTCTTCAGTTAGGCATGATTTAAACTATTTTGCTTCAACACCTTGAAATTCTTCATCTTCTTTGCAATCCACTAAATCACTACTCTGTCAGCAGAACTTGTGCAGGCTTGAAAGACAGAAACACAGCCAACACTCTCTGAGAAATGGAAATTTTTACGTGGTCTCTGGGTTTTCCAGCATTCCTTTTTTTCTTTTATTTGAAAAACATAAAATTAAGGAATATTCTAGATTAATTACTGGGAGGAGATGGAGCAGCATAAACATAATGCAGTGATAATTTGGATAACTGACTCTGCTAAGTAAAAATCCTCTGTCATGAGATGCTCTAATGAAGAAATTACTGAAGTTTGATTAACAAGCATGACAGTCAAGGCAGAGACATCCCAGGCTTTGGGTCTCACACGGTGTCTGGCTTTTCTTTTCTAAGTGAAAGAACAGCCTGGAGTCAGACTGGGGTGGAAGGAAGAAAGAGGAGATAAAAGTCAGTGAGACTTGGCAAGTCTCAGAGAAATGGCAAGGCAGTCTAAGATGCTCTCTGATATGAAAACACTGCCACACAGAGTGATGAAAACACATAGCAAAATTCACAAGTGAAAGAAAGAAAGTTTGCTGTTCTTCAGAAAGCTGGGGGACAGGGGCAGAGTGGGCACATCTAGACGAAGAAAATCCAAAACAGCAACAAATGGGCCTCCTAGGGAGTGATTTTGCAGCCAGGGAGGAAAGAACAAAGGTCCCCCAGCAGACCAATCTTCAGCCCTGTCAGCAGCAAATGGATGGACGTCTGTTCCTACAGATGCCCTATGGGATGTCATTTCCTCCTTCAGAGTCAGGATGTTCAAAAAAGTTTTTTGCTGTTCAAGTCTGTTTGCTTGTTTTCCTGAATGAGTTAAAAAACGTAAGGAGGCTATGTTTCTTCTTCTGCTGAGAGACCTTCCCTTACAGCAGTTTCTCCTTTGTAACAGAGTTGGTTGGACTATATCACCTACGAAACACTGCTCGTGTCCATGCTAACTGTGATTGCTCACATGACTTCTGGTTTTAACTGCCTCTTGTTTCTCACTTTGCTAAATTGTTTCAGTTTCCTCTAAGTTTGTTGATAAAGCCTCTGAAAGGCCGAAATGATGATGACCCCCACACGAACAAGAGTTTTTGCCAGTAAATGTGGTAAGTGGAGGAAGAGGACCTGGTTGCTAACTATGTCTTTGGATAGCATTATTGTTTCAGGTACCTGATCTAAAGTGTAGAATGTTAAAAAGAAAAGAAGAGTGGAAAAAGGGAAAAGAAGAAATCCAGCGGTCTTTGAAAGATCTTACACACCATGAAAAGGAAAATGCAAAAAAAAGCCATTTTTCTGCTTTCCAGCCCACCTTTCAAGTATTTCAGCTACAGATTGTGCTTGATCTCCAGCTGCTCTCCTGGCACGTCATGGAACAGTTGTTTCTAATTCAACTGTCCTTAGAAGCAATAACAATCTTTTCCTGAAAATCACAGGTCTCCCTTCTTCACTGAATTTCTCTGCAGCATTTCCCACTTCATGACAGGTCTACAATTATCATTCTTGAAAACTATTATTTAAAAATCTCCAGCTTGCTCCAGTAGCTGTTAAAGGGTCTGAATTACAGGACCTGCAGCAAGAGAGCAGCACAGAACATTTCTGCCAGTGTGCGGCCAATCGTGAATCGTGTTTCAGCTTGATGGAAATGCTCATATATTGCACTGCATTCAAATGATGTGCTGGTCTCTTAATTTAAAATTTACTATTTAAGGGTTTTTTTAGTGGCCCAATAATTTCTTTCTTTTAGAATTATGACCTGGCAGTACAAGAATTCAGGGTGACAGAATAGGAGGAAATACATTAGACTTTCTTTTTCTCTTTTAAGGGATGCGGGAAAACTCACAAAAACTTAGTTCAAAGAAGATGCTCCCAAAGAAGAAGAGATTGTTCTTTGAGATGAAAAAATGATAGACAATTTCAGATACGAAATAAATCTATAATATCCACTCTAGGACGTAACTTTGCTGCTAACATAAAGAATTCTCTCAGGATAACTCATGTTCTACAGAAAAGATAAACAAAGGAGACAAAGGTATAAGAGCAATTACTCAGCATGAGGAAATATAGAGAACAGTGTTGAAGAATGGTAATGCCAACAATGGCTTGGCTCAAAAAACAGTGAGAGTGAAATCTTGTAGATTTGAAGATGGATAGAAGTCATCAGAAAGTTAGCAGCACTTGAAGATATCATACAGATTAAAAAGTCTGTGTTTCCCATCACCTCTGTTCCTTTTGTTCCCTCTACTAAGCTTATGAGCCACATTGTTGACTCCGAAGGCTGAAGAATCTCCCCTTAGGAAATACACACGTTTCCTGTTGCCAACAAGTAGATGCATCCATAAGAAGCTCAAGGACTTAGATGCTCAAAACCCTTGCTTGATCCTTTGGGACACATCTAGGATTACTTCAGAAATGCAATGGAAATC
This sequence comes from Melanocharis versteri, assembly GCA_013397845.1. NCBI lineage: Eukaryota > Metazoa > Chordata > Aves > Passeriformes > Melanocharitidae > Melanocharis > Melanocharis versteri. The sequence continues at coordinate 798,067 of VZTG01008547.1, read as the reverse complement.
TTTATAAGTGGGTTTGCAGATGACCCCACAAACTTTCCTGCTCTTATCCCAGAAGAGTTCTCTAAAACGTAGCTGGAGATAAGGTTGGAACAGTGTATGAGCTTGGTTGCCAGGAGGAAAATGACTTTTCCTCTTGTAATGCCCAGTTACCCAAAGCATATAAATAACTAAAGAGCACTCAGGCAGATACATGGCTGTAAAGTAGGAGCTGAAAAGATCTATTGACCCCATCTGACATGCTTTGCAAAGCACAGCTACAGCTGAGCCGAGTGGTGCCATTCAAAGCGGCTGATAAGAGGTAGCACAGCAGTCCTGAGGGGACCACACTTTGTGAGCACAGACAGTGATTATGCTGAAATAATTAACACCTCTAATCAAGCAGAGGATGCAAGGTCCAAAACACCGATTTTGTGCCTTTTATTGAAGAGAAAGAACCTGTTCTTTTATCCTAAACACTGTGTCAGCCTTATGTTCACAGTGCTACAAGTCACAAAGCCCTTATTTTTCACAATCCACCCTGAACACACCAAACTGCGCACAGTATGAGCTGATAAAGCTTGACTTGAACATTTTTTCTGAATGTAAGTTGCTGTAGGCTTTAAAGGATTACGGATCTCCCTGGAGTAGGTACAAACTATTTTTAAAATGGATTTGATAACACATCTCTTTTAAAAGTCAATTTGAAACAGAGTATGTCTGTGTGCTAATGGGAGTAAATGGGATTGTGAAACACATGATTCAGGCCTTTTTAAAAAAAATAATGCAAGAATGTAAGGACACAAATAATAAAATAATAGCAATACCAATTCACTCCATATTGCCCACAGTCATTGCCCATACACATCCAAGTGTATGGACATCACAACTGAGGCATATTTGGCAGCTGTCTGTAAGTCAGCTATTTAATTTAAACTGCAACTGAATTCCATGCTAACAGCAGCCAGGGCATAACATGGGGGCAGGGAGGGCTCCCATAAGGAAAAGGTTATAAAAGCTATTTTATATGTGGGTATAAGCATAAATATATATACATATATATACATATATATATATATATCTGTACATACTTTTTACATATATCCATACACGTATGTATACATACATGCTTTTTGAACAAATCTTTTGCAGAAGATTTTTGCTTACCAGCAGATCATCATAGTACCAGCCAGCCACTTGTATATTCCCACCTTGAAATGTCTTTTCTCTCATCTGAGCTCTCAGAGGGCACGAAGCACCCCCTGGGGCACAGATGCCTCTAACAGTAAGGTAAGGCAGGGTATTAGGGAGCTTTTCCATCTCCAAGGGAGACAGCAACTGTGCGAGGGAACCCACTCCATACAGAGGGCAGGAGTGCGAGCCCCTCAGACTGCCAATCCTGTGAGATTCTAGAACTGTCTCATTAAAAGAGAAGCCTTGGTGGGGGGGAGGCAGGACAGTACTACCACAGAAATGGAGAGTAAACAGATCTGTGCACTTTAAAATATGGTGGCAAAACTTCCATTATTTTTAATAGAGCCAAGGATTTACCACCTTTATAAAACCAACATGTCTAAAGTATTTGCCCACTGGCTATCTCTGCACAGTGGTGGATGAAAGAACAAGCAGCAGTCTCCCACAGGTATGACTTCTCTGCCCTTGAATAGCAACTGGAACATGTGGAAATCGCAATTTTTGTTGGTGATTGATTCTGGCTCCAGCACCAACCATGACTCCTTTCTCTGCCAGCATCTGCAATCACAGTTTGCCAAGATCAAGTCTCACTCAAAAAAAAATTATCTTTTCTCAAATTAAAAAAACAAATCTAAAGAACAAAGGAAAAACAGAAAAGGGCACTTTGGAATATCTTAGAGAATTAAATTGTCACATTTAGTCTGAATCATTTATCTCATAGAAAACATCTACCTGTACTCATCACTTTGTTCTTGTTTATGCCATTTCTACAAAACTATGCTACAAATCACTGGGCTTAAAATGACTGTTTCAGTCAATGTCATATGGAACTGTATGAAGCAGTCAGAAAAAAAAAGACACTATACCATTTTGCCATTTTCTTGGAAGAGAAAGCAAAACAAAGCCATGATTTAAGGTTTTGTTTTTCAAGTTAAGTGCTTTTAAATGTTTGAGGTAACTTGTTGAAAATGTTACCTCTGTCCTCACATGCTGGATTCTTGCTAAGTCTGTAGGTCTGGCACCTCCTTAGACACTTTCTGACTCGGCTTGGAAATGCCCAGAGAGATTATTTTGACTTGTCTAGAATTCCTTAGGTCTGCCCATTGTGCAGACATGGACATTTATTCTCTAGTCTAAACGTTCCTTACGTGTAGACTGAGGATAATAGGGGCCTGAATGCTGTCTACGTTTATCACTAAGGCACTAGAAGTGATCAGAGCTATAGCTCTTGCAGTAGCAATGGCAGCATTCAGGTGATAATAGGAACATTTCTGTAAAGAACCAAATTCTTCCTTTCTTTCCTGACACTGTGGTGCTAAAATTTCAATATCACAGTGCCTAAAAGAGTTTGTGCTCCACCACAGGGTGTCAGGGGCAGGAGAGTAAAAATGCCTCCACTTCTGAAGTGTAAAGGGCTCAAGATTGGCAGCACCCCGAAGTGTGGGCTGTAGAAGTGTTGTACCACGAGTTACCTCTCACTGCCAATACAGGAGAATTATTAAAGAACCTGATCTGAACAGAACAGACAGGTGGTTATGAAAGCATACGGTAAACCAGGAAAATATTCCTGTAGGCAAAGCTGTCAAGGCTTCAAAAATCTGAAAGTAAAATTGGTATAAATAATTATCTAGAACCAATGAGGCAAGAAAGACAAATACTGTCAAGAGAGAATAAGACACAAATTTAAAACCCAGGCTGCAGGGAGACACATGAAAGCCAACCATTGTTATAAAGTACAAGATAAGAGGAACAATGCTGTGGTGATTCTTTTCAGTTGAAAAACAGTAGTCTTAAAAACAGTTAATCAAGCCCAGAATATTCATACACTGCTAGTTAATCTAACTTTGCTTCTCAAGTGTTCTTGCTTTCCATTTTGAACAAAACTGAAGAAGATGAATATGTAGATTAATCTCATCCTGGAATTAATTTTCATCATAGCTGCTGAATATTTGTACACAAATACCATATTGCTGCACAGCATCCTACACTATTTATTTAATACTGTGAATCCATGAATGCCTCTTTGGAATGAATTAGTGAAAACTTTTAAAAGATTTGTACTCTGATGTCAAACGCTGCACACAAATGTTTCCAGAGGGAATGCAAGAACCACCGAAGTGGGGTTATCTGTACTTCTCTTTCTAACTTTTTCTGGCTTATAAAACCCTTGCTACTGCACAAGCATTGTAGATCTTAATGTGTTGGTATCAGTAGACCACACTCATAAAAGAAATGGAAAGGGCAGGACTACAGCTAATAGCCACAAAAGCAAAGCAACAGTCAGGTTGGAAAAGAAAGAGAAAAGGGATTGCAGCAGTAGCCACAGAGCAGCTTTTTAATGGAGCCTCAAGTTGTATTGCATAAAGATTTCACTTCTACAATTAAACAATAAATTCAACTTTCAAACAAAAGTTTCCAGTCCCTGCATGGATCCTCTCATGCCAAGACACCTCAGATACAGACTTCAACTGCATGCTTTCTGATAAAAGGATATTTTTTCCTTTGCAGAGAATATTATTGTCAGTTTAGGCAATTTCATTTCCTCCTCACACACAAGTTACAGTTCTGAGGAAAGACTTAAATCTTTGCGCTTCTAACTTCAATCGTCTTCACTGCACCTAAGCTCAGGTGCAAAGCAGATGGCAGAAATACCCACGCACACACTGGGCAGGGATCTGCCACAGTCAGTGCTGGACTCTGGGGAGGTAACCTGATACGTGCACATTTTGAACATCTTTCAAATGCAGTTATGAATCACATCAAAGAGAACAAGACTGCTGCACAAACTAATTCTCCTTTCTCTTGAGTTTCACTGCAATTACACTGCATTTGAGGCGCCATGGATATCAGCTGACTGAACCAGTGCTTGCATGCCAAGGGCATCTTGGTAGAGCCGATAAACCAGATAATTTATGCACAGATGGACAGCAATAACTGTTATGCTCATCCCTTCCTACTACTAATATTTTTGCAGCTGGTTTGCTTTCTTAGATAGAGGATAATAAGGATCCACACGATAGAGACCAGAGTCTCTATTATTAGTATGCAAAAGCAAAAATGTTTACTGACAGCACGACTACTTAAGTGATTCAGTCTGGTGTCCTTTAGTCACAGACTCTCGAGGGCTGAGGCTTTCTACATAGCAGCAGGGACCACTTCCACAATAAACAGTGATGCTCAGTTAATCCAAGTTCTAATTAATTTTTCTTCTACTGTGTATTCACATCTAAAAGGGATTTTTATATCAATTTATCACATTTAACAAACCAGCACAAAGTAGAGTTAGAGCTGTTGTAATTATTGTATCCTTTTTCATACCAAGTGGATAGAGAGTTTTATTTCTAGTGTGAGCAGGTGCATTGTCACAGAAATCAGTCTTGAGCCAGGAATCTGGAGCAAGATCTTCAGTAGGTCAGTCTTAAAGGTGACAGGGCTACACTTCACTATATTATGTGTTAATGAACCCAGTCCAGCAGAGCCAGAGAGGTCTCTATATTACAGAAATTTCCACAATAAAGTATAATCAGTGGAGTTAAGCTCATTAATAACAGAACCAAGTGTATGTCAGTGCAGTAGCAAGTAAATTATTAATTATTAGAGAAAAGATACTAATAGAAAGACAGATTTTTGCCTCCATCAGCTTACTAACCAGCTGTTTTCTCAGAGGTGTGGATAGACGGAGAGCTATATCTCCTTTGCTTTTTCTTGAAAACATGTCCTTTATAACACAGGTGCAATAGATTTGCTAGCCAGGGTTCCTCTGGGCAGAAAATGCAGGATGATCTTTCTGCACGTTGGGTCACAGAAGTGTTACCATTAAGGGTGACAAAGGTAACCTCTAAGCAGACCCTAATGTGTCAGATTTCTCTGACCCATCCTGCGGGTTGTCTGTAGATTTCTATGCCATCAGTTCCTTTATTTTACTATACCAGCTTGCATATTCCATCAAAAGAGCTTCTCGGTTTCAAGAAAAGGAACTAAATTTCAATTTCAGTTCATGTCTTAAGTTTCCAAGTGTAGTTTCATTTAACATTTGCACAAATCTACAACACTTCCAAAGCTACTAGCTTACAGGATCATTTCTTTAGGAGACATTAAAGAGGTACCTATTTATTCTGTATTCTGTATACGTGAGAAAGCTGCTGGAAGACTTAGGAGGCTTTCTCCTCCTCAGAAATAGACAAGAGGAATCAAAAAATCTTCCTACATGGGCAGAAAAAGAGCAGTTAGCAAAGCTTTTCAACAGGACCACTTCAGGGTTTCATCTAAAAACTCTGAACAACAAAACATTCTAGTTTGATCAGAAGAGTTAGAATAAGAATTAATAGGAACCATAATATCTCTTCAAAGAAGAATGTCATTGAGGTAGGGATTGAGCTAAATTCTGTGCAAAGAAAGCACTACCTCAATACTATTTACCCAGCTCATAGTCATTTGTGCATATTACACCTGCTAGACTTATTTCCCGACTTGACATGGGCACAGGCTATGGACCATCCTTATACCACAGGATTCTCTTTTTCCTTCACACCTCTTCGGTTTCATCTATTATTTACACTGACCCATTCCTAAATGCATGCACAGAAACAGAGACAATTATGCACAAGATTTAATGGGTGACCAGAGAATTCTTTGCCCAGCCACCTACGCTTGCACAAAATCTGTATTAAACCCCACCTAACAGTGTTTGCAATAACATAAACAACTGTAAGGTACCCTGCAGGCTTTTTGGTTGTGGTTCAGTTACCCTTTCCCTTCCGTATCAGTTGCAGCAGGAGAGAAATTGCCTGATGAGACACTATTGCTGACAGTTGCTTACAGTGATGAAGCCTCACGCCACTCCCACCGGCCTATATGACTACACCAACAATGAAAAGCAGGTCCTTCCAGCAGGCAAAATGATGCAAATAATTTCTTTCCATGAAGCAAAGATAGTTGTGCAGCCAGGAGTTTATTGGTGCTTCCCTTGCATCTGTCTTCTTCAGGGAGCTTTTCTTGTGTTCATTGTTTTTTGCTTTTGGTCCTGCAATGGCCCCCTTGGCTGCCCTGAGCAGATGTTTTCAGTTGTCATTGAAGGCAATGACTAACCATAAAGTTCCAGCAAAACAGAACAACTCACCGTGAAATGAAGCTGCTCTAAGAAGCTGCTGGGATCTGTGACCAGCAGGATAGTTTAAGGGAGGTGTTATTTTCATGCTACCAGTCAGTTATTTTCATGCTACCATTGGTTCTTGGACAGCCCACCAATGACAAAGTCCTACTTCTTGCTCCATTTCACCCCAGGAGAATTCATTCCGCAGTCCTAAATCAGGTCTTCTGTGAGGAGGAGCCATCAAAATACAGGTGCAGACATGTCTCATGCCAGAATCAATGGCTCCATCCTCAGGGGTAATTTTGGCTCATAAGCAAGGCTGAAGAAATCCTCTCTCCTTTCATTTCCTTCCTCGAGCTTTGTCATCCTTCAGTTACCAAAGTAAATATCACTGCTGTGCAGTTTGAAGCACCTCTGATTAATTCATCTCCCCGAGACATAATGACGATAAAGGCAACAGAAGTGAAAAGCTCACACCCAGCTGCCAGGCACCAAATAACCAGAAATGTAGAAAAGAGAGCAGGTCTGACTCTAACTGCTCTGTTTAATTGCATGGAGATTGCAAGCTCTCATTTCTCATCTGCTGCATAAAATCTCTTGCCATCCCTTTCCTCTATAATCCTCTGAATAGTAATACAAGGCGCAGCGTCTTTGGTGCTGCTTACCTCCTGCCATTATGAGACTTTTACTTTTAAGCATATTGAAGAGCTAAGTGTATATTTATGGTACAAAAATGCTTTGCTTAGCCTTATGGAGGAGAAAACTGTATGAATCCCTTTATGTTCTATCACTGAGATGTGTTTAGCATTCCACAATCAAATGTAATGCAAGCTGGCATCAGTTTTACTAAGAATAATAAGCCAAAACATAATGTGAATACATAAAAAGTGTTGTTGACAGCCTGTTTACAAAATCGAGGACTTTAATGCAGATTTTGTTTTAGCACGAAAGCTATTAACGTAATAAGAATACTGTCTTCATCAGACAACCTGTTATCCTCAGCTGCACTTTTTTTGAGAAGTCTAACTTTCTCAGACACCCTGAAACTCGTCTCCCGCACTGTCCTCACTGCCACTAATCCCATGGATTCCTGAAGATTTTATGAAGGCATTTCTACGAATAAATACGGATGTTCTTCCTGCTTCTCAGTACAGATAGGTTTATGTTATTAAGTGCTTGCCCTTTGGGGACACATCATTTTTTGTCCTCCAAGTTCAGATTGGCAAGTACAAACAGAGCAATTAGATAAACATTTCAGTAGTTCAGCACCTTTTCAGGGACAAACCCATTCTCTTTCTCCCAGTTATGAAGGTCAGAGTACTAGAACTAAGATAAATAACCTTAAATATTCAGTCTAAGCCCCAGTTCAGGAAAGCAGTTAAGCAAGCATTTCACCATTCAAGAACACAGATGCCTTTTTAGAAACAAAATATTATTCAAATATTTCTATATAAAAATGCTTTCCTGAATTAAGGACTTTCTCTGGAGAACATGTGGTTAATACATCAGGTTGGGAGGAGATGTTTCACATGAACATACCTGAGCTTTGTATGAGGTCCAATTTTCTGTAGTATCTTTATTAATTTTTATAACAGAAAAAAACATATAGACACTTGAAATCCAAGGAGGAGTTATGAAGGCAACAGTGCACAAAGAGAATAAATGCAGCCATTTATCACAGAGGTAGTACACAGGGCTCTATTTTATCTATAAAACACAAATGAACAAACCTAAGCTTGGTTGTGTAACTTTTATTTTGGTGTTCTCCTTCTTCTGAGTGCTTGCCTTGCAAACTCTTTCAATGCTTGTCTATGCAGCAAGTATAGACATTGCCTACATATATCTATCTCATCAATGGAAAAATTTGTTGATGGGTTAGTTCTTATTTTTTTTCCTATACAGAGATGCCAAGTTTGACAGATATTTTACAAGGGCAGCAAAATAGAAGAAAAATCGTTCCTAACTTGGATCACAGAAAATTCATGCAAAATTTATTTATATCGGGGAAATTTACTGTAAAGGTTTCAAAAGCTCTTACAACAAATGCTAAATCTAAAGTATAAATATTTACAAATTTAAATATTTAAAAATCTCCTGTCTGTTTATATGCAGTATATATAACAGATGTTCTCTGGATTTTGTTGCTATCTAAACTTGTTTATATCAATTAAAATGCAAAAAATATTTCCATTTTCTGTAAATATAGAATATTTACATAAATTTGGAGTACTTATCTAGAAACAAATTTCCAGTTCTAACCTGCTTTGGACGAAATCTCTCCACTTATCTATTTTTCCAGTCTGACAGAGAAAATAAGAATACAGGAAGTATTTTGTTGCAAGAGAAAGAATTGTGTTTAATATGCGTTTAATATTGTGTTTAATATGTGTAGCAAGAGAAAGGATTGTGTTGTGATTATGTGTTTAATATTCATCTTCCCTTAATCTTGTTCTTGACAAATATCTTGAACTGTCAAGTGGCCTTATTTACTGGCAACACTGAAAACTGTGCCTATAATGACAATATTTATTATCTGGAATGTATCTTGACAAGATTTTGCTTGCAGTCACCATATATGTTGTGCATGTGCACACCTTACATCATAGGTAGTACTTAACTGAGGTCTTTGAGCTCAAGCAAATTGCATTTGGACTCTTAACTGACTTCAGCTGGTATGGTACAAAACCTCAGCATACATTATTCATATCCTTCTTCAGCCTGACATTAATATTTCTTCCCATTTTCACAAAGTCAAGACAGAAAAATTTCCTCACATATATTTTTGCCAGCCAAGTCACAGTATTTGTGCCCAGAGCTAGTGGATCTACAAACAAACATTTTGCTCAGAGGTAAAAGTATCTGCCCACATTAATCCCCCAAGGTGTTTTTTCAACCAGATCTTAAAAATAAACAGTCATGGGTTTCCTGAGATCATGGACTGATCTTTGCCTATGGAAATGCACACACCTTTAAGGCAGAGAATGTATGAATTAGATTTCATTACTCACAGCTTTAACCACCACTAAAAATCTGGATCAAAAGTGAATAATTTTTGTGCTATAATCGAACTAGCAGCACAAAGTTTTATACATTTCTATCTAGCTGGTAAGTTGTTCCTTACTTATAAAAAGCTTAAAAAATACAGACATACTTCACAGGTTTCCTTTTCTTAGGCACTCTGGGAGCTTAATAAATGAATTCACTAGCTATAATCTGTAGCCATCTGAGTTCAAAAGTGAATTCAGGAAAGATAAACAAAACATCCTGAACGATTAACACTTCTGAGTCAGTTACAGGAGAATCTTAAGTTTTCATTTATGATCATGAGCCCCAGCACTGTCAGACTTGCTGTGATTTTTTTCCTTCAATTCAATGTCTGTAATGGTCTCCATGACCAATGCTTGAAACGCACACCAGAGGTTATAGGATGGAAAGTAGAATAGGTGTATATATTAAATAGAAGGAGACTATGCACATCACTGATATTAGGAAATAACTTCTTCCTATTTACCTTGTTTGTAAGTAAGAGGGGGTTTTTCTCCCTCATAAACTTTATTAAGGATAAGTAGACAGAGGCCATCTGCAGAAAAGTGGGGCAGGAAAAACAAATAAGTTAAGGTTTTGTTTAACAAACAGAGCGTGAATTAACAAGGAATAAGGTTTAAAATAGCAGATATTTATGAAAGGAAAAAATCTGGTGGACAAAAGATGCAAGAGGAAAGAAAGAGGCATGAAAGGAAGCAGGAAAAAAAAGAAACATCTGCAATTCCCTGCTGGATTATTCCTCTTGTAGCACTCTGCAGCAACCTTCCTCCTATTATCTTGTACTGTTAGGCAGCTCATACACCATGGACAAACCAGTATGTGTTGATTTTCTTAAAAATAGCAGCAAGTCTTTTACTCCAGCCAGGATAATAGTAATGATGCCCAAGACCGCATCTTGAGAGGGCTTTTTTCCCATTACTGATTCATTAGGCAAAGCACTAATTGAAACTACTGCTACTAAATCACTGTTGCCTATCAAAGTTGCAACAGCAACCTGAAAAGAGAAAATAACAGTATGTGGCCAACTTTAAACATAGTGCAAAATCCCTTTTGCTTTTTATTATTTTGAGTAGCTCTAGGATATTGCTAATCCTATAATATTCTCCGTAATAATAAATGTGTGAAGAAAGGATTCTCTCTCATCCTCTCCCTTTACAGCATCTATGGAGGAAGATTTTAATCCTTCTCTCAATAAATCACCAACACTTGTTGATTTTCAGTTGTCCTTAATAAATCCCTCAAATCTTCACATGCTGACTTCATCTGAGCTGGTTAGCACTTATTCTGAATTGCTAGGATTTCCTATCATAAATTCACTTCGGAAATATTAATTTAATGCTTCAGCTATTTCATTATTTTTTTGATTTGGTTCCAAATCATTTTCCTAGCATCCCATTGGAACAAACACGGAGGCTTATGCTTAGCATATTTGTTTTCTGTCTATTTCAGATGCCACTGAGTTTCTGCTGTTTGGAACCTATGAATTCTTTAACAGGGGTTAATGTAGGGAGTAACCATCTGATAGCTGTTACACATGTTTCCACATTTTTATTAGTATCTAAAACAATAGATGGTGTTTGCATATAGCTGCATATTTTGCTACGTGTTCAAAGATGTTTATTTGTTTTGCAAAACCCAAAGCATCCATATAGAAAAATTATCTTTAGTAAGGACTTTCAGGAAGTTGGATACATTCAGGAAACAAATATGTGAACAAATCCATTGATTATAAAAAGTTACACAGAAAGCCAGCAACACAGCAGGAAATAGAAGCCTTTTATTCCTGGACCTGTTCCAATATACTAAATCTAAAATCATGCTGAGTCACTGGAGGAAGTCTACAGTGCCAGTTGTCTGAAGACAATTTTTCCGAACACATTGTAAATAATATTTGACTTTTTAGATGAGTCCTTTCTCTTTCTGGGTGGTCAAGCAATCTTCATTTCTAACCATACCTTTTAAATTTGGTTTCTTAGGAATAATAAACTTTATTTCAACTTTTATTAAGAAAACCAGAATTGCTTTCTAGGACTAGACATAGTGTTCATGAAGACATGGTACCAGAAGCTTTAGCATGTTCTAAAATAACTTTTTATGATTAGCCGTGAAACAATCCGTTCAATTAGTCAAGTTTCCTTTTATAGCTATGATCTGCACTTGGCTTATTCCTCAAAGAATAAATCATAATATCTTTCTCAAGACAGTTGGCTGTTTCTAAATTCGGCTGTTTAGTTCTATCATTCTAATAGAATTGAGAAACATTTTTTGAATCATATCTCAATAATGTCTTGATAGCAAGGTGTTCATAAACTCACTGTGCCATAGAGGAAAACATTTCCAGTTTTTAAACTCATTTTGATTTGACCAGTAGTTACTATAGAGATTAAATATATCCAGTCCAGCAGCTCTTAAAAATATTAAACTACCACAGTATAAGGGGTATGACCCTTCCATGAAGCTGTAGCGGGAATCAGGTTGGCTCTGCAATGGTCCACATATTTTTAAATGGTCTAGAGTTTGAAGTAAAAGGCTAAATGTGGAAGTCTGGGGGTTACTCAGAAGAATACAGGTATAGAAAAGAATTACAAAAAACCCTTGCAAGAGCAAACAACTGGGAAAAATTGTTCTATGATATTCACTGTAGACAGTGTAAAGTAATGTAGATAGAGGAGCCAAATTGAACTTAACTGACATGCTAAACAATGTGAGCTAATAATTATCACTCAGGAAATGCTGCTTGTTATTGTAAGGTGTTCTTCTATAAAAATTTATTCCTCAGTTTATTTGTTAATAACAGTCCAAGAAGTGACCTTAACAATTATTAGGAATAAAATGGAAAATCAGAAGAAATCAGCAGGCTGCTGTAAATCCATGGTGTCTCGGCTAGTGTTTATACTTCTCACCTTTTCAACTCAAAAAGGCCATAGCGAAACTTTGGAAGGTGGAAAAGGGGATGAGCAAAGATATGAGAGCATTTCCTTTCAGCAACTGAACAATAGACTGTGATGTCCAGACTGAAAATAGATCTTTAGAATCATGATTTAGAAAAACTACGGCTGTGCATTACCCCTTTCCAATCAAAAGATTTGGGAAAGGTGTCAGGAGAGAGGTGTCATAAATATACATTAGCAAAGGTTCAAAGCAAACATTTGGAATAATTTTCCCACAGTGTATAGTTTTTCTGTGAAACTCCTCGAGACAGATGTTGAATTCACACCGGTTCAGCAAAGAGCTGGGTAAGTTTGTGGAAGTACAATCCATCAGCTGCAATGTAATAAAGGTGCTGTCTCTCATGCAGGAATCTCTGGGTCACAGAGAACGCAATTTTATGTTTGCTCTACTCCTCAAAAGAGGCAGCTGCTAACCCCCCACTGCCAGGGATGGATGCTGGGCTGAGCAGACCTTGGCCACTCTCAGTGCCATTCTTTGCTAGATAGCTCACTATTTGGTGAAGCTCCCTGACTCTTTCCTTGCTTTCAGTGATTGTCTTGCTTACCTACTGGACAGAGTTTCTTTAACTGGGCATGGCTTACATTTCCTGGTAGTGCTGTAATTCATATGTTGCTGTCTTACTGCATTTTACACAGCTCAGAAATGGCAAATAGATCTCAGAGAATCATATATTTATATTTACTATATGTCTTAAAACGAACATCACCAAATAGCCTAATGGGATGTCAATGAAAATGAGAAAACCATCCTCTGAGATCAGCCACAAGCATACTAAAGATAATACACTTCTATGTTATTTATAACTTAACTAATATTTTATTTAGTCATTTAGAGAGAATTTCATTGGAAAAATAAACTCCACTCACTCTTCAGGTTCAATCCATTTTTATGGAATCCTGCACACTAGTTTTGTCAAGGATGTAGCCACAGTAATTGTGCCCTTTTGATGTGCAGATTACATTGATAACTATAATGGAAGGCAATGAAAAATGTACTTCATTACCTTGAAATTATCTGAAGCACCTGGGTAATTTTCATTACACTCACATAAAGCTCTGTGTAAACAAACAATTTTATTTTATTTTTACAATTTGGTTTTTCATTTGAGGTCTTATTGAGCTCTTGGCTGTGCAAAAGAAGAAAAAAGATTATTGAAGGAAGGAAAGTCAGTTTATATTAAGAGAATCCTCAGCAAAACAATATGTCATTAAAAAAAATTCCTTGAAGCAGAATAAACTCAAGTTTGGTTGCCCAAAAGTGTTACCAACATGATTTTGTACTCCCTGTGTATTACTTCTCTTCTTTTGTCAGGACAAGTAACATAGCAGGAAGAAAATCCCATTCGAGTCCTGTTGATGTAGCACTTCTGAAGCCAGTGAGATTTCTCTTGCACCAAAGTGCTCAGAAGTATTTGCTGACATGAATAAGTGGATGTCATCTGCTACATTTCTGTTTTCCTCCTTCCAGCAAACTGTAAATGCAGACACGCATTTTTGTGCCAGCTAGTGTGGTTGCATTATTAGCAGAAGTTTGCTCAGAATTTGCAGGAAGGTTTCGGGGGTTCAGGAGCAGGGATATGGTTTTGGTTATTTTTTTTATTCCTTACGAAGCACAATTTAAAATAATTAGCACATTGTTTTGTGTGACCACAGTCTCATTTTTATACTCCAACATGCAAAGGGTATTTTAATGGAACAGAAAAGAAAAAAGAACCTAAAATGTCATGTTTTAGCAGAAGTGGATTTTGCATTTTCTAGGGCTTAATACAACAGTTCTTGTGCAATCAATACTGCACCAATATTGCCCCATTGTGAGAAATGCTATAAAAAATATCGTGTGACTATTTTTAACCAGAGATCAATGTTAAGCTGATTAAAATAAATGTTCCTTAAATTGAAACAGAATTCCAGTTATTACATAGTAAACTGCTCTTGACATTGAGATAGGCCAAATTCAATTGCAGAAAAACTGTCTGGAGGAGTGTCTTTCAGAGTCATCATTTATGTTTTGTTTTGTTTTGTTTTGTTTTGTTTTGTTTTGTTTTGTTTTGTTTTGTTTTGGTCCAGGCTTATTGCAGCGGTTTGGTGGGGTTTTTGGGTTGGTTTTGTGGGATTTTGGTTTTGGGGTTTTTAATATATATATAAGAGGAAGTAGAAGTTATGCTAGTTCTGGGAGAAGATCTGTTCTATAGATGGTCACTGTTAGCACAACCTCGAGGTTTCTCAACAGTGTTGCAAAATTCAGCCCCATCACAGGAGACTTCACTGATCCAGGGGGCTGAGCATGGGTGGGGATGGAAGTCTTGCTGAGAGGTCTGGGGTCAATGGAGGCAGCTCTTCCCCTCTGGCTCCACTCACTTTCTCTGCTGTCACTGATCTACCAAGAGGGGTGACAGCCCTCGCTTAGAGCGGGTGCTGTGCCTCATTTCCATTGGCCTCTTAATATCACATTTCACACTTGAAGTCTATCCTGGTGAGGGATACAACTCACGTATGAGTGAAACGAGATGTATGTTTAATCTCACATCTCCTCACTTTTGTGGGAGAGATACTGCTTCTTTCTCACTTACCTGGTTATCTCGAGAACTAAGCAGAAGGAAAAGCTACATTTGATCATCTCTACTGGCTTCCTGTAATTCAGCCTCGTCCACTTGGGTTGCACTCACCAGGTTGCCAATTTTTGTGGCTCAAGATAAAACACACCCACCATTAATTCAGGCTAAACCCAGCAAGGTTTTGGAAGTTGGGGATTGAACTCTTGAATACCGCACAGGACTTAATACTTATAATGAGAATTTTGACCTATTGTGGCAGCCAATTATACAAAACAATATATGTGGTTTAAAATATTATTACCAGAGATAAGGAAATCAAAGCCAAAATATGAGCTCACTCTTCCATATAGTGTATTAACCTATTAAAATACTTAGACTACTCCTTCACAAAAGTGAATTAATAATTAGATGGAAGATGTCTGATGCTTTATCACTATTTATGTTCGTCCTTTTGTAAGAAGAGTGGCATTAGTTTATTTAAAGATAAAAAAAATAGAGGTAGCCTAACACTGTTTAGGAGCTTTAAAATGAAAAACAAAGCCTCCATGGAATGCAATCCTGCTCCCAAAATAATAATTCCTTCCACAGTGCATTTTCTGGACATGTGTTTATTTTAAATGTAGATAATGATACATCCTTCATAGTGTGCAGATTTTCTGCTTAACTGTCAATTATTACAACTTGAATATTAGTTACTTTCATACAAATAGCTAAATATATTGACAAAGAAAAATGAAGCCCTAAAAAGAAATTACTGAACATCTGCTATTGTGAATGAGTTTTTCATCTGTGACTATACTCAGATTGTGTCAATACAAACTTTCAGGCACAGCATATTCCCTTGAGACGGTTCCTTTTCATCTGCACAGTAATTGCATTCATAATGAAATATATGGATTCTTTTAATTTTGATTGTCTCGTTCTGCATATTGTTCATAAAACAAAAGGTTAAAAATGACCATATCTGATGTTTATGCCAACAATCATTTTGATTGATACCATATGTTGGGGTTTTACACATCTTTTTCCTTTCATATGTATCCTTAGCATTCTGATACAAACTAAACAAAAGAGAAAGCTTATCTGAGTCTTGAAAGTATAAATTACTAAGAGTTCCAACCTACTACAACATGAGCAACAAGAAGATAGCACATCCCGATGGTACAGGACACGATCATCATGGGGAAACCTAGCCTGGAACAACAATAAAATAAAGTAAATATTAATATGGATAGTATCGTTTGTTCTCCAAGCAATTTACAAAAAGGATATTTGAATTATCCTACACATTCCAAGTGAAAAAATATGTTTATAGCAATACCAAAAGCAGAAATGTACTGAGCATACAACAGTCTAATATCCAAGTTTACATTTCTACTTCCAACCTTAGAGATATGAGGTCAAAATTCACATAGTTTCATTGGTTTCAGGACATCTCTTCCAATTTACATTGTCTCAGAATCTTGCATGCCTTGTTGTTTTGGCATTTTTCAGGTTTTTTTTCCACACACGCAACATGCAATTATACAGGTAAAATAACAATTCTTACAAATCATGCAGCATTAGAAATTATTTTTAAGTGTGCATCCCTTCAGATTAGGTGTGTAATTCTGGTATGGCACTTTGTAACACAATATATGGATCAAACTCATGGAATTGTTTCCCTGTTGATCTGAGTCACATACAGCTAGCACTCCTTTTCCATACCTCACCAGGTCTCACAGATTTAAGTATTAACAGACTGTTGGAAATAAACCCCAGGCAGTTGTAGAATTGCTAAAACTTTGCTGTTCTACCCAAAAAGCTATTTCTTTTTCAGCACAGAAAAAGATTTTCTGACAACACTCAGATTTAATAGCTCTCTTTAGACTGACAAACACAGAGAGCAGAGACAGAGAAGTGAAAAGCATACTGTGGAGTTGGCCAAGTCCTGATGGCTAAATCTGTAGGTCTTTCAGATGTGTGAAAAGAAATAAGTTTTCTGAAACTCAAAAGCATTATTGTATGATACCGGGGGTCCGTGAAAAGCCACTGCTGTGATCACACTCATTTGTTCTATGTTACTAAAATCACAAGGAGAGCTGAAATGAGAAATGATCATGCCACAAATTATACCATTATACACTTTCTTTTTCCAGATTCAGACAAGAGTTTCCTTAAAATTCAGAAGTTCTCTGAAGTTCAGCCTTTTATTCATTCTTTTTCTTGAACTAAGACCAACTAACTACATGTGGGTATATTAATTGTGCCTTTTTGCCTTACTTTGCCCTTAGGAAGTTACTCAAGCTTTTTCCCCTCTGCCATTACTGACAGAGACTACTATGACCATTTTGTAGGGAACAGGAGGACACTATTCTCTGAGCTTGTTTGAATGAATAGCTCCTTCCTTTAGCAAGCTGCAGCTAGAAGAGACCTCTTGGGGCATTAAATGTGGCCTCCACTTCCTCAGGCTGTGAAACCACTTGCATAAAATGAAAACTAAACTTCTCAATTGCTCATTGGCATCCGCTTTCTACCTGCAGCTGTGACATTACCCTAAACTCATGAGATCCTCATGAGAGGTTTCTTCCATTGCTGTTTTTCTGGAAAGCTGACTGGCAGAGGCACAGGTGTGACCAGCAGATCAGAAGTGCTATCGCCTTTAACAGTCATTGGTTTGAGTTACTGAGAAGGGAATTCTACCAGCAGTGAAGATCACTGCAAACACAGAAACAATCAGCCCCAGCCTATTAAGTTTGTTGAATAACTAGGAAATTAATGGACTCAAGCACTTAAAAAGAATGTTGGAATTATTTAGGAAAGATCAAGTTTGTCCGTAATGCCAGCTTCTCGGGCACTCTTGACCAAGTATCGAAGTGTGCTCATCTCACACATCTACAGAACAAGATGCAATCCAAGAGAAAAAAAGGAAACCCCTGCAAGACAGGAAATGTACAAAGGGCAGACTGTCAGACTGACAGATGACCTCATTTCTGTGTCCTGGACATCCCTCTGAAGAAGTTGGCCTGTCTCCTTGTGTACAAGAAGTGTTCCTGTGTCCATTACCCAATATTGCCTGCAAGATCTGCCCCAGAAAGACAGTTGCTACCATGCCTGGCTCCAGAGGCTTTCTCCTCCATCTCTGTGGGGTTTTGGACCTGGTGTGCTGGTCTTTTCTGCCATTTTGGCATCAGGCATCATTATTGCTGTTCTGGCTCTGTAAGCCATTATGTTAAGCCACCATTTTGGCTTGGGAAAAAAGAAAATGAGAGTAGAGAGCAGGGCCAGCTGTGTCCAAGAGGTGAATGGTGAAAGGTGTGAAAAACTGCTAGAAAGGGTCAGAGAATTGTCACAGCTTTCAAATATTTCCTGAAAAATCTGAAATATATTGGAGGATTTTTTTGGGAGGTGG
>VZTG01008547.1:718113-779827 GCA_013397845.1 Melanocharis versteri | reverse complement strand
TTATGAACATGCATAAATATACTGCAGAGAACTGTTATTTGTTTTCCAGTCCGACTGGTCAGATCCTTGCTTTTGAGTTACTCATTTCTTGAAAGAGCTGAATCACTCTTCAGTCACTAAACTATGATCAAGCTGATAATACTGTAAAACAGCAGAGCTAAAGCATCTCCTGGAGTTATTTTAAGGAAAAAAAAGCAAAAAAAAATTAAATTAATTTCCTGGCTAGCCAACTGTTTCGCAGACCCTTTCCATCTTTCTGTCAACCAAACTGATCTGTGGCATTTCCTAATCTCACTTAGAAAAAAGTGTCCTGATAGGACAGAAAAAAAAAAAAGCAAACCCAGCAATGGCTATAGGAATAAAATAGGGGGCTAAAACCCCCTTTAGTACATCTATTGAATGCTCCCTGCAGCTCTATCTACATGACAGGCTGGTGAGCTGGAGACTGCTACAGCGCTCATAAGAACAGCGGCTGCTGTTTGACAGCAAACATAGATCTCTTGACCTCGCAGTTGGCAAGCAATGAGCTGGCACTGGGAGGAGTGGAGACAGAGCAGATCTTAATCTGTATTAATGCAAGCTAACAAACCTCCCTGGAGAACGCACAGTAGCTCAGCAAAGAATGGCAATATGATGCCTTTGTGAAGACTGGCAAGAGGAAGAAAGGATACAAAAAGATTTGAGGGCTACTTGACCACTGAAAAGAAAACAAAGAGGCTTGCTCAAACTTGGAAGAACCACATGCAAGAAAATGGATTAATTATACAGAGCTACATGCAGGAATTGGGATCATACCACCACTATCACAGTGCCAGTCAAATGTGTAGCTGGAGCCAGAAGCAGCTGGCCTGGGGAGGAACCTCATTGTACATAGTGTAGATGCTTGCATAGGGCACAATTGCGAAGCTGTTATTCTTGTTGCATGGGCAATTACCCCACAACTTGAGGTCTGAATTTCAGGCTCGCTAGCCTGAGCACTAATGTAATTGGATCAAATTCAATGTGGAATTTGTGTACCAGAGCGAGAAGATATAAACGCAGTCAGTAAGTGTTAGTTACTGCAGAGTTAATCGATTTCTTGAGTATCATGGGATCGTGCTATTTACACTACCCGTTGCTCTTCCCCAAGGAACATAAAGTTCCTGTCCCAGGCCACATATGACACAATGTACGGCTACAAATGTTTTCTTTAGTTATATTTAGTCCAAGAATGCATATTAAACAAAGTAAAAATTACTTCCAGCAACTCTTATTTCCAGCATACCCCTTGGAGTCAAAAAGGACCATGTCATTCATCTATTCCTCTCCAGGCAAATGGATTAGTGGAGTTTAGCAGTTATCAAAACCTTTTGTGTTCTAAAACTCCAGATTCATAAGAAACACTAATGATCATATTTGGCATAAAAATACACTTTTGCATCCTGCACTGCGCTTTCCTTGTCTCTTCCTCTCTGCAGACAGGGATATACACAGAGCCTGCATGGTTCAAAAGGTGCATCTCGGCTCTCTATAGCCAGCTGAGGGAGGTTTTACCGCTACTGAGAGGAGGCAAGGTCAGATACAAGGAACGAAAGGATGGCAGGATTTAGCAGACACCCCATTTTTCCCCTCCTCCTCTTCATATTAGAAGCTTATGTGTAAGACTCCTATCTAAATGAAATCGCCCAGCCTAAATATACACGAAAAGCAGATGTTAGCTCAGTGTGAGATAGTGAGAATATTTCAAGTGAGAGCCCCAGGGATCTGTCTTGGACGAAGTTTTACTTATTAATAACTTCGGTGATCCAGTAATGAAAAGCTTGCAAATTGTCCCAGCGTGGGAGAGATGTCAGACTCTGTGGAGAACAGAATTCAGCATGTTCTTCGCAAATCAAAATGAGAATTTGAAATGAACAAAATGAAACTCTGTGAAGGTAACTGTGAAATATGTATTACAAGCCAACCGTGGGCATTAAACTAGGAAGAGAAGCGCACCTTTTCACTGGAAATCACCTAGATATTTCTAATTCTGTCTCACTGCAAGATTTCTGGCCCTGTATTTACTTGGAGAAAAGCAAACCACTGTATGATTATTCTGGGAATAAATTCCATTTTTCATAAGTTTCTACAGAAGTGAATATTACAGTTTTCCTAGGTTATAAGTTTATCCAATATTATTTGCTAAATAATAATAGCGAAGCCTTTGGGGTCAGAATTGAGTTGTCTTGAAGAAACTGATCTCTTGTATTACCTTGCAGCTCTATTTTGTGATGCTTCAAGAGCCAGCAGGATCCAGTATGTATAAGACCCATGTTCAGTGCCCTGTTCTGCCTGATTTGGGACACAAAATACAAGATGTTCTCATGCATGAAAACCTTGCCTACAGGCACTACCTTCATTGACAGCTCATAACTTGCACAGCCTGTGCATCCTTGGGCAAATCTGTGGAAGGAGCATGTCTCCAAAGAAATGGGGAACCTTCGGTGGATTCTCAGTGGAAAAGCAACAGCAGAAATCTCCCAAGACCAAATCATTGGCAGTGAAAGAAGCCTCGTGGTAGACAGGGGTAAGAGTTAAAAAAGAGTTAAAGCTAATTTCTACTCCTACCTGCATTTGCAATTTAATGCACAATTTAAATTCAACTGGTAGAGTTTCATCAAGCTTAAAATTCTGTTTTTTCTCAATTCGTATCAGTTTCATACTGCAAGTTCTATAGAAGATATAACCTCAGCTTTTGCAGAAACAGACACGGGCTGGACAGATGGTGGACACTAATGGAACATGAACCAGTAACGTGTCTTTGCAATAAGGAAGGCTAATGGTATCTTGGGATGCATTAGGGAAATATTGCCAGCAGGTCAAGAGGGGTGATCCTTTCCCCCCCCTCAGCACTGCTGAGGCTACACCTGGAGTGCTGGATCCAGTTTTGGCCTTCCCAGTACAAGAGACATGGACACAATGGAGAGAGTCCAGTGAAAGGCTACAAAGATGATTAAGGGACTGGAGCATCAGTCATAAAAGGAAAGGCCTGAGGGCTGGGACTGTGCAGCCCGGGGAAGAGAAGGCTCGGAGGGGAACTCATCAGTGTGTGTAAGTTCTTGAAGGGATGGTGTAAAGAACATAGCACCAGGCCTTTCTCAGTGATGCCCAAGTAAAGGACCAGAGAGAGTCAAAACAAAATGAAACACAGGAGGTTCTGTCTGAACATCAGAAAACGCTTTTATACCATGTTGGTGACCAAGCACTGACACAGGTTGCTCAGGGACATTGTGGAATCTCCATCCTTAGAGGTATTCCGAAGTCTTATGGATGTGGGCCAGGGAAATAGGCTCTAGGTGGTCCTGCTTGACAGAGACCTCCAGAGGTCCCTTTCAACCTCAACCACTCCATGATTCTCACACTTTTATTCGTTCCTCTATTTCAACACAGGATAAGTAGGCATCCTCTGCACACCTGAAGATTGACATCTCATCAGAAAATATTTAATGAAGAACAGAAGACAGATAATTCTTCTCAATCTTGGAGAGTCTCTCACTGTATGCAGTGCTTTGCTCTGGAATTTCGATAACAATGAGCTCATTCTTAAAAGAACATCTAAAAATCTCTGAAAGCAGCCTCAAAAATGAGACTCAGGAGTGGACATGCTTAGGACATGCATAAGGTTAGTTCTGAACAAAAGGAAAGTTACACATTTTAATGAAATGTCATAATTCAATTTCCACAGTAAGTAATTTTCTTTTCAACCAAAGTATATAACCATAATATTCATCCTATTTCTTCTTTCCCTTTCTTTCAATGCAGACTACCTTATGGGTGTCCTATCATTTCAGTTGTATCAATCTTTCCATCATTCCTAGTCTTTGACATACTGAAAGTATGGACTTTATTAACAGCTTAAAGAAAACTTATTCAAAATGTTTATCACATGCCCATGACCCCTTCAGATCCAGACACCTGTTGTAGCTCAGAAAACAGGTGGCTAAAACTGCAAGTGATCATTAACTTAACATTAAATTATTGTGAATTTCACACAGTCTGCAATTACATAAAAATTACAGTGTGGTTACCTACTAGTTACCATACATAGGAGTTTAATTTAAACTGTGAAATTTAAAGCACAGAACAAAACCTATAATTCTATTTTCATCTGCTTGCTAAATTTATAATTTCTCGTGATATTCCGTCTGTTTGAGTCTGTGCCAAGATTTTCCATAGAATTACTGCCAGGAGTAAACTTAAGATAGGGAAAATGAGATCCTGAGCAAGAAAATATAAAGGTGTTACGATTTGCCTCCTATAGTCTAGAACATTCTCCTAGATGTGTTTAGCTGTAACCTTGACATAGTTATATGCAGAACAAGCAATGGGCCTTTCCTTTGCCTTCCAAAATTCTGATTGCCTAAAGAAAAATTTCAGACTTTAATTCTGAGAGAATAGTTGATCTGCCAGCTCCACCTGGCAGTTTCAAATGATTGTTAATACAATATTTGTTGCAGCCTCTGTCTAGGTCACTGTGGTGCAACTGAGATTAAATACAGCACTGTCAGAGTAAGTGAGTCTGATAATTATCCAAAACCTATTCATATATGGTAAGTTAGTAACCAGTGAGAAAAAACATGAAAAAAATTGGAAAGCACAACGCTTCTAGTAAAAAAGATGCTGTAATTGATCATATAAAAATCAGCAAGACAATTGTCAGACGGCAAGGGTATCTGACCTTTCTTTTAAAAATAAATATACAATTCTAATAGAAAAATGTGAAATCCTGCAGACAGCCAGAGAAGAACACAGTCTCAAATGCAGAAACAAATCTGAACACACAGAACCAGTGGCGATATTTTTCTCGGAAAGACCAACATAATACAGACAAATTTGTCTGTGTGGCTGGCTGGATCCACCCAGATGTACATCCTGCACTTTGGTCAAACAGCCCCATTCAGTGATACAGGTTTGGGAAAGGGTGGATGGAAATGGAAAAGGACCTCTGGGTGCTGGTCCACAGCAGCTGAACGTGAGCCAGCGTGTGCCCAGTTGGCCAAGAAGGCCAATGGCATCCTGGTCTGTATCAGCAATAGTGTGGCCAGCAGGACCAGGGCAGGGATTGTCCCCCTCTGCTGGTGAGGCCACACCTCAAATCCTGTGTTCAGTTCTGGGCCCCTCTCTACAGGAAGGACATTGGGGTGCTGCGGTGAGTCCAGAGAAGGACCATGGAGCTGGTGAAGGGGCTGGAGCCCAAGTCCTGTAAGGAGCAGCTGAGGGAGCTGGGATTGTCTAGCCTGGAGAAGAGGAGGCTCAGGGGTGACCTTATTGCTCAACTACTTCCTGAAAGGAGGTTGCAGCAAGGTGTCAGTTGGTCCCTTCTGGGCAACCAGTGATAGGGCAAGAGGAAATAGCCTCAAGTTTTGCCAGGGAAGGTTTAGGTAGGATGTTCAGAAAAATTGCTTCACTGAAAGGGTGGTAAGCATTGGAACAGGCTGCTCAGGGAAGTGTGGAGTCACCATCCACGAAGGTGGACTCTGCAATGTTAGGGTAATGGTTGGACTTGGTAATATTCAGGGTCTTTTACAACCTAAAGGATTCTAAGTTTCTACGATTATTAGGAGAATATCTTCTCTGTAGATGTATAGTTCGCTTCATACCCTACTAAAGAAGTATGAGATGCCATGATAAAGAGCGGCATAAAGATTCAAGATGATCTGTTAGTGTTTTTTTATTTTATCAGCGCTTCATGTCACTCTTGGATCTATCTATCATCACATATTAGCAATATATTTGCTCTCCACATCTTTTAGGTGGATCCCAAAGCAAATTTTATCCTCAATTTGTGGCTTCTGGTTTTGTTATGAAACATTTGCGCCATCCTAAAATCTAGGAAATGCAAATATATGTAATTGGTTCAGCTTCTTGGGAAAGCCATACTTATTCCTCTCCCACACATCTGTGTAATGAGGTGTGGTTGTGAGTCTTGAGCTTAAGAAGATTAAAATCATCATGGCCAACTGGAAGAGAAAATCAATGAAGTATGTCTCGTCTGACAGCACTTGTTCTCATGAATTGTTTGAATGGATCTGATACAAATATTCTACTAATGAGATAGATTTATACAAAACTAGTGAGGTTTACTGTGCAAAAATGAATGCATTAGGACTGCTGAAATAGGTTTTGCAATATTTGCCGGTACAGTTTCTGTATTTTATGAAACATTTAACATATTGTAAACTCACTTCTGAAAATTATATGCTTTTCTGGCTTGCAAAAAACAAATTCAGGGCTTAAGGACATTTTTGTTAAAATACCTTTTTATAGCTCAAATCTCTCTGCTATAGAAATGTCCCATAAAATAAAATGGTTTATATGTTTTTGAAACAAACTGTATCTACCCATATTTTAGACTCCATTGTATTTGTATATTGTCTAAACAAATCAAAGATAATGGATATGGCAGAAATTTACTGTGATTTATTTTAGTTCCAAAATGTTTCAAATTAAATAACCTTTACTAACCCCTTATTATCTTGCTTTTTTTTTAGCGAGGATTCAGGAAAGGAAGATGCTTGAATGTTATTTCCATTAATGTCCTTATTCTCAACCCTCACAAATGGTATCTTGGGGCACTTTTCTTAGGTTTTATTTTCTTCCAAATGTACTCTTTTATTTTGGTGAAAGCACAAGATAAAAGGAAATGACATTTTATGGTAGAGATTAATCAGCCCATTCTTTAATAAGTTCATCACAGCACACTTGACTATTTTAAAAGCCCTAGACTTTGCTAAAAAGCCAGATGTTGCATAAAAAACAGTATGTTCCACCGTTTCCCTCTTTTTCTCTCCACTTTGAGATTCCCATTCTTGTGCCACACAATGTAATGACAGAGAACTCACGTACAGAAGTTCACCAGGACAAAGGAGCGATGTAATTGCATTCTGAATTAAGAAGTAGAAGGATGTTTCCTGTGCACTAATGATTATTTTTCATTATGAACTCAGCAGATGCCTCCTGACAAAAGGCTGTTAATGATGCAAGGCCAGCAAACTTTCCACCACAAACCTTATGCTACAGGCTGCACAGTCTAAGAGAACAGCAAAGAGTGGAGATTTTCATTCCAGCAGGGTGCACTTGGAGGTTTCCCTCCCACCCACCACGAAATGTTAACCAAAGGCAAATGAGGGGGCAGGTGGAGTCTCACAAGCCCTCGCTGCCACGATCGTGCACTGCAGTGTAGAGGCCTTACTACCCCAGAGAAGCCACAGGTCTGAGCTCTTGCATGCTTTTTACAAGGAAAACTTTTATAAACAGGTCTAATTTTAAGTGCACTAGCAAACTAAGGTTAAATTAAATGAATCCTATTCTAAGTGCATCCATTCCACAGCATGTTAAAGCTCCCACATAAAAAGCATTAGAAAAAAAAAATATATAAATATACCCTCTGGATTGTCACAGATAAATACCAACTTTTTTAATGAGATGAAAGAAAATCATAGAATGGCCTGGGTTGGAAGGGACCTTAAAGATCATCTAGCTCCAACCCCCCTGCAGTGGGCAGGGATAACATCTCACTAGACCAGGTTCCTCAGAGCTCCATCCAGCCTACTTCAAACACTTCCAGGGATGAGGCATCCATAGCTTCTCCGGGCAGCTTGTGCCTGTGTCTCACCATATTCACGGTAAAGCTTTTTTTAATATCTAATCTACGCCTACTCTCTGTTTGGAGCCATTATGGTTTTGTAAATAGTCTCTCTCCATCTTTCTCATAGGCTCCCTTCAGGTACTGGAAGACCACAACAAGGTCACCCCGAGGAGACCTAACAGATGGAGAAAATGGAAAAAGGATAGTGTGGGGAGTCAGGTAAGTACCACCAGCAGGATGTTTAAACATGGGCTTAGTTACATGACCAGTTCACAGATGTCGTAATCAGTCAATCAGGAGCATCACTGTCTAATTGCTGCAGATGGCAAACTTAGGCCTTAAGGCACTTCCAACTGATAGGGCAGAGCTTGAGAAAGTCCAGTTCTCAATTCTTAAAAATGTACTACATTTTCAGAAATTTCTTTGAGAAAGACACGTTAGTCCTGGTGTTGTCATCTAACCCACACCATCATGAGTGTTACTCAGGCCTGTGTTGGGAATAGGAATTAGAGTGACTGAAATCGGGCAAAAACAGAAACAATATCACTGGGTTTTTAAAATTAAATTATGAAGATAATTAACTTTGTTCATATTTTCAACAAGTGGGCAAAAAAAAAATACTAAGATGGTTGCTACACTTATTTCTGCTTCCCTCCTCCCATATCCAATTCTGCAGAGGAAGAGAAGGATTGCTACTCCAGGAATGCAAGCATGCAAATGGGTCTAAACTTAGCTGACAACAGAACACAGAAGGGTAATAGAAGTTCACTAACAAGTGAGTTATGTAGGAGATGTCCTGGGTCAGTGATTTACACCCGGGTTACATGCACCTCCAGTCTTCATCCTTTTTCTGTTTTAGTCCTTTGA
Source organism: Melanocharis versteri (assembly GCA_013397845.1). Classification (NCBI taxonomy): domain Eukaryota; kingdom Metazoa; phylum Chordata; class Aves; order Passeriformes; family Melanocharitidae; genus Melanocharis; species Melanocharis versteri. The sequence goes on along the minus strand of VZTG01008547.1, from coordinate 771,354 downwards.
ACAGCTTGGATCATCAAACAGTTGGTTTAAGTGTCATCAAGTGATTCTGAACCATTCCTAAGTCCCACCAGAAAAACACATTATCAACTTTCTAAAATATCAGGATTATTTTTTCAGATATGTTTAAGACATTTTCCACGTTAGTTTATTTCTCTGAATTTGGCCTTTCCAGCTAAGGTCAACAGAGTTTCGAATTTCCTGTCTTAGAAAGAGAAGGTACAGTAACACACTTTAATGCATTTCTACTGTAGCATTATGAACAAAATCTGAAACAAAAGCTAGGTATTAATATCCTTACAGTGCCAGAGGTGGAATATGAGTATTTCTTGAGTGGAATAATTAGATGGGGTTTTATTTCCCTTTGCCTTCAGAAAGTCTATTCTTTCGATAATTTCCATAATACTAGAAAAACAATTTATCTATATGATGACATTTAGTTTTGAAGCTCTAATAGTTTTTTTCAGCCTTTATTATCAGCAAGCAGTAAAGAAAATAACAAATGGCTTAATAACAAACACAGAAAAAAAAACCACAAATATTTTTAAAATTATTTAGTAATATTTAGTAATATATGTCAAACAATACCACAAAGGAGACAAAAACAAACACAGAAATCCTTCAGCCCAGCACTCTTTCATAAACTTTCCTAGGACTAATCCTTTCCTTTTTCTTTACTAGAATTTTTTAAGACGTGTGGAATAAAACTGACCCCTCACAACAAAAACAAACAACCAAATAAACAAAATCACAAACAAACAAACAAACACCCCCCAACAACCCAAACACCCCCCAAAAAAGCTCCCCAAACCAACAAAACTTTATTTATTTTTCAGGAGTAAGTTTTGTACCTTCTCCCATAAAAGCAGTTCTTAGTCACTATCAATTTAAAAGCATTCTCACTACCTAACCATTATTGTTTTAGCCCATTGAGCTGCTACTTTTCTGTTTTAAACTTTAGAGTAGCCCTATTTAAGTAACCTTCATCGAAGCTGAAAAACTGCAAGTAATGATCAGGAATTTATAATTCAAGTGTTTTACTAGTGCTCTTTATATTAATGTAGTACCCCTGAGTGTAAATATAATGAGGAAGATTTTTTTTTTAAGTTATCAATATTCACTGCTAAGTTCAAGCAGCAAAAAAGCAAGGAATACAGTAAATACTACCACATCTTTTGTGTGAAAAATAGTCTCTAGTTTGCACAAGAAAATAAAAATCTATTTCCTATTCCATAAAAAGCACAACCTTCTTCAAGCAGCTCTAAATTCAAATGCATTTTAATGAAAATAATGTAAACAGTAAACCCTCCTTTCTTCTGATTGTGCTGGGAGACACCGGGATAGTCGGCTTAACACATTATCTAGTCAAAGGGAAAATCACTTTGCTAGTTCTACTAAAAATACCAAATTATTTGAGAAATTTAAATGTCCTGTAGACTACATTATGATGTGACCCCAAATGCCTGTATGATGCTTTGGTAGGCAAACATAAAACATTGGATAAAGCAAGCCCTAGCTGAGGAAAAATTAATATTTTCTCATAAGAAGGCTTATTAATCAGAGTATACATGGCAAATGTATGTAAGTTTCATACTGACAGTGTTCTCTGAGTTCCCCAGATTTCATATCTCTTTCTGCCGTCTAAGTTATCTTTTGTTTGGATCTCTTGCAAATTGTTTTGCAAAACAGTGTTTGGAGATACAGAATTTCTCCAAACAAATATTTTCAATCCAGCACTGAATAATTCTGGTAATTGCAAAAATACCCTATTTAATTAGAAAACCACTTTCTAATTTCAACAATGTTTGAATAACACTCTTGTTCAGCAACTATAGTGACTGTCTAATCAAATTGAGCATGTTGTAATTAACTGGAAACTTGGCATTTGATGAATCTGAAAGAAGCTGAAAAAAGTAGGAATTTTTTGGGAAACAAAACCACTTTATATCAGAACATAAGACATTACGCATGTGAGAATTCAAATATGTGTTGCTCAGTACAAACAACTGTATATGAACTTTATATCATCTCCCAGGTGGCATAGAAACAGAAACTGAGTTAAGGCAGTTTGGCTTTTTTTCTCTCCAAGTCAAATTACAAAAAGCATGTAAACGAGCAAGTGCTTCAGTAATTCTTCTCTTCTTACAATCACCCCTGCTTGCCTGGACTTGTTCCCTTCTCAAGCTCCCTTCCCTCCCTGCTCCCACCAACTCGTTTATCCATAGCTTTCGATGCACAGTTTGTTGGAATAGGACTATCATCTTCTCCCATTTCTTTATGAGCTCAAACCCCCACGAAACTCATACTCTGCAATGAATGACCTTCTAAGAGCTGCTTCTCTCCAATGACTACAATGAGAGCCAAGTATGGAAATAAAGATATCAACACTGCAGAATGGAAAAGTGAGGTGAAATGAATCTTGCCTTTACTGACAAGCAGCTCCATCAACACCAGAAAATAATGAAGCCTTATTTCCTATCTATTTGTGTCTTAAGTTTGATTGACTTTCTGTCTAGGTAGAAACCTTTCTTCTGTAACTTATAATGATGCTCACCTGCATGGATTTTTTCAGTGTGTAAAGAAGTGTGGCCTCAGACTGCTCTTTCCCCCGGTGAGAATATTAATAGGGTTTCTTTCTTCTTCCCAGCCACCAACTTTGATGACATTTCAGGGATTTTAATTATACTTGAGAAATCAAGCCCCCTATCCCCACCACTCTCTCCCCTGACAAAAGTGTTTGAAGTTGATAAGCACATTCAGAAGTTATTAGGTGGAAAACACAGCGCACATTCGTAGCAATATGACTGTACAGGAAAGCAGATGAAAAGTTAGGCTTTGATGGAAAGAAAGGAACAAAAAGCTTTTCAAAAGCATTCTTTTTTTTTTTTTTCCTGAAACATACTTGTTACAAGGAGATAACTTGATATGACTCAAGAAGGATTAGAGCAAGAGATCTAGCTTTGCATGTGCTTCCATTATATACTTCCAGTCTCCAATATTATCAGAGTGCTTATAGGCGTGGGAAGGTAACAGGGAAGAGAAAGAAAAGTGAAGTGAAAATTTGGCATGAATTAGCATACATTTTGAAATTTCATGTAATTCCTAAGGAACTGTTAAGTTATATAGAAAAACTAAAATTCAGCTATTAAAAAAAAAAAGAAAAAAATTATTATCACAATTTAATTTTAAATTTCAACATGATTTAATTAGTGTGATGCTGTTGATACCTCCACAGTATACATATCTAGACTTTAATAGGCAGTTAAAAAGTGAAGTTCCATTTACTGAAATATTTTTAATAACTGTATGACTTAATGAATAATCTCTAACAAAGTTCAAAGGCTTCAAGATTTTAATCAGTTTACTACTCAGATGTATACCTATTGAACATGAAAACATTACTAGAGTAGGGAATAATGTATAATTATGGCTCAAAGTGATAATACTTCTGCATGCAGTTTCTAATCTGAAGTTACATACTCTAAATACTGTTCAGAAATCTCACAAAGCCAAAAATTATTATTCCATCAGTGTACCTCATACCTGAAAACTCCATTTATTCTTATGATGAAGAATAATGTCTGCCAAAATATAAAGAACAAGTGAACTGCTTGTATGTATTGGTTGAAATTATTAAGGATGAAAAATGTATTTGAAGACTTTTTCTAAATGCAACTACATTATTAAGTTTGCACCAAATATACTGTGCTCTGGTAGTTACAATGGAAATAAACAACTTGCACGAGTGTCCCTGAAGTAATTTATTTAATGATAAGCTTCAGCACATATTTAGTGTTTCAAATTCTTCTATGCATTGACATACTAATTGCTAGCACTTCAGAATATACACTGACTAAATATACTTTGTGTCAGAAGAATGTACTCAGATTTGCACTACAATATTGAAAACGTGGGATAAGCTTAGTAACCATTTAACTGAGGAGATATTTATTCTGCAGTCTGAATAGAACAATGAGACAACACCGAAGGCCATGTAAGCATGAGAAGTGATTGAAGACTTAACCAACAGCTTTTTGAACGTCAGTTTACCAGATATAAAGCTTCTTTTCCATGTACATGCATTTCTGGCAGAGAAAAGAAATTAGTTCATGCTGTAAGTCAAAAAGCCCTGCAGGGCCAGTGAGAAAGTTATACATTACGTTCTGCCTATTTCTCCTTGTAAAAAGCATAAACCTTGCACAAAATTCACAGCATCTGGTTGGGCCAGGCCCACAATCTAAGGCAGGTCATGTAGTTTTCCTCTATGTTAGTGTATATATACCAAAAAATAGGATTTTCCTCAATAAGCTGTAATGTAAACTACTACAACCAAGAAGAGATTTCATTTCAAGCCTCAGCTTGGCCCTCTTTTTTTTTTTCTTCTGCCAGCAACAGAAACTAATAATACTTGATAATAATAGAACATTTCATTTTATTGCCAACAAAATCACTCTCACTGGAGTCCCCTCTGCTGACCTCTTAAGTGAAACTAGAAGTAATATTCCTTTCTCTTCCTCCTGGCAAGTCACTGGTTTTGACACGTCTGCCTGTACTATTCTTGGCCTTGGAGGCCTCTTCATCTTCCAGCTCTCCACTGATCTCTCTTCACATGTGTGTCACTGTGTCCTCTTCTCAAAGAGATGCTGTTCTTGACTCTCTTCTCTGACTTCCCTTGCCTCTCACTCCAGGTAATTTCACCACAGACTACATGCAATCCAGCAATGTCTCCTGTGCTGACAATTCACTGATCTTGTTCCCTCCAATTAATCTAACCTCACTCTCTTCAAATCAAAGTTCAGTGCACTCCTCTGCCAGGTCTTTACTGATGTCTAGCTATCAGTTTACTCTACATGCCAGCCAGCACCATTCTCTTTTTTTTATCTATGCAAATCTTTCCATTTACTTCCTTTTCTCATACCACTATCACTTGTGCTCCTTATCCTCGCATATAATTTTAGTCTGTTTGGACTCACATTTCAAGTTACTTCTAAAGCTCTTGCAGATTAGCTCTGCTTAAGTGTTCTTTCCTGACTATTCACGTAACTAAAACGCTAACTTATGGCTACCTCAGTTTCTCAATGCTTCTTTTGTTTGACTTCAAGAAATACCGAGGATTATTCTCCAGTTCCGAAAGTTTGATCATTGCAGGATTCTCTTTGTATCCCTTCACTAGTTCTCTTCTTACAAAAGCACAACCATTGTCAGCTTACATAGACTAGTAACGTAAATCTAGTCTATTCACAGTTTATTCACAGTACCATGTTTCCAGCTGCATCCTGGTGTTAGCCCTCATCACCATTTGTTATATTTCAAGTTAGTAGCTTACTCCCAAAAAGCATCCTAGCACTGGTAGGGATCCCCCAAATTGCCTGTAAAGTCACCTTATCAATATCCTTCCGCTTCATTTTGCCCTGGCACAACTGATAGTACCAGAGATCTTCTTTGCGGTTCAGTATTACACTTCTTTGTGTTTCTCTCTCAGCTGGACTAACATCGCCGAAATTGGAGTGTCCAAAACTGAGGCACTCTGAACTAGGCAGCAATCTGTGCAGCTATCAGAAAGAGATAAGCACATATATGCATACATGAGCACTGGGGTCCCTATCTATCTTCAGATCAACTCACACATTTTTTTCCCCTAAACTCAGTAATTTGTCTTATAAAAGAATTTACTTTTTTCTACAAACCTTGTGCTTGCTGTGTCCTTAAAACATGCAGCAACATCTCTGCCCTAAAGAGAACAAGCGCAGGATAACAATGGAGTTCTCACACATGCAGACACAAATCACAAAAGGTCAATTATTCCTGACTGAAGGGAAGCCACCTGCAGAGCCAGGCAGAGATGGTTTCAAAGCAAAATAAAGAGAGCAAAAAAAGATTTCCAGATATCTGATGTATGTGAAACACTCTATGTATGGTTAAAATGCAAAGGAAGTAAGAAAAAGGTATAAAAAGAGCTACCGCTGGATATGAACGATAACAAATGAAGAACAGAAAGGAAATGGCTCCAATACAAGATCCTCCATTTCTGAGCAATGCCACTACTTATCTGTACCAGATTCTTCCTCATTTAGAGAAAGTGTTTTTCTGTTTGCCATTCACAGATATTTTCTTGCACATCTCCATGATCATTTGCAGTTAATCATCTTTTACTACATAACTGGCTGTCATGCTTTAGGAATGGTACTTCCCAATTCAGTACCCTCACCTAAACTTTCCACACCACAGGCCATTCATCCTTTCCCCACCACAGGAAGTACAGGGCACTTTAAACACCTCATCTTAGTAGCCTAAATTAGCCTTTTCTTTGTATTCATTAATACTGAACTATCTTATACCCAGACTACAAGTTGGCTGGACAGGTACTATGTTTTTGATCAGTGTTTTACTCTGCCTTGCTTTTTAACTGTGCTGGGCCTTAACAAGGACTTGCATCTGTGGCATCAGCAAGTGCAAAAGTCACCACAACAGACCCAGGTGAAGTAGGCAGCTTGAAGTTGAGAACATGCACATTAATGCAATCCTCATGAAACTACCTGCACAGCAACTGTGCCTTGTACTAGCACAGCATAAACCAGAAGCACGGTATATTTCCAAATGAAGCACTTACCAGAAGGAACACACCGAACTTCAGAAACTGAATTAATATCAAAAGAGCAATAAAATATTCTGCAATACTGAAAGATTTTGCCTCGACTCTTTCAGTTCACAATCCTAGCAATCAAGAGCAATTTAGCTACTAAACATCGTGCTAGCCTCAGGAACTGATAAATAGCTCCTACAGCCTGGGGACATGACCTTCTGTTACATGAGTTTATACATCTGCAACTTACATGGTAATGTATGTTTCTGTGAATTCCATTTAAATTAAACAAAAAAGGAAAAAAAAAAAGGTGGTATCAGCAACTAATAGATGCAAATATTGCTAGATTAACCAGGTCATTTCGGTCCCAAAGCCAGACAAAAGGCCCAAGAGCCATTTGTTGTTCTATAAGCAGCGTTGTAAACACCTCTCGGCAAGGTACAACTCCATCTGGCAGAAGACGATTTCTTGCATTAGAATTCTTGTATTACCTCCTGGCTTACACCATGCTACTGAGCCATCTCACAAGCTCTTCACATAATCCAACAGTGCCTACAGTGACACTCTGAATGTTTGCAACAAGAAAAAATGTATCCTTTCACAGGAATAGATAAAATAAATGTAAAAGAGATTCTGGAAGTATCATTAAAATGCATAGGAAATACTTTTTTCTAGTTCAACAGTATAATTAGAAGGACTCATAACTTCTACATAAATGCACAACCTTTAAAGAGGCATGAGCAATATCAGAATTTATCGAAAGGGCATGGTCTGTTTAAATAGACTGACAAAGTTAAACTTGGAGGTTCTTATGTTGATTTACTCAATTTTTAATAGTTATATCATGCCCTCCCTCTACTGTGAGTTTGGATAAAGATGCATAAAGCAGAAGCTGTATCTTTGTAAAAAATCATCTTTTTATGGCAGCAAAATTGAAAGATAAGCCAGACCAGCGTACTCTCTCTCACTGTCACCACATCCAAGTGCCCCCACTATTATCTAATACTTACTTCCAAAGCTGTCCCATTCATCACTCATCTCTAGAGCAGTAAACAATCCTTTTTACACTTTCTAACTTGGATATTTGAATTCTCTTCTTTTTGCAAGGATGTCTTCATTTTACAACTCTACATATCAGGAATTTTCATGTGCTTACTGAGAACTGTGTACTCCCTTATCTTTTGTGATATATATATATATATGGCCCTTGAATTGCATGAAGATGAAAGGTTTTGTGGCATATTTTTCCTGGACTGCTAAATTATTTGCATCGTCATATAAATTAGCAGGTTCTAGGCCAATTCAAGTAAGTATGGGTATGTTAAGACAGCTAGAAAAATCAGCTGTTAAATGGAAAGCTAGTTTCAGTCTTAACCACTTTGTCATTACACTTCCTGAATCAAATGTTAATGCAAAATAAATCCTCTTCTGTACTAATAAAAATATTTTTTAAATATTTATTAATTTCTTGGTAGCAAAATAGTCCTGTTTTATTTCTAGCCAAGGAACTATAAATAAGGACTTTGCTTTTAATTAAATACAATGTTTTAAGAAATGAGATGCCAAACTGAAATAATAAAACAAAGCTGATATATTAATATCTCCATTGGATTCTCCAAGAATATTATCTCCTTCAAAGCTCATCATGTAGACAGAAGCTGTTGTCAAAGTTTCTAGAAAGAACAGATGTTTTCATTTCAGATTACTATTTTTAAAATCCAAGATAGCTCAGCACCCTGACAGTAAAACATACTTTGTGAACACTGATATGTGGAAACCTTCCCAGCTGAAGCTAATGTTAAAGAAATTTTAAAAACCCAAAACTGGCTAAACAGAAAAACATCATAAATTCTATACGCTAAACTGCAAATTTAAGATTTATTTTATTAAGAGTCAGCACTAGCAAGTGCAACCATGACATACAAGGAAACTACTACATGAGGAAACAAAATGTTCCTCTTACTGACTAACAGTCTCCTTTTTCTTGTAGAGCATTTTAGGAGGCTATTTGAACAAGTTGCAAAGCTAAAACATTCCTCCAAGAATCACCATAAAAATGCAAGCTTTATGCAAAACCTACCAAACAAAATATCTCACTGATGTGGCCAGCACACTGTGTAGGGAACAAAATTTTTTAAATCCATTTATTTATATTTTTTGCTCCAGTTTAGCAAAGTGCTTAACCCATCTGTCTCTTTTTGATTTTAATGCTTAAAATTAGGCATATCACTGGACAGCCATGGGATCTGGTACTTTTCTTACTTTTGTGCATTAGTATGAATTTGAGTTATGAAGACAAATGATATCATATAATCTATATGAATAAGGTCATGAGAACAGAAGATAAGATTTCAGATTTACATATGAATTTTAGCAGAGCTTTTGTTGAGTGGACTTGCTGTTAATTTCAAATTCTTCCAATTTGAGATTCAGACATTTTTTCATCAATTTTGAAAATTTATGAAAATATTTCTTGTTATGTTGGGTTTGATAAAAGCAAATTTCATCATAGTCACAACCTGTAAAGAGTCCTGTGATCCTGAACTATCCGTAACAAGTCTTGGCAATGGTAAATGTACAGAAAGATCACACTTTACATCACAAAGACCCTGAGAAATAATCTGACAATATTTGATTTTCTATTCTTGCACCAAGAAGGTTTTGATAATTTTAATGTTAAATGTCATTAAATCCCTAACAGCTTTGCTGCTGGAATACATAGCTGTATGCCTACAAAGGCAGAATTAGTTCCTTTCTAACACACATCCTGCTTCTACAAATTCTGTTATTTATCGAAAGTATCAGCATATACATAGAAATGAGAATACTTTCATTTCAAAATAGTGCCTATCATTTTCAACAGGAATAGATTTCTGCTAACCGAAAAATTTCAGCTGCTTTCAATCAAATATTTCAATCAAACATAAATAGTCATATTTAATGGTGAAATTTGTGAACAGTAGATTGTCTGGGGTATAAGCGACTAGATGATCGTCATCTAAGGAAAATTATAGGCCACTTCTTTAGGAATTGAACAAACACTGTAGGAAGCCAGTCATAGAACCATCAAAAAGGAAATTTGGGGTAAAACTTATAAGATTATTATGAGCCTCACTGAGAAGAATTCCTCTGGGACCACAGGTGTCTCCATGAGTTATAAACATAAACAGCTAATCTTGTATTTCTTCTGCAGCAAAACTTCCTCGTAGTCAATAACACTTTAATATTTCCCTTTTGTACACAATCAGACTTTAGGATTATGTCTATCAACAATGCGTGATTCTTACAAAAGTTATTCTGATCGAATTTGAAATTTGCTGTATGTATCCAGCATGAGCTTTTAATTTTAATAAATAATAAATTATAAATGAAGAACTTAAATGTAAATCTGTTATGTGACAACAGAAGTGTCAAAATATATTCAAAATTTTCCCTGGAATGAGAATTTTAAGGTGAAGCAAACATAACTTTTGGTATGAGTTATTTCCAGCACACTAAATGGCTGACAGGTAAAGAATTGTAGTTTGTTAACTAAATATACTTTATCTCTTGGAATGCAAAAACAAATCAGTGTCCTTCCACTTTTGTCTCCTAAATATACTGAACAAATAATGCCTGCTTCCTGCACAGATATTTTCTATGTAAAGCAAAATACAATGTCTGGGCACCTTCCCATGCACAATTTTCACCAAGAAGGTATCAGTAAAGCACAGTAGAAGAATCCCTTTCAGATCCCCATATTCCCAGGGAATCAGATCTTGTTCAGCGTATGGCTACACTTCACTGTGAACTGGCTTTTTATGGTCATTCCAGGGTTAGGAGGGAAAGAGTACATGGAGAGAAAGCAATACAAGAGAAGGAGAGGCACCCAGTCCTGCTGAAATCATGGTTCTGTCTCGTCCCATCCTCACCCTGCCTTCCTGAAGACAGAGCCCTCGCCTCTGCCCTCTGCTCACCAGAGCGCCTGGCTCTGCCAACTGACATCTGAAATGCAAAAAATCATAACAAGAACACCAACAGCCCCAAAACAGTGTGTGGTTGGCTAAAGAATGAGATTACCATTTAAAGTCCCTTTCACTTACATAGCCAGATGAATTACAGATTTGAACCTGGCTCAGGCAGATCCTGGTGGAAAGCCCTGACCATTGTCCCAGGAGCCACTCAGGAGCTTGGGTACCGCTGTGCCTTGTCTCTGCCTTTCTCATTGCTCTCACACATCTGTGTGGGGGAGGAAAAGGTTACATGCCACTGGGATGGAAATAACAAGGGAAGAGACATGAAGAGAGAGACAGTAAAGGACAAGAAAAGAAAGTAGAGTCCAACGAGGATAGATGAATGGGTTGCAGTGTCTTAAATTTTCAGTGCATATATTATTTCAGTGTACATATTTGTTCGGTGTACAAAATTTCTATTAATATGCTTCTGTCCTAGTTATTGATTATTTCCTCTTTTGCATTTTCCTTTGAAGAATTTTTGAACAATATCAGTATATGCCTGATGAGAAACTTATTCTGGGATTCAGCTCCAGATTCAGGCACATGTAGATGAGAACTATATGTGAAAGAGGTTTTCTGTCTAAGTTCCCACAGTGGTAGGTGGAAAATTTAGTGTGTTTAGGCAAGGGAATAAAGCCTTACAACCCCACCAGCAGTTTGGATGGGAGCTTAGGCAATTATCTCTTATCAAATCAGGTACTGTAATTCAAGCTGAAGCCCATCTTCTAGTAAAATGCTGTCTTGAGAATCAAGATACTTTTGTTTCATGAAGATTGGCCAGAATAAAAATCATATTAAAATAGTGCATTAATTCACCTTTTGTTCTATGTTTTTCTGGAACAAAAAAAAAACCAAGAAAATTTAGTGCTTGAATTGGTCAATAATTGAAAATTGCATTAGGGTGGTTTGAAGACTAAATTGTTTCTAAATTGATATGGGTTTGATTTACTTGATTTTCAACTGAAGTGTTAATTAAAAATTTCAAATATTAACTGTTAATTAAATTCACTATATTAAGGCATAATTATTCTCATTTACTGTGGCTTTCATAGACATTTATACACATTTGTGTATCAATACCATTAAAATTTGTCAATACAAATCGATAGTTTTACCTTTTCACTCTCATGAATCAGGAAGTAGTAAAAGTAAAGTATCATGCATCAGTATTTCTTTTGTGTATGTGCTACAGTGCAACCGTTATTTAAGAGCTGTTAAAAATTAACTATATATGTATATGCCTTACTTAAGGTACAATATGCAGTATATTTAGCTTTGTGACACAACAGCATAGAGCTGGTTTTGGTCAGCTGAAAAAAAGTGACTTCAAGAAGCTAATTCTTCCCATCTCAGGATATCCCTTCAAAATGTCAGGACAAGTCTTCCCCTTCCTCTCCACTGAATGCAGAAGGAATACAAATGAACTGGCTGAATTACATGGATGAACTCGGGTGTGATGAGTCACATTTCAAGTCAAGTATCCTATTTCTGACAGTTGTCTTGCTGTTCATGAGGAAAATGCAGAAAGTTCTGGAGTAACGCCACCACAGGAAAAATCTGTAAATTCCGGGAGGAAAAAGTTCGTACCAAAGATGACCTAAAAAGCCACTAATGAGGCTAAACCCCTTTTAAAATATTATCATATAATTCACACTTACGAGTTTAGGTGTGCAGGCTTTTGTGCTGTGTCTTATGACCCGATATACACCTGACAGAACAGCCTGCAGACACTGCTCATGGTGGGAAATTGCCTGGTTTTCAATTACACTTCAAATTGCAAGGGCCCTGAGGGCACCCACAGCCCCTGCAAAACCTTCCTGGAGCTCCCTTCCACTCGTGGCCCAGGATCCCAGCTCACCCCTCTTCAGGGCTCTCCCAGCCAGACATTCTCAGTGTAAGAAAAACACGTTGCAAATGAGGTAGCAGTGTGTTTTAAATTCACCAAAGGGTGGATTTTTTAAATAGTCATCTGCATTAAAAAAAGAAATTTAATCATTTTTTTCTACACTAAAATAGTTCAGAAATTAGCTGCTTTTCTGAAAAGAATTTTCGAAATTTCTGCATAATCAGAAAACTTGGAGGTTTCAAAACCTGTAATTCTACTCCACCTGCAACAGTAATTATGACAAGCACTGGCTTACCACGCTTTTCTGAATTATTTCAGTAATAGTTGTTTATTGTATTTATTAATAGAATCCTATTCACTATCTCAAAACTTATGGAAAAGTTGACCGCTCATTTTGAACTTGTTTCTATCTCTTCCTATCAGAAGAGACATAGAAATTAATATTTTTATGGCAGTTTATTCTGTGCATGTAAAAGTGTCAATTATTTTTAACCTCTTAACTAAGAGCAGACACTTTATCTGTCACTGAACTTTTGAGTTTGACATCAATTAAAGTTCTCCCATTAAAAAGGAGTTATTAGAGCAACATAAAGACTTACACAATCAATCTGTCAAAATGATATTACTGCAAAACCTTCAAAAAGAAAACCTTTCTTGTCAAACAGGCACAATTTGTAGGTGGCAGGCTTTAACTTCAAAATGAAAGCCCAGAGATCCCAAAGATCCTGCTTTACCCCCATATATGTGATAAATAAAAGCAATTTTTTAAAATTATAACATTTAAGTAACAAAATGTGACAGACCATGTATACAAGAGAATACTGCTGTGTTTCTCATCACATTAGCCGCTAAGCCAAATAACCCATATGGTGATAGGTCTAAAAATGAGACATAATCTAAACTGCTTTTAGTCTCATGAATAATATTTATGAAAATATAGAAAATATTATATTTTATTAATATGTTAATGACCACGTGCTGGCTGCAATAATCAATGGAAATAGCACATGGAAATATCAACAATCACAAGTCTTCCAAATTTAAATAAATGAGACCACTGATTACAATGAGCTCTCACCAAAGCAGAAAAAACAGAGGAAAAGACCTGTATTTGACTGTTCTCCCAGTCACTGTAAATAGCCTCTACTATAAACAGTCCTCATTGATACATTGTATTTAAGAAATATAAAAAAAATCTTTTGTTGGTTTCTTCATTGTTGTTTTTGGGATTTTTTAATCTTACTGGGTTTTGGCCTTTGCTGGTTTGAAGTGGTCTCAATTTTCTTTTCTCTCTCCCTGGTTTGATTATTCATAATTACAGTGCCCGCCTTCTTTCTTTTAACATTTCATTTATCACTATCATTACAGACAAACCTCTGCTCTTGCTGAGAAAAGCACACTTTCCAGCATTAAAAAGCTCCTGGCTACACTAGAAGGAAAAATTTAATTCCGTATATTTCAAAGTGAATCCTCTTCAATACACATTAATTCCCAGTCACAATGAAAAAAAAATTTGGTAAACAAGGTTCCCATGAATAGCAGGAACAGCAATCAAATTAACTTTTTCAAAGAGTCCAGCCTGCACTTTGGTAAGGCAAATTTTCACAGAAATTTAACAAACTAAGCAACAGTGTTTCAATATTGCTTCTGCATTTGGTTTTCAAAAGGATTTAGGCACGAGGAATCAATTCAGAACCTACCCAGAAGGGCCTGCAGGAATAAAACAAAAAGGGTAAGATCAAGAGAAGCATGTATAGTAGCCACCGTCTTTCTGACAGAGAAATTGAAAAATAGGTGAAAAAAAACCGTAAGCATGTAAAAGTCATTAAACAAAAACAGCTGTGAAAACTGGTGTGAAAAGACAAGAAAACTTCCAGCAAATCCTGTCCCATGCAAAAGTCTATACACAGAAAACTTAGGAGGATGATTATCATTATTATTAGCTCATATTTTTCTTCTTTATGGGTGGGCTATTTGCACTGGCCTAAATGGCCATGTGACCTGACGGCCTGAAGGACAGCAAACACAGCTCTCATGCGTTGCAACCCCTCAGCTAATTTCAATATGATGAACTGCTTTTGGACCAGATACCCCTCAAGACCAAGTAGCAAGGCACCAATAGGCAAATTGTTTAGCTGCCTGTGAGCATACCTTTTAACCTACAGGACAGTACTGCCTACGAGGCCCCAATAAAGATAGATTTCCTCCCAGAAAGTCATAGGAAGAGAAAAGGGCTTTGCACATCACTGAAACGCTGCATCAATCAGAGGAAACGGATGAGTCCTAGAATAACAAATACCTTGTATTTCTTGTGCAGGAGGAAAACAACTTGTACCCCAATTACAGGCAAACCAAGATTATCTCATGCCCGAAAGGGAATTCCAGTGAAAAACAAAGCCAGTTTGGACTAGTTGAACCACAGCACGAGGTGGATGGGGCACAACAGTTGATATGATTTCAGAAGTCATTTTCACATTTTAGAAAACTATACCTACAAAAGCATGGACTTCTATTTTTTTTTTTAATGTGTCTGTTCCATTTCTTATCATCTTTTACCTCTGTAGTTTAAAATGTATCAGTAGCTTCCCACATCTGTGACAAACATCTCCTTTTCATAAATATTTTCTAAAAAAATTAACTAAGATTAGGACTCTGCATTAGATCTTCTCCCCCTTGTATAACATAGAGCTACCACACAACACCTGGGTCAGTTGGGCACCACAGCTACCAAAAGCCTTCCCTTTTCCATGTGCTTGACATACTGAAATGGTAACAAAAAGAAATTCAACACAAATTTTAACTCAAAGACATGGTGGAAGAAATCAGCAAAAACTATTTCAGTCCTACTTCTTTTCTTGCCAGAAATATACCTCTAATCTTAGCTAGCAAAACAAGGTGGCAATATCAGCCAGCATGATGATAAGAGTGGGGTCACTCGAGAGAGACTGTAGACACTCCTTTCTTCTCCCACAGACTTACTTATGGTTCAGGCAAGGCACCATCAAACCTTTTATTGAAAGATCTGCAATGAAACATGAGTGCTAGACCACAAAGGAGCAGAGACATGGACACAATAGCTCCTGACACATGGCCCACATTCTCGTTAGCACCGCTGACATTGATGAATTATCTTGGAGAATAATGCACTGACCTCTTTTAACTGCTTTCTGATTTAATAGGCTCCATTAAAAAAAAATTTAAATCACAATCATGACATGCCTAACAGCATAATGGTACATATGACCTTCAGTTCGTGCCTTTTAGCATTTAACAAAAGCATATTTACCTCAATGCAAAAGCAAAAAAGGTTACAAATTAACTCCTGCCTTCTACTGTAGAAGTTTTATCAACTACAGAGTCTTTTTATTTTCACTCCAGAAGCTCCTGAAACTGGATAACACATAATTCAATCATATCTTTTATCTAACCATGAAATTCTGTGCATTTAGACACAGTACCACTCAGACTAGTTTTAGAGGACTTGGTGGAAATTAAATGCAGTGAAATGAAAAATGAGGCAATTTACTTGCCTTTTAAAAGTTTGCTAGAAAGGTGAATATTCTCAGCTATGATTTCAGCCCATATTAGTAGTGGTAAAATATGGCCAGGCATGTCAGCAAAGAAAAAGTTTTCTTATTTAAACTTCATCACCTCTCAGTGAAAAGTTGTTTTCTGCAGATTTTTCTAGTAATTCATTTCTCCAGTTTTTACATGACTGATATTTAAAGAGATACTGAAGAAGTACTACGCTGCTTTTTGGGGCAGATATTTGGATTTTCCAATCCACCTTTCATCATAAATCATATCTGCTATAAAATCCTGGGCTTTAGAGATACTTCAAGAATTTTTTCATAAAAATATTATTCTGTTCCTTTTAAAAAGATTATCATATGAAAGTTTCACAAAACCTATCTCACTCATCTATCAGTAATAAAACTTCTCTTTACAGATTATTAGAACAAGAAGAGCAAAAACATTTGCGTAGTCTAAACAAAAAATCTCTACAAATAAATAAAGAATACCTTTCTTACTACAATATTTGCTCATGTAATGATCATCATAGCTCTGCAACTTGAAAGAGGAATTTATTTCAGAAAACTTCTATATCCTCTTCATATGCTAAAAGTCAGCTATGGGAACTAGAGTCTAAAGAAATACAATTTTTTTTTTTATGTCAAGCCAAGGCAAGAATGAACTTCTTCACAGATAAAGTTTAAATCTCCATTTTAGAAAAAAGCTTGTTTTATTCAGGACCACACTAATAAAAAGCCAATAAATATGATCTCTCATATATGTTAAAACTCAAACTCATAGAGTGAGCCAACTGTGGAGTAGCTACAGGAATCATTCCATCCTGATGCACATCTGATTTAGTTCATGTCTTTCAATATTCACCTCTGTGTGAAAAAAATCATTAATTTTAACACAATGGCAGTAGGCTAGATGGTCTAGACACGTATGGGCAAAGAATGAGAAGTCACGTGTTAAATCAGTAAAAAAAGCCTTGCTCCATGTAGCAGTGTGAGCCTCTAAAGGGGCTAACCAAGTACCAGTTTCAATCTGAAATAAGGCCTGGGGGCACAATGGCCTCTCTCATCCTTCCTTCTCTCTCTTCACCTCTTCTCCCTCCACTCCATGCAGTTCCTAGGAGAAGGAAATGCAGACAGAAATGCCAGATTGGAAATATAGCACACACCAACCCATCTATCAAACTGGGAAGCTCAGGTTCAAAGACCTAGGGGTGATGTGTAACCTCACCTCTGCACTATGCACCTTTAAGCCACATCTAGTAAAGTCAAGATGTTTCCATAGAATTCAAAAAATTACAATTTTATTCTTTTTTCTAGATTTGCAGCTGGCCTATCATTTCAAAATAGGAACCACAGAAGTTCATAGTGTTTTCTATGAAACCAGTATAACATTTCTAGTTTGCTATGAGCAGAAATAAACCAAATTTCATGATAGGAATGCATTTTTTTCCTATTTGCATGGAACCTGGTGACAAGTTCTGGCAACAGGAGTACCACAGTATTGGAGAAGACAGAACAAGAAGCAGTCACTAATCCTGCCGGAACTTAAAGAAAGCCTTTACATATTTATGAGTTGGTAATACTGGCCAGAAGTTAGCTAAGCAAATGAATATATTGTTCTATTTTTAAAAATGTGATAACATTTCTTCAAAACACTTTAGATTTGTGAGTGTTAAGAGGAGCCAAAATACACGGTTTTACATCCTTGCCTTTTCTACTCTCAGGAAAAAGAAAGGACTAGTATTTTCAAGAAGGACTGCATGAAGGCTGTCCCTTCATGTTTCCAGAATGCCTCAGCATAGCTCCCAGTTTCTTTAACACAACTTTTCCCTTCCTGCTGTCTAGCTTCCCCTTGCCATCTGTCCTGATCATGAAGTAAAATTAGAAAATGGTGGTTGGAATAGACAAGAAAGGGGTTCCTCTTGCCAAACTTTACCTGTGTGGGAGTTCCAGGCTCCCTCTGAACTCAATATCACTATAAGTACGTACACAGAGAAAAATCCATCCTGAGTATTCTAAATACAAAGCTTGGAATATAGTGCTCTCCAGATGTGGTTAGGGAAATTTGTTCAGTGGAGATTAACACTGTAAAATACAACAGATTAATATAAAGTCTTCAAAGATCACTTCTATCCCAACAGGTTGTATCAGCTTAATGACATATCTGGTACAGATGAGATGGGGGAGAATTCTATGACTTTTCTTCCACAAAGGAAGATATAATCCAAGGTACCTTGAAATCCTTTGCATAAAATAGTTTCTATAGGAGTAGTGCGGCACAAACACAGCAGACAGAATATCTGCTTTCTGACACTGCCAAAAACATCTAGAAATCATTACTCTTAAAATTATTTTCATTCCAAGTGCTGTTGGGAAGTTATTAGGTATTGATTCAGTTGGTAGCCTGTACTTATGAAAGGTGACCAAGAATGGGTGATGGTCCATGTTAAGAAAATATAGATATATATTACATTTACCACTCTCCTTGTTGTTCATTGATTTCTTTTAAAGTGTTAATTTGCTTTATACAGTTTGTGACTTATAAGATCCATGGTATATAGTTTCTACCAGAATACCCTGCAAACATGATCACTCCTATAACCTTTATATCTATTAGGAGCACTAGTGTGCTCATAAATTCCCAAGTAAAAGACCTAATTTTTCCATCCATCCTGGATGCAAATGTGCTTTTCAGAATAAAACAGGATCAGTATCCTGCTTTTCAGCTTAACAAGAAAAATTAAATTCTCATCTGGTTCTAGTGTAATCCTAAACAGTTTTTCTTTCTATACTCAATTTTCATGTGTCTATTTCTTTTCCTTACTTAATTTAGTGAAATGTAATGCCAGTAGAATAAAAATATCTGCAAGAATTGGATGGATAATTTTATGCATATTATGTATACATATATTATTGCTCAGGAGGAAAAAGGTATACCAGGAAATACACCAGAAATGTGAGTAGTTGGCATCCATGCAACACTTAGGGAAGAGCTTTTAGAATTACATTCATTACTCACTTGTATGACAGACCAGTAATTCTTTAGAACTTGTCCTTTAATACTCCTGAGCTTAACCTTTCAAATTTATGAATTTCTGAATACCTCAAAGATTCTATGTTCCAAAGAACCACTGATTTGCAGAAAAAAAAAAAAAAGGAATTTTTCACAGATCATCACTGTCCCATTTAGTGCACACTTTCCCCCAGTTTACACATTCTTGAAAACCACACAAGCAAAGTTCAATACATAGGTTTTGGAGAGTTAGTACACATGCCAAATAGCAGATTTTGGAAGGCCAGGGGTGGCTTGGACTTTTCGCTTTGTTTTTGCATAACCATTTATATCAGGAGATGGTCTAAATTTCATAGCTAATATTTTCTATTCATTGGCATCTAGAAACAGTAACTTTACGCTAGTGGAAGGGAAAGACACTCTGAATTCCAAAAAGGCAATCAGAAATTATATATGAGATGCCCTAAATGGCATGCAACACTTCAGAATTTAAAATAAGAATATTTTTTAGCATCAAAAAAGTCGATGTGGCTCTTAGATTGATATGGTTTGTGTTTACTCTTCAACTTCCTACTTTTTTTTTCCCTCTAAAAATTGGAATCTTTCTATGTGATAGTAATTCCACAGTCAAGTACCTTGATGTTATGGGGTTACAGTTACTTTATTCACCTGAGGTACTAGCATTCATCCTTGACTGTTATGGACCTAAGCTCAAAATACATGTCAATAAAATTTTAATTCCATTTCTTTGTGTGTTTCATGGATACATACATGCACAAACTATACAATTTATAGTCACTTTTAAACCAGTCTCGAAATCTTCAATATGAAAGACTCAAGACTGAGGATCTTATGAGACAGCGTTCAATTAATAATGTTTTGAACAAGAAGTATTATACAAATTGAACATTTTACTTTTTTTTAAATATATATACTTTAAGCTCTGTAAATTTGTTGCATATATCACATTTTACTATTATTTGTTTCCTTGCTCAAAACCTCACCTAATTAACCAATGTCAATGTTTTGTAGTCAGATCTATTTCTTAAAAATTATTTGTGGTACATGTAGAGTTTGGGTTTATTTAATTTTAAATGAGGTCAACACAGAGGATCAAGTGAGAAGAGTTACACATGAGACCGAAGGAAAATTGCCATTTCAACACAAATAGATACTTGCAAACAGTTTTTTTCTTATATTGGCACCATTTTGAACCCTAGTATTGGATATTTCCATACCAAAACAGTTGTGCAAAGCTGCACTGGAATTACCAGCCTATAATCTCACATTGGTTGAAAAGGTAGAAGGCAATTCCGCCATCCTGTGGGACTTGGACAAATGGAAGCAGAACTTCTTAAACTTCAACAAGGACAAATGCCAAATCCTACCCCGGAGGAAGAAAAGCCTCTGCAACAGCAACGTCTGGGGACAGAGCAACCAGGCAGCAGCTCAGCAAGGACGGCTCTGGAGTGGGGACCTTTGTGTGAGCCTGTGGGAAGCCCAGCACCAAAGGCAGCCAACAGCTCCTGTGGCTCTATGGAAAGGGGAAGGTCTCTTCCAATCTGAATCTTTCTGGTTTTTTTCTATGATCCTACGATGAAATACTACTTCCATGCCTTTCCTCATAATATTAAAGTGACATGTCTGAAGGATCGCTGCTTCCTATGGAGCCCAACAAAATACCGGATCACTGCAATTGCATTTTAAATGTCCTTTTCCAAAATCTTAGAGGATGAAACACATATTTCACAGAATTTAAGGGCTAAAACCATACTAAAATTTTAATACCTGAATCACATCGCCTTATTTTAAGATGAGTGAGATGACAAGCATTTAAATCCCATCTTTCGTTACTGAAAACTAATTTGCTAATCCAAAAGACTTCACAGCAAGAGAAGAAAAAAAGTAATACTTGTATGTCCACAGGCCAAACAATTCAAAGTTATTAGTTCTACTCAGAAGACATAAGAACATTTTGAGCTCCATGAAAACTTCACAGTACAGATAAATCGCATTTCAAATTTGAAAAGGAAATATCCTCTTACTTAAAAGGCTCAAAATACTACTTTTCACCTTTTTTTCTAAAAATAAAAAAAAGGTAAATCCATATTCAGTCACATTTCCACTTACACTGTTTGCCAACCTTAAATAAAATCAGAAGAAACATTAAAAAAACCAAACTACCCATAACTCAGGAAATATTCTTAAAATGGGGTGCACCACTGTTGCAGGAATACTTACTTTAATGGGGTTTGATGCAAACTATGCAAGTACTTAAAACAAATAGCATTTACTTTATTCAACTGCCAGAGATATCAATATAACATTCGTTTGAGAGCAGTCATTAGATCAACACTGACATCCTAAAATATTGCAGTGATTGTTGTCAGATAGTTCAAGGAAAACTGGTATTTTTCTTAACAAAGCCAGCTTAGAACCTAACAATTTAAGATGAATACATGCTGAACTACCTTTCTACTGAGTTGAGTGATCAGCTGGAAGCTGCCTATAGTTTTGCCCTTTCTATCATAACAGTGAATAGGATGTTAAAAATCTAGATTATATTTGTTAAACTCAGTTGCCTAAATCTGATAATTAGAGATTTTCGTATGTAATTGCATTTGAAATTGATGATTAAAATGAGCTACTAAAAAGCCATCTAATATTTTTAATGCATGTAAAAAAATTAAGATAAATGTAAAAACAAGCTTTAGTAAACCTAAGAGATCCAGTTTTTTAAGGATAGAAATTTTATGAAAGAAAAGTTGTGCAAAACTCAAACTTGCCCTTGTGTTAATGCATGTTTATTGAGAGTGCTTTACTCAAGTGTTGCATTTGCACTTATTTGAACAGAAGAAATCTGTTATCATGTAAATTATCAACATTTAACCCATGACCACTTACTCCTCCTTATTGATCAGAAGAGTAGTGGGAAGTGAGATTGAGATAATTCTTGCATCATAATCGTCAAACCTTTTCTCAGCAGTTCATTGAATCTTCCTCAGGTACTTTGACCATCCCCAAATTCTATCTTCTGGAGCTGCACGGTTGATCAGAAAGTCCACAGGTAAATTGAGTTTGGGTATTTTGATACCACATTGCTCAACCAAAGTCTCCATTGCCAAAATTCATACCCAAAATGTAGGGTTGGTTTTATTCTGATCAGAATCAGCTTTAAAAGAGCAACAGCATATTTGTGGCACAGGGTCATGTAAAAGACCAAGAAAATATGAGAAAAAGACACTAAATTATCAGGAATTAAAAGGACTACAGCTGTCTAACACATAATCCAGTAGAGACATTTATATGGCTTTACAGGGTCCAATGCTGGGGTTTTTTTTTAAATAGTTACTTTCAATAAGTTGTGTAAACAGGATACACAGGAGGTAGCAAAGAACATCACATTTGTCCTCCCACTTACATGAATGACAGTTCTCATGGGAAGTACTGTTTCACAGTCTTTGCATCTGAGTGCTCTCAAACAGATAAATAGTATATCCTACCGAAAATATTTTTGCTGTGAACACCTCACAAAACAAATCCTATGATAAAACCAATTTTTTTCCTAAGCTATTATCAGAAACCAATACTTTTGACACTTCCAAATTATTCTTACTCCCAGAGAAGACATAGAATATGAATTCAGCTCTGCAGATAGCATATGAAGGAAGGGCAATGACAGAAAAATGCAAAACCTGAAAAAATGCACAATGCCTTCAGGATTCTATCCAGCTACCCTTATCACTGTAACTCTACATTAGGCTCTTAAGCTCATAGCCTGTTCCTCTGGGCAGACTGATTTCCTCATGTATTAAATCATTTCTCCCACATTCTTATCCCATTACAGAGAGTTATCCAATCCATTCTTCCCATAACCAGCACTGTAATACAGGCATAGTCAGACAAAACTTGCTTGGAATAAAACTGGAGTATTTCCCATAATACCCACTTCATATTTTTGTCAAATATGTTCATCATTTATCTATGATTCATTTTTTCTACTGACATCACACATCATGGACACATGCTCACCCCTCACAAAGAGGGGTGATTGGTACTGAATTACAATAGGATGAAGGAACATAAGTTACTTTATGTTTGAAATACTATGTATCTTTATAAGGTTATAAATGCCTTTCTTCCAGAGAAAATTAAAATCAAGTTGTAAATTGTATTAGCAAGTAAAAAAAGGTAATAAAAGCCTCTACAGCAATGCAAACTTCTTATGTCATGGAGCTGGAATCAAATTTTTCATTGGTAAAAAAAGGTTTCTGTGTATCATTTTCATGTTCCACAAGGTGGTCTGACCCAGTAGAATGATATATTGCAACAAACTCAAATATATGTTAGTAAAAATTTAAAAACCTATCATGAAATGAAGCATCTAGGCATCTGCAATGTTATTTATCTTATTCCTTGAGAAAAATAAAGCTCTGTTGATTATTTTACAGCCAGAATTGATATAAAAGCATTATGTAACCTCTAGAATTCATCCAGGCAACAAGACTACAATGCCTTTATCTCACCATTTGCCAAGAGAAAAAGTACTGTGTTACATTTGAGGTTTTCCTTTATGTTAAGCTCTTATTTATGAGTAATCTTTCTTTGATAACTAGACTAAAATCATAGTAGGAATATTATCTTTCCCTGACTTCTGTTTACTCATAAATGCTGTCTCTGAGCAATTACCTTCATACTATTAACATATCTGATGTTTTCTACAGGGTCAAGACTATGAAAATAATTACACTTCTGCCTAGAGGCATGATGATCATTTGTTTGCTCTGATTTTTACTTGCTCTGATGTTTGTTTTTTTCTAATGTTTACTCTTGACCGTGTACAGCAAATATCCCACTGCTCTCTACCTCCTTTTCCAAGCCCCACAGACTCACAATTCTTTCTATTTCTACCACTTAAAGACTTGTCTCTGTATCCACAATGTAGGAAAAGTATAAGAATTTGAGGCGAGAACAGATATAATCACACCCATGTAAGTAACATGAAAACTGAAAGAGACTTGGATTTACACTGAATAGCAACTTGAACAGGAATTTGATATTGCCTAGATTAACAAAGAAAAGGCAAATAGCTCCGCATTCTGTATTAAACCTTATCTTTTTTAAACATGAAAAAAATAGGAGGACTGTGACTGGAATATCATGTTCAGCTCTGGCCTTCTAAATTACTAGAAGGATAAAGAAATATGAGGGTATATCTAACATTTTTTTCCAGGAGGAAAGATAGAACACTGTGAGTAGCACATCCTCATAGATTGAATTTTAACAACAGCACTTTGGACCACCTTTCTTTTTAGGATTATCATTAGCTTGGCTCCAGAAAATCCTGTATGATTAATCATATTAATAATGCAGGCTTGAGGGCTTTGAGGTAAACAGTTTAGAAGAAAGCTGATAGAGCTGAGAAACTATAATAAATAATGTAAAGAAAGTACAGAGAAAAAATAAATTGGTGTGAGCTAAACAGTATCCTTTGCCCTAAATATGCAGAAAAAATCAAGGAATTATGTTTTAGCTAAATCAACTACACTTTAAACTTGCCCTTTGTGTTTTGTCCTCAATTTGCCAGTTTCCACTTACATCTTTCAACCAGAGTCTCAAAAACAGGAAGTATTTGGAAAAGTATTAAATTGTTGTATGCATTAAGTACACTTTGCCCCTTAAAAACCTGCTGATGAATGACCTGCAAAGAAAATTCCACTATTAAAAAACAGCTATTAATTAAACAATTATTAAACAACAACTAGAGTTATTACTGGCTGCTCTTCACACTTTCATTCATAGTTCCTAAGCAGCTGGTCAAAAGAAGTAATAGCTTTTATGTAAATAGTTTACTCATTGGATCATGGGGTAAAAATCAACTCAGTCTAAATTAGGACATTCTAGTTTTTCCTGATTATAGAACATCGATGAAAATGTGCAGATGACAAGCTAGGTTTAAAGTGCACTTAACAATAAAGCAACAATCTACAGTTTCTACAAAGGTGAAGACTGAGGGTGATCAAAGCAGGAATTTCTGAGGTTTTGTTTCTCCTGGAGTTCCACTGTGCTCCCACCAGCTTCATGCAATCTATCAACACTATACAAAAATAAAGTGATCTGCCCTCCACCTGCATTCCAGTAGCCAAAACCAAATTAGGAACACAAGTCTATTTTATAGACCCTTTCTCTATATTTTTCTCCTTAGAAGATTCATTGTTTGCCTAGAGAAAAAAAAATCATATTTAATGTGAGAAGTTTAAAATTGTACCTGAAGAACTCCATGAAAGAGAAGCCATAACCGTGCTGTTCAGCAATTCCAGCACAAACAACATTTGCAGATGCTCCAATCAATGTTCCATTACCTGCAGTTCAGAAAACAAAGACCAGTTTATAGTTGTACTTTCTTTCATATTCTTCCTCTGTTTATTCTGTGTTAAAGTTCTAAGATGCAGTCGTTACAAATGAAAAATCAATTTCTGTTGTACAGGCTTGGAAAGAAACATACTGTCAATATCTCCACATCCTATAAATAGCTTCACGCTTTGAAATATAAGCCTGGTATTATTCCCTGGTTCTACTTAGGCCAGAGAAATAGGGAAGGAACATAGCACCGATAACAGTTGTCAAAATAACACCAGAGACCTGCATTCAGATAAACTTGTTGATTTTTAGTTTTACATAACTAGAAGGTGCCATCAGATGACATGAAAAGATGAGATAGTACGAGAATGCTAAAAAAAATGGATGCCTTTTTTCCTTATGACAACTTGACATTGATAATGTAGTGTTTTCTTTCTAGATAAACTAATTAATTTGTAAGATTTGTTTGGCGGTTTTTTAATAGAAATTTAAAACACAGTAAGTGCGACTGGAGGGGAATGGATCTATTTCACATTTCCCTCTTAAGGCAAAAGGATCACAGACTTTGTTTACCTAATCACCATGGTTCTTCAATAAATAAGGGAACATAATTTCATTCAATGAACTTCACCAAATTACCTTAAACAAGCCCCCATAGGAATGGAACACGACAAAGAAAAATAATTCGCCACGTTTATAATGTGCATCTATCCTCAAGTCTCTTCTCCCAAGCCTCTTCCAGAAATTAATTTATTTCCTCATTTTCTCTAAACTTTGAACAATCTGGCAATGTATAGAAGTCAGGTATTCAGAGCTCAGAAAGACCTACCCATTTTCTATATCCTTCCCATGAGTCATACCTCAGACATATACATGCCGCATACTTGACTTCCACAAAGCAGATGGCTTCCTCAAACGTTTCTGATCTAAGGCATAACTCAGGAAGTGACAGTGACTCCTACATGCTGTTCTTTAACTGAAGTTTTGAACAAAGGAGGTAACAGTCTAAGAGAATTTTTTTTCTACTTTGGCAAGTCATCTCTTTTGCCATACATCACTACATTAGCAATCCATTATCCTAAGAACAAGCCTTCCTTTCCTCCTATTGGCATGTAGTTACTCTTCTTACTTTGGTTCTGTTAAAAATTTTAGCTCCATGGAAACTCTTCTGGTCTGACTTTGAGAGAAACAGATCATAACATAATTAATGCTCCAGTTAATTGTTTTGATTTAGTAAATGTTTCAGGTCACCCAGAGATCAGTGTACCAAAAAATATCTCAGAATGAAGTCAAAAGAATTATTCTCCCCAGTATTCACACATGGTACTTTTATGGCCTTCTGCACCTGAAAGTGCACACAAAATTAGCAGATGTCTAATAA
This sequence comes from Melanocharis versteri, assembly GCA_013397845.1. NCBI lineage: Eukaryota > Metazoa > Chordata > Aves > Passeriformes > Melanocharitidae > Melanocharis > Melanocharis versteri. The sequence continues at coordinate 744,649 of VZTG01008547.1, read as the reverse complement.
TCTTAAAAAAAAATAGAACACTCTTAAATAAAATGAAGTGCTGTAATTCAGATGTTTTTGACTGGTCATTCTAGTGACAGAGCAACAACTTTGAGAAAAAAACTAAACCCCAAAAGTCACTTAGGACTTTTTTATTATTATTTTTAGTTGATTTCAAGAAAGTCAAAGCTTTCCAATAAAAAGCCCTGGTATGACTAAAAATTTTCCAATTGAGTCCAAAGAAAATGCATGATTCTTATTTATTCCAGGTTGGTCAATTACTATCAACACACATTAAGCAGCAAACTGAGATTTTCATCCTGGAGTAGAGAACTGAACAAAGGTATCTGTTATCTCAGGTGAGTGGCCTAAGCAACGCCTATTAAGAACAATATTCTGGTTTTACTTTCTCATCAGCAGTCTCAAACAGTCTTGAGCAGATGCCACTATGGAATAAGGAAGATGCAGAAATCTTGGAGATTTCTTGAGATGAGAAAACCATTCCACTCCTACTCCCTCTAGTCCCAAATAGGCATTTTACTTCATATATTTAATTCTCCATGGGGTTTTTTATTCCCTTTTTTTCTGTTCTCCTAGGAGCTATGCTAGGTGAGGCGCTTCCTACTTGCTCTGTTTTTAAGGCTTTGACATTGCAAAGGAGCAGGAGCTCAGTGCAGAGATCCTGCCTGTCTCTGAGAGTTCTGCTGATGTCAGTGAAACTGCACATCAGTACAAGGGTGTATCCTTATTGATCATAAAACTATTGTGATCATCCTTGTGAGACACCAAGGATTATTTGTAACTTTGGCTTCTTATCATACACAGAAAATCACCCCCACACGCGCTTTAGGTGTGGAGAAAAAAGGATGATTAACATCATAAGAGGAACAGAAACCTTTAGAAAATAGTGTCTAGCACTGGCCATTAGGAACATCACAGGCCGTTTCCCTTGCCCTCTCTCTGCCTCAAAGTATATCCTAATTACTTTAATGCATGTTTACAAATACAAAACCGAACTTGGAACAACAGCTTTCCTGGTAGGTACTGCCATGAGAAAGCCAAGACGCAAGGCGTGTGGCTTAATGCAAAAGCAAAACAAATGAATACAGCTGATGTAATTAGAGGAGTCAGGCAGGAGCACTTCAGGAATTTTCAGTTGCAAACTAATCACTAGTCTACAGCATCCAAACATTTCATAAGAGATTTCTGCTCTATGTGTAGCACAACCAGTCATCACTCTCAGAATAATGTTACTGCAGACAAGGAATATAGCTCTGGCTTCAAATTACAGAAATGAGACTGAAACTGTGCTTGTCCCATGGCTCTGACTAGATACAGCTGAGATCTCCAAACAGCACGAGCTCTCCTATACTTTATGGGCTATAGTAATGCCTTCACATAATGAAGTATTACGGAAAGAGTTTCTGCTTCAGCAGTGAATTGATTTCCCCAAGTAGATTTCACTTGAGAAGAAATTGTCACCTTAAATGTTATCTGTGAGGAGCAGCATTACTTTTTCATTTGTTTGGAGCGTGTGTGCAGTTTAATTAGGCACTGGCTCAGCAGGCTTCAAAGAACTGCTCTCAAATTAACAACAGAGGCAAACTTTTGTTTCACCTCCCAGGAACATCTGTCTCCACAGCGCAGGTTTGAATCAGTAGTGAAACAGCAACACCGTGACCCTCTGAATCATGGAAAACTCAAGACTAGGTTAATGTACATTAAATTCCTTCTGCTTGATGCAAATTATGAATAAGCATTTTTTAGGATTTCACCCAATCTTGACTTCATTTTCACATCATCTGCAGTCTTAAGAACGAGTCAGTTTAACAAGGCTCCTGCTCGCGTGTTTGTATGCTCAAAACAAAATAACGCAAGGGTCAACTGTATCAAACAACAACACTGCAATAACCAATCTGTTTTGAGGGCTCCTATTGTAACTTTGTTGACGACTCCTACTCACCCTTTATCGCGAGGCAGACGGTTACAGAGAAACTGGATTCACTACAATGAATTAAATGTTATATTTCTAATGTTAATAGTGTGTGATATCTATGAAGTAAGTAATACATTTTATTCTGAATATCTGTTCTTCCTTTTATTCTTGAAGACTACATGCACTGTTGTCAATATTAACTATGCTTAATAGTTCACAAGCATGAAATCAAGAGAGGTCATTTTCTAAATGAAAAAATAATAAAGAGAAGAAAAAGACAGAGGAATCCTCACAGATCATAATCATTTTTCCATGGAGCTGCCCTAGCTCTGCACAATCATTTCAGAAACAAAGTAGAAGGTCTTCTGCTTCTGTCTAGGAAAGGTGATATAAACGTTTCTTTCTGATACTTCTCAAGGTGAGTAACTTTGAATATCTTTAGGGAGTGTGAAATCAAATCCAAGTGTAAGACAGTAGTTAAAATATCCAAGCCCCACATATAAAAATGTGCTTTTTCATCCCCAACTAACTTAGAGCTACAAGCAGGAAGAGGTTGACAAGGTTTGGTAAGCCCAATTTGATAACTGCACTATCCACCAGCCCTCCTTCTTCCAGCCTTCTGCTTCCATTTGTAGCTACCTCTCAACAACCCAGTGTTCAGCTATTGCCCTTTGCTGCACCGCTCCTTCAGAGACAGCCAAATCCGAGCCCAGACCTCGCACACCACACACAGTGCACCTCTCTCGGGCCCAGACAGCCTCTTCCTCAGTAAATAGAGTTTGCCCAAGTCACAGTAACGTGCAATGCACTGAAAATCAATGCTGCGAGAACTGATTAGGCTTACTGAAAGAAGGGGCTGAGAAATCAGATTAGAATCACAGCAAGAAAAGGGAGAGAGTTTGAGTCAACAACATGCGTCCTCTGACATCAAGCCTCATCCTCAGCTGTTGAGTTTTACGTGTCAGCAGCCCATCTATTATATCTAAACGCTGTTAGTTCTCAGGAGTCCCTTTGTTATTGCCCCCTCAAGAGCAAGCCTAACCCTTGTGTTTGCTGCATTAATGTGTTTGCTTGGAGAATCACCTCAAAGTGCCTGGCAGGATTAGTGTTTATTACTCAAAGCACTGAGAAATCAAAGGGAAGGGATTATCACTAATAAAGCTGTTTGGCCTAGCATGAGCAGCCTTCATGAACAGTAACTTCCTTGAATACAAAGGAGATAATATCTTTGGTAACAAGCAAGTGGATGGCTAACAGAAAAGTTTGGTTTGCTGTGAGAATTACAGACCATTTCCCTTCTATGTGCTCTGATAATGGAGAATAAGCTATACCTGTGCTTAACCAAGAGGCCTTCTGCATTTTTTCTCTCCTGTATCTCCAGTCAGCTAATGCAGAAGTAAAAAGACTATTTTCATGCCAACACAAGCCCTGAGAACAGCTTTTCCCCAGCCTTTAACAAGCATCTGTGACAGGCCCAGTTTTACACAGGACAGCTGCTCTGCTTTGTCCAGACAAGGATTCTCTTCCTAAAACAAGGAGTCTTCTGCAGAAGAATAATTTTAGGATTCTCAGCCCTACTTTTTGCTGTAATGAAGCCATTCTATTACAATATCAAAGCAAAACTTACTGAAGGAAGCCAGCTCCTTGCTTTCAATCCCTTTTCAAAAGCAAATCCTGTGCAGTCTCCCATAAAATTTACATTGTTAAATAAAGGTAGACTGATGTGCCTGGCTTCCTTTCCACAGCATATTCCATTGCTCTACTTAAAGCACAGGCTGAGCAAATGTAACAAATCTGTCTGCCAAAGTGAACACTGACCAGTTCTGGTTTTGATTTGCCTTACAGAAGACAGCCTTCCTAGTTTTCAGAAATTTTCAGTTTCACACAAAAGTAATACACATTTGCCTCATTAAAAAAAAAAAGTATATTCACCTGTAAGATGTCCACAGTCTTGAATATCTTCTAATAATGGGCAAGACGTGAATATTTTAATATTTTTTATGTGTAAAAATTAATAAGCCAGATAATCAAACTTTGCACTCAATGAAGAAGAGAATCAAGGCCAATTGAACCATTAGCAGTCCCTAAAAGGAACATCAAGTCATAGGCATGCATGAACTCATTTAATATTGTTATTTGTGATAAAACGCAGTGTTATGATACCAAAATTTACTGATTTGGAAACATTTTGAATGGTATGTTCCTACATAAATGCATAAACATGGACATTATAGCGGAAAAAATGAAAGAACATTAATGAAAGTTTTGAGTTCACTTATCGAAAAAGCTCATTGAACTGCATTCAACCCAATGCTTTTAATCAGGTGAAATTTACCACTATTTCTCCCCACTACAACACCCCAGCAGGAAAGTTGTGTAAGCACTGCACTAGTCAATTTCCTTTTTCTATGAGAGGAAAAGGTGAAATTCAAATTTGTCATTTTTCTACCAGAAGTGTGAAATAAATAACATGAGTTCCTGAACATCCTGCAGTTTTTACTTTAATGACCTAAAGAAATCCATAAAGTTCTACGAAATCCAGACATCTGTAAAAAACACATAAAACTTATGGTGACCACTAAAGCCACTTCTCTCCTCGAAGTCAACCTACCCAGTGCAAGTATAAAATGAACTATTATAATGATGGATAGTGCCAGCAGTCTGACACTCCATTCCCCTAGGCCCTGAGACACATATTCAAGTAGGTTTCATTTAATGCTTTTAATGCTCCACATATTTCATCTTTTTGATGCTGTACATATTTCATCTCTGATTTTTAGATTCAAAGACTAAAGCTATATCAACTCAATTTCACAGCTTTGCCACATGTGATGTTAATGGGGACCAAATATTGAAAAACTGTTTCATATACAGAAACCTGGCATTAGAGTACATTATTCAACTTTACCATAATATACTTTGAAGCTAACTGTGCTAAATAGATTTATTAATATCTATATAAATAATATCTAAGGCACGATTATAACCTTCCTTAGTGCCATATGGCGTGTCAGATTTGTCAATATAAATCAATATGAATATTGCAAACAGATTTTTTTTCCTCCTCAAGGTGCAGAAGAGGGGGTATTGCCTGGAAAGTGTCTACAGAGGAAGAAAAGCAGATAATCCAGTACTATATTCTGCACTTAAGTGTTTTGAGTATTGCTGTAGCTTCCCTGCCTTGTTCTGTCTGATAATCCAAGTGCTACCTTCTAACTGAATATAATTTCCTTTTTGACAGCTATTCAGAGTCTGTATTCTCATACTGAAGCAACTCACCAATACAATCAGTTTGCCTATTCCATATAATTCTGAAAACAGAAGTGGCTAAGGCTTCTGGAAAGAACCTTCTGTCATTTATGATAAAGAAATGCACAAAACAAGTAAAGAAAATTAAACACATCTCCACATGTACTTTGTAGGAGCCCCAGTGCCATCTCTGATCATTATCCTATCTCTAATCTGCAGAACTTTATAGCTTGCAGTTATTTTACACAGATTGAAAACCATTAATAGAAGCACTTCAAAGTTATCAGTAATGCTAGCATCATAATCAAGTGATTTTGGTGTTTGGTATAAGTTTATTTTCTAAATCAATATCACATATTACACATAGCTGTCTTATTTCCATTTTAAAATCTAAGATTTACCATCCAAACTATAAATCCCTATCAATGCAGCTGAAACAGCATCCTTTATCCCATATGCTTCATATTTCACCCTTAACGACATGCATACATCTATATATGCATGTCTGCCAAGGTAACTCTTTCCAAGCTTAGAAAAATGTCCTTGCTGAAAAAAAGATACCAGTTTCAATATGGGAACTATTTTCCATATTAACTCGGTATCTTAAAACCAAACTGGTCTCTGATATTGCCTTCATACAAAGATATGTCTGTCAAATGGACACACTCAGTTTTGGCTGGTTTTACATTTTAGGCTCAAAACTTTCTTCTGTACGTCTTCCATACCCCAGAGGACAACCTTTGGCAATCTTAGAGAATACCCTTCAGTTGCAGGGAGTCTGGAAACAAGCTTGGGTCTCACACCAAGGACTTTTCAGCACTGCTGGGCTTTAAGAACTTCACACTGAAAAAACATGAAGATAACCCAGAGCTTGAAGGTCATGAAATAGCTAAGGAAAGTGGCAACTGGATTCTTATAGAAGGTTACAGATTCTGGCTGTTACGGAAAACAGCAAGTGAACAGCTAGGGTTCTCAAGTATCAACTGAGTGAAAAGAGTCCTCACGCTTGTATCCAATGTTTTTCACACTACAACAAATCCCAAAAACTTTCAGGTAACATCTGAATGAGTTCTTCATTAAGAACAAGAAAAGAGTACTACCATTTGATGGACAGCAGCCATTGTCAAATTAATTTCCATCACTGCAAATATCATAGACACAATGCAAACTCAGAAAGTAAATAAGACATTAGTGGAAGACGTATTAAAAACATGCTTCTAGATATGTACAATTTAAAGGTATAATGCTGCTAAAGACTGTTCTGGGGTCTTTAAATAAAAACTGTGAGATATTTCCTAAATTTCCCTATTTGATTTGCCTGCCTTTCAAGGTCAAGAGTAGCAACATCCTTTACGATCTAAGAGATTGCTCTCATTCCTTACTATACCATCCTTTAATTTGGATTGAGGTTTATATCGATAAAAAAAAGTTTATCTGAATTTGGGCAGTCTCACCCATAAGACATAGAACTGAGCCCCAGGATTTCTTGTCATTAAAAGACTCTTTTAGAACCAATAGGAACTTCCGATATCCATGGCCTGGTTAAAATCAAGCTCAGGTAGGTATATTGTCTCCACCAAAAACTTTTCCTACAGTTTCAATTACACATTTTATACAACAATAAAGTTCAAAACCAAAGCTGAATAGTGCTCCCTTTAAATAACAGCTATATTTTTACACTATGCGTTCAATTTTTGGTAGACTTTTTTTATCTTTCAAATTGAAAAGTGCTATACAAATTTTATCTATTGTAACTATAAAATAACAGTAAAGTATCTACAGTTTTTCATAATGTTAATTATCATATATTTGTCACATTTTATGTTTTCTGAAGGATATAACTTTTCCTCATATTGCAGAGAAGGAGGGTTAGTTTATGAATATAAACAATATTTTTTAGCTTTATACCTTCAGTGCATCTGAAGCTTTAAAACTGGTTTAGGGTTTTATTGAGCGGAATCAGCAGGAATAATAAATCAGTGATACTTCACTGTGCAAGGCCCCATCTGCACCAGGGACCTAAGGAGGGCTGCTGAGAGGCAGAACAGCTACAGCACTGGACTGTTGAGAGAAATCCCACTGTTTAGCAACACTGTGGGACAGCTGTAATAGCCGTAATTAGCACAATGTCCTGTGGATAATGAATTTTATTCACACCTGGGTTTTGACCCTGTAAGGTTAGAAGAAAAGTGCCAGCAATCCTCTCTTCCTACCTCTTGTCCTGACAAAGAGCCTACAACTGAATTGTGTGGCCAGAATAGCACAACTGAATGCATCCTAGAGACTGCCTATTTCTGCAGAATTGTACCAGTGATGACTTTCAGGTGTTGTCCTTCAGGAAAACATACAGAGAAGGAAAATAGCGCAAAACTATACATTGTAAAAAATATCCCCTCTGGGCCACATTAATAGTTGCTGCAGCAGACTTTTCGCACTTTTCTGTGCTAGCAGCTGAGATCTCGGAATGTAGGAACTTTCAAAAATTAATTTTTTTTTCAGAAGTATACTGTTTATAAATCATGGGGGAAAAAAAAAGAGAAAGAAATAGAAAGGCAAATAAACACCAGTTCTTCAAATGACAAATGTAGAAAGACCCTTCAAATAATGTCTTAGCTATAACCTCTCAGCTCAGTAAATAGTCTAGTTCTACACAACTGAACAAACTTAACAGGTGAATTTCTGACTGTACACTTACTAAATTTAAGTTGAATCCTTATTTTATGCTCTTTTAAAAGTCATGAGCCAGTATAAAAAGTGCAATTAAAGTTCCTCTTGTCCTGAAATTGCTGTAGCTAGCAACCTTCATTTGCTCTACAGAATTTCAGGGCAGCATTCCCCAGACACTATTGGAAGGTCTACATAAAACTCCATCTCCAAAGTGTTATAATTCCATCAAGTACTAGAATACAAAACATTAATGAATGAAGCTTTAGTCAGTGCTCTCTCATGCAAAAGTAATACAGACACAGATTCATCAGAATGGTTCAGATGTTTCTTCCCTGTTTACTTCCTTTAGTACCTTTTATATTTCCTGTTTTCTTTCCTTTCATTGTTAACATGTAATTGAAATACTAACAGATCACATAAAAAAAACTCCATATACAACAAATTTTTTCCAGATACTCAGTCAGCCTGACCACTAATGCCCAGAAAGATGTGAATAAATAGGGTGGTTCAGCATCCAGAAGCTTTGACTAATCAAAAGGCCCAAAAGCCTGAATTCATTTGACCTGTCTTTGGGAACCCCTCTCAGTCACATGAGGGGCTCCAATGTGCCCTGCAGAGATCATCTGGCAATTTCAGTGGATGAATAAACACCTTGGACATTCCAGTATCTCCATCACCAAACATGGAGGCTGGGGCAGCCAGACTCCTAACTTAAGACAACTTAAGTTCCTAAAAACAGCTGGGACAAATGTAGATCTAAATTTCCAGAACCAGATCCCCTGGAAAATTATCATGTTTATTTCTTAACTGCGTAAGATTGACCTGACCTGAACAAGAAAATTTCTGCCAAAAAGAGCAAGCCAATTATGAAGAATATTCAATTCAAATCTGTGACACTCTCACCAGGAACTGGTCATGGTCATCACTGTCCTTGGCTTTCTTGATTAAGAGACAGATTTTTCATCCTTTCTAACCTTCAGAGACACATTTCACAGAACAAAGAGCATCTATGCAATATTCCTTTACTCCTTTTGTCTGAGCACGAGGCCATGGAAGACAGAAATTTAGCAGCAGCAGCTCTCTTTTGGGAGACAATGACAACAATGTGGCAGTTGTACCGTCAAAGGTCTTTTCATCTTATTTGAGACTGACTCCATCCTTCTTTCATTTCCAGGACAACAGCTAAAGCAATGAAGGAAAATTACTGCCTTTTCTCATCCTATCATCTTCCAAACATGTAGCTGCCTGTGCACTTTGTGGCAATAGGAAAAAAGTAATTGCAACCACTGGAAATTTTTTAGGAGAAAATAAATGGCATTTTCCAAGACAGGAACAAATGCTGATGCTCCCTTTGCAGACACATTAGCAGTGTTCTGTAGTTCAGTGTTACCCTGAACTACAGAAATGTTACCAAATTACCAGAAATGAAGTCCTGCATTATGTAGTAAACAGCTAACCCTAAAATATGTAGTTGTAATGTATTATTTCATAAGAATCTTCTACAAAATATCTTGTTTGCCAAGTTCCCTTGCCTACATAAGCAGTGATAAGATCCAATCTTTTGCCCTAAGCACCAGGCAGCAACGGTATCATTGTCACCTACTCGTTCTGCAATTGCATTAGCCTACCTTGAGGATTCCTTCACACACCTCAGGGATGATGAGAATTCTCTTCTGGAAATAATCTTTAAGGACCATCAACACTTCCTTTTTTAAGAAAGAAAAGCCCCTTTTCCCCCACTTCTCAAGGCTGCATCTTTTAAAGCTAAAGCTTTTACACACTTCTTATTCTCCAACAATAAGCTCTTGTCCATTAGCTTTTTGAAAAATCAGAAAATTTTTGGAAAATCAGAAGCATATTAAATTTCAGGCTAACACTCCTTAGAAGACATTTGCCTGTATAATTCAGCATATGCTCAGCTTTATCCTAATAGAGAACTGTCAGGAGAATTTAAGCTTTTGCCAATAATGCTCAATAATGAACCTTTTATCCAAATACTTGTATGGAGCATATCTGGATACCTAGGTACTTCCTATGGATCTCTAATCTGTTTAACGAAAATCATTCTCATGATACTCTTTACTTTTTTACTTTTGTCTCATATTGCATACACACAGAAGTCTCTTAAAATCCAGGCAGCCCCTCAACAAATCAAATGAAAGGAATTTGGGTTAAGATGATAACTGATAGTTTAGGAAAATCAGCTGAGACTTGTAAAAGCTCCGAGGCTGGTAAAGCACCTCCCACTCAGAATATGTCAGCGTAATCTGACTAGTTTTATATTCCTTATGCTTTTTTTTTTTTCAATCTTAAAATTTAATGAAACGAGAGTATGTTCAGTGATCAACAAATTCACAGAATCATGGCGTTATTTAGGTTGAAAAAGACCTCTAAGAACTCTGAGTCCTATCAAAGTGTGAAGAAAGACAATATTTTTATGGCAAATGTCTATATGAAAATATGCTGGTTACTCCAATCACCGGTTTTACAGAGGAACAGATTAAAGTCATAATATAATGATGAGTAATGATGAGCACAAAGAGCTATTCCTCAAATGAATAACTGTGTGATATAAATCGTCCTGCCTTTGCAACATGCTCTTAAAATCCAATCTGTAAATTACATCACTATAATCATTGTTAGGTATTAAGGTCACTTGTACTAGCAATCACTTAGCTGAATAAACAAACCCGAACTTGTATTGCACACAAAACTGGTTTTAGTTATCCCTGTGGAGTTATGGGAACTGTTTGGAGGGGCATGGAGGAGAAGAAGGGGTGGATCAATGGTGAAACAACATGTTATTAATTTTAACTTTATATAACTTAACTACCAAAATATTCAGGGATCAAAACACAGCCAATACAATGTAATTAGCATTAAAATTCTAAGTATTAAGAAAATAATACTAACTTACTTTCTCCTTAAAGTCTTATACATTTTAATAGCACTTAGTGGACTTGCTATTTGGAAATGTTGTATTGTAACATCTTCACAAGCCATTTCCAAAATGTAAAAAAAAAATCCTTGTAAGTACTAATATAAAAACTACTGGATTGCTAATCTCTTTTATTCTTATAACAAATAAAGATAAAATTCAGGGCCTACAGTACACATATGCAATCTTTTTAATAAAAAAAATTTAAAACTGTAATGAAAACATCTCATTGTTTTGTGCTAATGTACTGACAATACACAAAATCCCAGGTGACACCAAGATGGGCACTGGAAGAATGGCTGTTAGATTCATTATCGGAGGTACATTTCCCGAATACTTCAAAAGTATTTTCCTTACAATGAGGATTGATAAATAGATCAGCAAATGGACACTCAAATAATTTCTGTAAACCAGCCAGAAAACCTTCCAGTGACTTCAGCAGATTCTGAATCAAGCATTCAGATCTCAGCTATTATACATTTTCTGCATCTTTTCAATGAGCAATGCTGGCTTTCTGTTCTGAAAGCCAAATGTATCTTTGTCTTTTCTCTCACAAACGATCAGAACCCTATAAGCACCATCTGGACTGCTTCTTTGTATGTCTGTAGATTATGCAGATACAGACTTCAAACATAGACTGCAAAAATCCCATTGTAGCAGCAGTAACTGACTGGGATCCTTATCCAGGAGTGCTCTGAAGTCAAAGGAGCTGAATCAGGCCTTCCATATGCCTTGCATAGTAAAATGATTGAACCTATTGTGCCAGTTTAAACATGCCATAATTCCATAGCTGTTACCTTCTGTCAGCTTTCTCACATAAACTCTTACCTCCAAGGCACGCACCCATGGCCAATGAGAAGATTAATGGTTTCATTGGCAAGTTAACATCTGGATCTTTACTCAGATTTAGAAGTACAGGAATCTGTGGTTCAAGAAGAAAAGAAAGAGAGAAGCAGAAGACATTATCCAACCATCAGCACAACATAAGTTCATTAAAGGAAACAACCTAAAACACCAGCAAGTCCAAAGAGCAATGCTGGGGGTGGGGAGAAGGAGGAGGGAATGTTTTTGTTCTTGATGTTGCTTTTCTTACATAGTTTCTTTGCATCATGTTCTTGATCTATACTCACTTTAGCCCACAGACTGTGCTAGTCCCATAGCTGAGGAGAAGCCATTGACATGAGGCCAAGCCTGACACAAGTACTGATAACAAAACTGAGGCTGTCTTCAGGTTTTGAGTGCCTTCCATGACACCCTTCTAGGTCTACAGGAAACTGACAGTGACTACAAATCAATCCCCCTTTCATTTCTTGATATCTAAAGGACAGAGATGTATCTCCTCTTCTTGCCGGAGATGACAGTAAAAGATGCCCAGACCTTCTCAGTGAGGATGGCTGTAGTTCAGGAGTCAGTAACCAAAAAGTTACAAATCCTTTTTGTAATCAAAAGTGTCTGATCTATTAGGGGAAAATTGAGAAAACTCCACTTGGCAGGCTTCTGAATTCATAAGCAGATCAGAGTTATTTTACTTCTTATTTCAACATTATATTTACCAGAGAATGTGGATTTAGTTCAGTGGGAAATATTTGCAAATGGTTTAATGCCAGCCAGCAACTAAGTACCACGCAGTTCCCATCTCATACTCCCCTACACCTCCCCTCAGCGGGAGAGAAGAATCAGGAAAAAACATTAAACCTCATGGGTTGAGATAATAACAGTTTAATTATTGAAAAAAATTAAAATATTGTAACCATAATTAATAATTATAATGATAGTAAATAAGATTATGATTATTATAATAATAGTAATGAAAATGAAAGACAGAGAAAAGAGAAAAATGGAAGTTAAATAAATGATGTATAATACAATTGCTCACTACCTGCTGACTGCTGCCCAGCCCATCCCCCAGAAGCAATTGGTGACAACTGGACAACTCCCCACAGTTCATATACTGAGTGTGACATTCTATGGTACGGAATATCCCTTTGGCCAGTTTAGGTCAGCTCTCCTGGTTATGCCCCTTCACCCACCCTCCAGTTTCTTGTGCTCCTGCTCCCTGGCACGGCATGGGAAAGTGAGCAGTCCTTGACTGGGGATAAGCACTACTTAGAAACAACAAAAACATCAGTGTGTTATCAAGATTATTCCTATAGTAAATCCAAAGCATAGCACTGTAGCAGCTATTACTAAGAAAATTAATTCTATGCCGGCCAAAACCTGAACAGGCAGCTTTATGAATTTCATTTAATTGCTTTAGCAAATAAAATAAAATAAAATTAAAAAAAAAAAAAAAACTGAAAAGTGAAATAAGATTTGTAGGAAGGCATAATAGACTTCATTAGGCAATTGGTATAGAGCCCAAAAATACAGCAGGCAGGCTTTCTAGCCAGATCTAGCATCAGTTCTCATCCAGTAACATTCTTCAAGGCTAAACAACTTCACCTTAGTTCAGAAAAATGGTTTGAGTTCAACATAAGTTTGTAACTACTTGGTTTGAAATAATGGTGTGATCAGTACCTGTAGAGAGAAAGTTATTTGGGGGGGTGGGGGGTGGGGGGAGAGGGAACAATATTATTCTGTTTTTAATGTGTAGAGAGGTTTGTGGGACTGAAACAGAAAGAGTAAGAAAATGTGGAACAGTAAGACACGAAGCAGGAGGAGATTTGAGAAAATAACTGTGATATGTCTTAAAATTAATGCTTTCTCAGAGTCTAGCAGTTTAAGTAGTGAATAGAGTTATGACTTTTATTCTTCCACCTGAGGAAGTGACTAAGACACAATGCATCATATTTGAGAAGTCATGGCAGTCTAGTGAAGTTCCCAATGATTGGAAAAGGGGAAACATAACCCTCATTTTTTAAAAGGGAAAAAGAAAGACCTGAAAAACTACAGGCCAACCAGTCTCACCTTGTTCCTGGCAAGGTCATGGAGCAGATCCTCCAGGAAAGTATGCTAAGGCAAATGGAAACAAGGAAGTGAATGATGAAATCCAACATGGCTTCACTAAGTGAAAATGGTGCCTGGCAAATTTTATGGCCTTCTCCCAAGTCAGAGAGACATGGATCTGGTGAACAGACCAGTTGGTGGATAAGGAATTGACTGGATGGTCATACTAAAGAGTTGTAGTCAATGGCTCAATGAACTAGGGGAGCCCATTGACAAGTGTCATTCCTTAAAGATTGATATTGGGACTGGTGCCATTTAACAAATTTGTCACCAGCATGGGCAAAGTGTTCAAGACCTGCTGCATCGCCTGCACGAGCAGCAGCTGAGGCTGAAGGGCCTAAAACCCCAGATATAAACAAAAGCCGCTGGTGGACAAGCTTCAGAGCTTAAAGGTATACCTGTTCCCGGTGGGACAAGCCTCGTCCATTGATCATGTGACCCTGGGGAGCTCGGGTCTGTGTGATTGGCAGGCAGCCAGCCGCCCCCTGGTATCCCTTAATAGGATGTGACCCGGCCCCGTCTGTATTCCCACTGGTTGTCCCTGCATGCCCTGCCTCCCTCCGATACCTTTGATAACTCTGTGTAGACCGGCAGCAGACCCCTTCTCGTCTGGACTCATTGGGGTCTGAATAAACCCTCGATGCCTTGGACAGGAGGCCGCCTCTTTCTCATCTGTCTCTAGCATCGCCTGGGCCCGGCCGGCTCAGTGTGAGAGTGGCTGCGTGTATTCTATCGCACGGGTGAGGGGGCTGGCTTGCGAGGTGCCAGAGAAGCACCGCCGGGGGTCCCACAGCTACGGGCACCCCCTGGAATAAGCAGCAGCTTCCCCATCAACCACCCACACGGCGATAAAGACCAGGTTACATAGGGCTTTGAAAAACTTGGTCTAGTGGAAAGTGTCCCTTCCCAAGGCAAGAGGATTGCAACTGAGTGATCTTTAAGGTTTTCCAACCTAAAGCATTCCATGCTCCTATGATATTTTCTGGTTTGTCTATTTGTATAAAATGTCAATGAAACAGCAATTCACACCATTATTTTAGGGATTCATTGCTGCTCTACACCATGGGACTTCACAACTCACACTTTGCTAAGAACTGCCTGTGGCAAAGATGTCTTCTGTGAAAACTGCAGAAAATATGCATTAATAGAAAACAAACTATTTGTAGCTTCCCAAGCTGTTGATGATTGCTCCGTCTCTGCAGACAGCTATAGCCTAGTCTTACACTTTTATCAAGCAGGGAAATACAGGACATCATAGAAAACTCTGGAAGGGCAGAAGGCAAGGAAATCACAAAAATAAAGCTGGCATTAAGAACATGAGATATGTATGAAACATTCAGCACCGCAAGAGAAAAGTGACTATGGTTTTAGAGACAATAAACAGTGGGCCAAAAATTATTTACTTTCTAACTAAGACCTGTCAGAGACTAAGTCACCTTGTCAGCCAGACGGTTCATGGAAATGGTTTGTTGCTCTATGTTGAGGAAATAATATTTAAACTTAGCTAAAGCAAGGATTTACTGTCACTGTCTTTTTACTTCTGGTAATAAATGAAAAATATAAACAGATGGCTTCAGCATATATAGCTGATAAAACATGTTGATTAAACTAAAGAGCATACTGGTAAAAACATCATGTCACCTAAAATTCTAAGGGCAGAAATTCATGGCTATTTAAATGACAATACTAGGAAAGTCCAGGCCTTAAAAATCGTTAAGTCTGCCTGTCAAAGAATGTCATTGTGAGTTTAGCCTGTTGATAAAGGAAGAGAAATATCAGAGGTTTAATAGAATGACACATAGAGCATCAATAGAGCATCAATATATCTATTCTGCAGACAAAGAAAGCTGGATATGCAACATGAAAAAAACCCTTGCCATTCAAACATTAAAATGCGAGAAATATAATAGCCAAGCTCCCAGTTGATGAATTTTTCATGATAGAACATTATCTGGGTGTTTTTTAAACAACTCCTAGGTGTATCTACACATATTAGATTTGCAGCTGGCAACAGAGATTAGATTTGCTGCTGACAACACAGCCTTTTACATACAGTCAGAGTTCACAGTTTCCCACAAAGTATTTCCCAAACTCAAAATCTGGGACACTGAAACTGTAAAAGGACCAGTTGTATCAGCTGAATGTTCAGAAGTCCAGGGAGCATGATGGGAATTATCCCAGTGTCCTGAAGGAGCCAGCAGAGGTTATGGCAGAACCCTTCTTGATCATCTACCAAAGGTCTTGGGAACCCGGGAAGGTCCCTGCTGGCTGGCAGCTTGTCAATGTTATTCCAGTTTACAGAAAGGGCATGAAGAAAGACCCAGAGAACCACAGACCTGTTAGTCTAACCTCAGACCCTGGAAAAAATATAGAGAAGATTATACTGGGTGCTGTTGAAAGGTGTTTAAAGAGCAATACAATCATCAGGCACAGCCAACAGGAGTTCACACTCCTATTTAACTGATTTGATATCCATCTATGATAAAGTCACCTTCCTCATGGAAGTAGTGAATGTAGTTTTTCTGGATTCTAATAAGGCATTTGATACGGTTCCTTGCAGCAAGGACAAGCTGTCCAGCTGTGGGATGAGCAGGTTCACAGTGCACTGGGTGAAGACCTGACTGAAGGGCAGAGCCTAAGGTGTTGCAATGAATGGGGTTGCAGCTGACTGGTGACCAGGCACCAGCGATGTTCCTCAGGGTTCTACGGCCAGTTCCATTCAAAATATTTGTCTGAATATTTAACAATCGGAAAGCAGGAGTTGAATCACCATTAGCCGGTTTCCTGATGATACTAAACTGGGAGGTGCTCTTGACTCTCTTGAGGGACTATTTGAAATTCCTTGAGCATGTCCAGAGCAAGGCAACAAAACTGGTGACAGGGCTGAAAGGCATGTCCTGTGAGGAGCAGCTGAGGACTTTGAGTTGGTCCAGTTTGGAGAGAAGAAGGCTGAGGGGGTGATTTCATTACTCTCTACAGCTTTCTGAGGAGGGGAAGGTAGAGATGGGTGTCTGAGCTCCTCTCCTGGAATCCAGTGACAGAATACAGGGCAATGGCTCAGAGCTGCATCACAGCACATTCAGACTGAATATTAGGAAGTATTTCTTTACTGAGAGGGTGTTCAAACACTGGAAAAAGGTCCCCAGAGAGGCAGTCAGTGCTCCAGGCCTGTCAGGGTTTAAGAGTCATTTGGATGATGCCCTTAATAACAGGCTTTAATTTTTGGTCAGTCCTGATTTGCTCAGGCAGTTGTATTGTATGATTGTTGTAGGTCTCTTCCAAGTGAAATAGTCTATTCTATAATTCTACAATACTTTTTTATAGTATATCTTTTACTTGGTGACAAGAAATTATTGATTTTCCTATCACTTGCAGATAGCTATCACAGTTGCCAGGCACGCTTATGCAAAGAAATGCAATAAATACTCACTCATACAGACATCTATTTAATTAGGGAGCTGGATCTTCACTTTTCAATTTAAAGGAAAGGGAAAAGTCCTGGGATTACAGTTCATTGGGCAATTTTCAATTCCCTCATCTTGTTTTGGGGCAGTTCATGATCTTTGCATACAGGATGAATTATTTGAAACAAGCAATTAAAAGGTATTTTGGAAACTGTTTTGTCTTCATGCCGTTCCAATGCTCTACTTTAATTTGACAAAAACAGAATTTTGGCAAGATGGAAACAATAAAAGTACTCAACCTATGATGAGCTAAATGCACTCAGAAACTCATTCCATTGTTTCTAGTAGGCAATTATCTTTGTACTGCATCCTCTGAAGTAAAAAATACTTGCTGTGTTCTGCCCTCTTCTCAGAGTTTTACAGTTTGTCAATTTCTGTACATGCAAAAAAGACACTATTAGCCTCCTCGACCACAAGCCGCCACCAGGCCTTTCATCATCTCTGCATGATATTTAAGGAATTCATGTACAAGTCAAACAAGCCATTACCCCATGAGACTGGCTTCCCCTAACTCCTACTGGTCGGTGACAGAGCCAATATAGGCAGAGGTCTGTGATGTCATCCTCCAAACACTCTTTCCTCAGTCAGAGTACACAGCTGACATCTATGAAACTGCCCAGATTTTTTGTATCTGAAGGAACTTGATGGATTCCACATCTCTAGCCAGTACCTGGTCCATCGAAGCTATGACTAATGAGAAATGCAGGAGAGTTTTTTGTCGTGACATTGGTTCACCACTGAAGGAGACTTATGGAGACCTGGATGGATTCAGTACATCTGTCATTCATTATTATCAGTGCAGGCTCATTTGCGAAGCTGGAGCCTTTTTCCAGGAAAGGACAGGATCATTCATGGCTATGTCATAGTAGGTGCCCCATACACCTATATCACTGGGAAATGTCAAACTACACTCATCTATAGAAGTCGTTGATTAGCGAAAAGTCATTCTACGAAAGAGTTGGGTTCAATATCCTTAATACTCCTCATCAGAAGTTCATAACTTTGGCACATATACTGAAAAATAGCCTTCCAAAACTAAATACTGCTTGTTTTAAGAGTAGGAACAAAGTACAAAAGAAACAAAAAGAATTTTAAATGGAAGTTTGAAGATCTTGGGACTGAGTTACTTAGGAACATTCTGTGAGTATTTTCTAATGCATAATGACAAAGACTAAAGCAAGCCTGTTCACTGAACTAGATGGATCTCAACTTTAGTTTCCCAAATAGAACATTAACGTCTTAACACCTCAGCTAATGAGTGATTTACATAGGTAAGCATATGCACACATTTTTCTTCCTGTCTCTTCTCTCTTCCTATTAAAAAAAAATGAAAAAATTGCAGCAGTCTCTAAGGTTCATTCCAGAACAGAATGAGAAAAACATAAATTTGAAATAGCTTAAAATGGAGACAAGGATCCCTTCCTGTCCATTTGTATTTGCCACCCTCAAAGATACAAAAGAAATGGTCTTCAGGCATCCTAAAGGATTCTTGCATTGCAGTCCCATTTCCCAAAACATACTCCTTTCACTGATATGCATGTAGGTGCTGTTTGGTATTGCTCCAAGCCAATTTTTTAGACTAGCTGGATATGAGGCAAAAATCTTCTAATGAAGATTTCTTCACTATTGCTTAATAGTCCTCAAGCATTTGCTGGGAGGTGACTCATCCCACACCAATCTTTCCTTTCATGCCTGTTGCTTGCAGTCTGTTGTGGTTAAATCAATATAGTTTCACAGGAAGCACCATGGTAATCAAAGCAAAATGCCATATTAATATATATTTATAGAGTAGTTACAAATCTGCCCGGTTTGTCATATGCCCTACAAGAAGTGACTTAAACCTTAGCACAGGTTAAGAGTGGACATGACCATCCAATAATGGATTAAAAAAGGTGAAGAAAAAATATACTTAGCTGAGAAAGAGCTGTAACAATGAAACATTAGTATGCTATAATGAATGAATTATCACACTTTAAACAGAGAACTTGATTGAATAAACCTAGCATGCCCTAATTTGTTATAATTTGATAGTTTTCTGATATTAAAGCTCAGCTGCTGACAAGCATTTGTTATGCTTAACATAATTTGGTGTTTTTAAAACTGATTACATAAGTAAGGTAGCAATAAAAGGTTTGGGTGTTAAAAAAGCCTTAGCATAACTACTCAGCACGTAGAGGAAAAACATTGATAGCAGTGGATCGATAGTGACAGTTTCCATCAAAAATACAATTTTATTTTTCAAGTATTTATGCGGATAGAAGAGGGGAAAGTGCAAAAATGAAGTCAAAACAGTGCCTCTGGTCCCACAGCTACCTGCGGCTGCTGGCAGCAATGGCCAGCTAGATACCTTAACAGTATGAGTTAGTTTCTGATACCGATTCAATCTCAGAGGATAAAGTAAGCTACAGCACAGCAGAGGTCAAAAAAACCCAAAAAACCAAACAGCAAATTGTAATCAGTAAGCTCAGCTCCCTTGCCAGCACCTGGAGGAGGATGTGCAGTGCTGCACAGACCTTACCATTGTAGCTGTGAAGGGGATGTTGTCAATCACAGAGGAGGCCAAAGCAGACACCCAGAGCACTAAAATGATGGCCACTGCCAAGCGCTGATCCTCAGGAACCACCTGGAATTGAGAGAGAGAAAATTATAACTTTGAGATCAGTGTTGCTCTGCGTGTCCCCCACGGCATAATTGCATGTTCTTTACAGTTTTAATTTATCGACAGTTATTATTCCTTTGGGCTCTGAGATAGGAAAGGCATCTTAGATAAAATAGCCTAACATTTAGTAACACAATTACTGTTCTTCTTCCAAGAAAACTTGAACAAATAGAAGCACAAAGATTGATATGTCTAATACTCAGATTTCACACAAGAAATACACTGTGCAACTGTGAATTTTGACCTTTAGCTGTTTATACCTTTTTCACCTTTGCATTTTTAGAGTTTTTAGACTACAGGAAAACCTCCTCTATTGAATTTATGGCTATGTTTATTCTGGCTGTGGACAGATATATTCATATTAAATATCACCCATGCCAAAGTATGACCTGCTTTCCTGATATTGCTGAAGCAGGAATCTAATCATTAACATAAAATTAAAAATAAAAATATTATTTATTGTTCTACTGGAGTAAAATTATTTTTCTTGCCCGTTAAAAAAATTTTTTAAACATACCTTTATTAACAAAGCTGTCTGCTCTCCTATATAGTCTATTAAGTGCAGATGAGCCAAAGCCTGCAAAAAAAAAAATACATTGATATCAACTAATGAAGTACATGATGTACTTACTTTTTTTCCACTGGATGTAAGAAAATCTAACAATTTCTTCCCATTTAAAAGAATATTGATATTCAACTCACGTAGCTTCTACAGAAGTAATTTTAGGCAAGAAAAGACAGCAGAAATTGGTGGCTGTATTTGCAGAAGTGAGTTGGTTGTACTGAAATGACTTGTAGGATTACTCAAGAGCATGGGACTCAGGATCAGAGAAAGGCTGAAATTTAAAGATGACATTATTCAGTGGATACGTGTCTTCTGAAAACCTGAACACAACCGATTTTAAACCAACTTCCCCAAACCCACAATGTAGATAGAAGTATACCATGTGTTTCAAAGGTTGGATGAAATCGGGCATCTCATGCTCGGTCTGAGATGAAGAAACAGGAAAATAAATTATGTTTCTGTTTTATGGCTTCCTCAGACCCATTCAAAAAAAGAACCAAAAACCTACAACAGAAACTACCAAAACCAGTATCCATTTGCTAAAACCAGGACAGAAATCTTGGGTGAATGGAAGTTGGCACAGAGACAGCAGCATCTGAAAGGCAGGAAATCCATGTCTCCAATGCCCAAGTTAGGCGTGGGAGCTGAGGAGGTGATCCCTGTAAGCACTGCACCCCAGGACAGCCTGGATCAGAGTGCTCTATCCTCCCTGTGAGAACCATTCCCGTTTGTACACGGCATTTAGATTGCATCCTGTGGTGCTCCCACGGATGAAAAGACATAGGAAGACTTCAGCCTGGAGGTGCAGACTCTGATCTCTCCTTGGGCATGCAGACTGAGTCTACACACCCAAGGACAGTGACCTATTCCCTTGACCCACTAGGTAAAAGGGTGATTTTAACTCACGAGTGCTAGCCTTTAATTCACTTTGGTTTGGTTTTCTTTTCTTGTAGGCATGAAGAATAAAGTAGTATTTTCAGGTTTAATAAGGTGTATCTATTTTATGACCTTTCAGTTTCTCAGGGGAGAAAAATCACATCATTTTTGGTTTAGCCTAGACCACACTGTTTGGCTTGCTTTCATTTTTTTCTGTCAAGTGAAAGAATCAGTCGGCTTCAATACCTCACTTACTGACATCAGTCCCTCACAGAGCTGCAGGAGTCAGTATTCACACAACACAACTCCATAGAACCCCCACACCTGGCAGTCAGACAGAGCCCTTCAGAGACTGCAGTGGGAAAAAAGCATTCAACTCGCATGCTGTCAAATTCCACGACAGATGCAGACAAAGATCCTAATAGCCATCGAGTGGTGTGGCATGGGACACTGTCTTGTCAGTGACTAAGGTGCTTTCATTCAGACTGGCAGTTCCTGTACCCTGTACCAGCAGCTCAACTGGACATCAGCTGAATAATAGTGGTTTGGGTAACACTACATAGCAAATTTGGCCCAGAAATATTATTTTTTTAACAATGCATTGAACAAGAAAATGTTTATCTGCAATTAAAGATACAGCATGCAGAAAACAAGAAGTAAAACTTTTAAATACATGCACACACCCCCTAAACTTTAAAAAAAAGAACATTTTTTCATTACTGTGATTTCCCAGGAGAAAGTTTCCTAAGAAATTATTTACTGTTGGTGATGTTAAGTTACCATTTTCTTTCTAAGCTATCTGTGTTGCTTTGTTGACTTCAAGGTTACGACAGTGACTTTTTAAATGTATGTAAAAGCAATATTCTTAATGAACAGCAATAGTTTTTGTATCATTGCTTTGTGTTCACAATTCAAAATAAAATTTTAAACAGAGTTGTCAGCAATTAGAGCCCAGATTCACTTTCAATTAATATTGCTGCCTTATTAATTATGTACTAGCAAAATGTATTATATTTCAGTAACACTCAAAATTCATTCAGGAGCTCAAGAAAAAGATATGTTCAGGACACACACATCCCTCCTGCAAGAGAGTCCACAGGTAGCTCATCTCATTAGAGATGGCGACAATACTAATCACATAAACAATTTTAGGATGTCTCTGTGATCTCCAGGCCAATCTCCTGCAAGTACCTAAGTGCAAGTCAGCAATCAGTACCCTGCCACTGTCCTCCCCTGCATGTGAACTGCACAGAGGGTCTCCTCTGTCTTCTAAGAGAAGGAAGCGTTATTGCACTAATTGGTGTCTTCAAGCATATTAGTTCCTGTGTGGCAGTTCACAACACAGCTTTACTGCAGAAAAAAATCATGTGCCATTTTAAAACAAAGTCTAATTTATGCCTAAAAATTTTCATTAATCCTCTTGTGGACAGTATGTCATGATGACTGCTGTAAATAAACTCTGCCTGAAGGAATTAAGGTAACATGCTAATTTCTACTATAAAACTGAACAAAGCACTGTAATCCTGAGAGGCATAGGGACTTATTTTACAGAGACAAAAGAAGCAGAAAGATTTCTATAGCACGTAACAGCCACTTGCGGATAAAGACTAAAAAGACAGTTATAAAGATTAATTACCCAAGGGACACAATAGAAAACAAGAGGGCTCCAAAGGACTTCCAAGTTTTTCATTGTAAAAGATGCACTAGACTGGACTGATGAACCCCCAAAGGCAGAACCTCCAAGAGTTCCCCTGTGGTTCAGGAACTCAAATCACATTTTCCAAAATGACTTGCAGCCCAAGTCCCACACAGGTTTTTAAATGTGCCTTGTAATAGGAAAGAGAACGTTTATAGCAGTAGGAAACAGCTTCAACTATCCAAGCTGAAGGATCACCAAGGGTGAGCAATATGAGCTGACAATTGCTGGATGCCCTAGACCATGGAAAGACTTCTTATACTTCAACATCTATCTTTGTTTTGACCAGTTTCTTCTTGAAATTGGTATCTTAAAGGAAAGAAAAATGCCTTGGAAAGGACTGTCACCAGCGAATCTAACAGATTCAGATAAAAATTAGCAGTGATAATATACATAGAACATTTTCTCATTCATTGTAGGGAAGAATTTAATGTCTCTCTTTTTTTTTCTTGATTATCTGTACAAGTTTCTTTCGTGACCTTAAACTGCTGTTATTCTAGAGAGCCAGGAAAAATACTCTTTCATTAGCAAGCTATTCACTGGTGACCTGAGAAACCGTAAAAATGAAGTTCAGTGAATTATAATAGTTGTATCCAAAGTCTGGAAGTAAATGGCAAATAACTTTCTGTTTATTTTACTATGGTATTGTGCAGTCACACAGCACTCAAACCACAGCCGGTCAATCCAAGTTCAAACAATAAATACGTCAGGGAATACAACTAATAAACTGTTACAACAGCAGAAGACAAAATAAACATGGCTTCAACAATGATTGCCTATAAGAGCTAGAAAATGCAAGGTTATATGGAATCTCAGAAAATGGAGAACTAAAAATTGGCTGTGCTAATGAGCATACAATAAATCAATATTTCCCAATGACTTTTAGACTTACTAGCTCACAGAAAACTTAATAATGATGATCAGAGTTTCCACTCCTCTTCTCAGAGGTTACCAGATTTTGACTTCCACTTTGGCATAAATTAGAGTACGTTGGATTGGTTCTCTATTTGGTTCAAATGTTGTCCCTTTCACTGCAGGTGATTTTTAAAAATATATTCCAATTTCCCAATTTTTGGGATCTTTGCAATTATTGGGAGGGGGAAGGAGAGGAAAGAGGCTATATGAGCAAATTTGTTATCACAGTCTTTTCCCTGGCTTCTCACTCAGACAATCCACTAGCCGTGACAGTGTCAGTGGTCCATTGGGTGTTGTCAGTCATGTTTCTACAACATTATTACATCATTTAAACCCAATAATTAACAACTGATAAACAGTCAGCATTCTAGAAGCCTAATTAAAAAGTGAATTTGAGCATCCATACAAAACATATCCAACTATTTGGGGTAAAAATAAATCCTCTCTCAAGCTATACAAAAGCATCAAATAGGGGATAAAAGGGGATACAAGTATGGATGGACAGGGATGTTGTGAAGCAGACAAACACACAGAAACTACACAGCAAGATATCCAGGCATTTCAAGAGCTGAATATTTTTTAAATTAGCATTGCAAACTGAAATTCAGTGTTATTTTCCTTTCAAATCACACTCCCATAAGATATCTTAGGCCATTTGGTAGCCAGCATGTAGCAGACAGCACTAGAAACATTTTTCAGCTCTGGTTTAATCTTGTTCTATTATTTTTCCTATCATCTGTATAAATAATTGTAAACAAACACATAAATACATATAAAATATCTGCACACATAGACCAACAATAAACGCAGAAACTAAAATTTAAATTATAGAAAAATTATTGTGTCAGATACATTCAACAAAAGCAGAATATGGAGAGAGAATGAGACCAAGTTTATAATGAAAATTTAAACATGAAAGAGGTCCAAATAACTTTCATTCTCTGCAATTCCTCTCCGTATTACCATAACTACATTTGATCAACAATATTCCACTGGGATTGAACCAGCAGGAGGCCTCTCTCCAGGAACATAAATCACATTTGAAATCATTTGCAATTCTTCAGGCTTTAGAATCAGAGAATATTACCTCCATGAGAACAAACAATGCTGCAAAGAAAAGGAGGGTTGCCCACTCAACTCTGTTCAATATCATCTCAAAATCGTGGATGTCTGCTAGCACTAGCAGCCAAAGGGCTCCCAACATGGCAATCCAGCCTGCATGAGAGAAAGAGAGAATAATGCTTTACACTTCACAGACTTGTTATGTGCTAGCAACATGTAAGTTACAGTATTGTGATTTTTAAAGATTTTTGCCATATTTTTGTTCTGACTGTAACAGGAAAAAAGGATGAATGGTTTCTGCTTTCAAATGAAAATAAAATATAAAATAATAATAAAAAAGTCAAATAAGACAGAGTTGGGTTACCCCAATAATCAATGGGTTTGGATCACAGAGAAATCTTTAGGTATTTAGGAATAGTGAAGGATTCTGCAGTTCCTGAAAGGCTGGCTGCATCCCCTGGACTTTGAAGACTCTGTGGCTGCCTGCTCTAGAAGATAATCAGGAAAGGAAATTCTCTTTAGAAAAGAAGAGAGACTTGGAGCTAAAGAGGTTCTCTTCAGATGTGATCCCTCTGTACATTCTGAAGTGTTTTAATGCACATATTTAGGTAACTAATTGAGACAAAATGCAAATCAAATGCACAATCAGCCAGAAAATGCAAATGGAAAATCTCCTGTCCAAGCAAGGCTCACTTTCCCTCTGCACAGTTAAAATTCTTTCTAGAGCTGTTTGATCCCTCTGGTTAATTTATCTTAAAACTCACAGAGTTCTCAAAGCAGCAGAGGAAATTGAGAACTGTCAGTTTCATCTACCATGACTTTTCAATAGCAAAGTTCATTTGCTCTCTCATTAAACAATGCAAATCTGTTCATGAAAATTAAATTTGTTTGCTCTGAACATAAAGAAAAGGTTCATGGAAATGCACTGGCTAATTTTCTTCTGACTGTTGTGTTGGCTGTTTTCTGAATTCTGTTAAAAAACAGTGGGCCCAATTCCATCCTAAATAAATAAAGATGATGGTAATTCCTGTTAGAATACTGCAAGGGAGGGTAGGTATGTGCTGATTTGAAGTTAAGTAGCAGAATATTAACTGCTATTTTATAAAAACCTGAGTGACAACATAACATTTTCTCACATACATTTTGTATGTAATTACAACAAAGCAAAGAATTAAAGAATTTCTCATTACTTCTGGGGCAATCTGTGAAAATATCTTGGCATTGTGTCTGCCTTTCTGTCTCCAATAATAATGAATCAACTAGAACATGTTATATGGAGACAACAATCAATCACCAAAGCTAATGAAATATTATAGAACTGCAGAAGAGGTGGATGGAGCCAGGCATTTTCTAGCACCATGAGTGTTATCAGCACACATTAGCTTCAAACATGCAGCTTTGCATGAGGGAACAGTGCCTGGAACAGAGACCCTTATAATATTGTTCCCTGAGAATACAGACAGGCAAGGGAGGTGTCATCCTGCCGTGCTTCAGCAAGTACAGCTCTCCAGAGGGAAGCACAAACACATCAGCTGCCAGCTCTGCCTGCACAGAGCTTATTTCAGTCTACACATGTGGGGAGAG